>JAUYWG010000040.1:3754653-3794887 GCA_034779775.1 Enteromius afrohamiltoni | reverse complement strand
GTGGAAACATCAAAACTCGGGTGAAGGTTCCCGCTGCCGATGGGCGGAGAGGGCCACAGAGGAGCGATCCGTGACAACTATGAACTTTATTTAGTCCAATACGTTTTAGTTGATCTGTAATCTTCATTTTTACTAATGTGAAAAGATTTCAGTTTTATAACTTTATTTTGGATGAACACTTAAAATAATAGGTCATCTAAAATGAGGACCAAATGTCTGTTTATCCAGTGCTTATCACATATTTTTACTAACTCTTGTTGTATTTTTATGTCTTAGATATCAAATCCACACCGGCCTCCAGCATTCCATCATCCGACCCACTCAGCCAAACTGCCTTCCTTTGGAGAACATCACCCTTCCTCAGAAACTGAAGAATGCTGGCTACTCTACTCATATGGTGGGAAAGTGGCACCTTGGCTTCTATAAGCGTGCCTGTATGCCTACTCAGCGTGGCTTTGACACCTTCTTTGGCTCTTTGTTGGGTAGCGGCGACTACTATAGCCATTACAAGTGTGACAGCCCAGGAATGTGTGGGTACGATCTACATGAGGGGGAAGAAGCTGCATGGGAGCAGGACCATGGCATTTATTCCACCCTTATGTATACTGAAAAGGCAATAAACATCCTGGCATCTCACAATCCTAAACAGCCCATCTTCCTTTACTTGGCCTTCCAGGCTGTACACTCACCCTTGCAGGTTCCTGCCCACTACATTGAACGCTACAAGTCAATCCCAAACTTGCATCGCCGCAAGTATGCTGCAATGGTCAGCTGCTTGGATGAGGCAGTACGCAATTTAACTCTTGCTCTCAAGCAGTATGGCTATTATGACAACATGGTTATGGTGTACTCCTCAGACAATGGAGGTCAGCCAATGGCAGGAGGCAGCAACTGGCCACTAAGAGGCAGTAAAGGAAGTTACTGGGAAGGAGGAATACGAGCAGTAGGGTTTGTACATAGCCCTTTACTGGTCAAAAAGGGAATTAAAAGTAGGGCTCTGATCCATATTACTGATTGGTACCCAACACTGGTGATGCTTGGTGAAGGTACTTTAGATGAAAACCAGAACCTTGACGGTTATGATGTCTGGGAAGCCATCAGTGAGGGACGTCCCTCACCTCGATTGGATATTCTCCACAACATAGACCCTATTTACACCAAAGCCAAGAACGGCTCTTGGAAAGCAGGCTATGGAATCTGGAACACGGCCATCCAGGCAGCACTCCGTGTAGGTGACTGGAAGCTCCTGACTGGTGTGCCAGGATATAGTGATTGGATTCCACCACAGACTTTCTCCAAACTGCTGTTGGCCAATCGTTGGCGCAATGAACGTGTGAACTGGGATCGAGGCAAATCTATATGGCTCTTCAACATTACAGCTGATCCATATGAAAGAGTGGACCTTTCTCGACGATACCCACATGTGGTGAAGAAGATGCTGTTCAGGCTTCTACGGTACAGCAAGACAGCTGTGCCATGCCGGTATCCTCCCAAAGACTATCGCTCCAATCCTCAGTATAATGGGGGAGTCTGGGGTCCCTGGTACACAAATGATGATGAAGATGAGGATGACAACCTTCTCTTTTATGATTTGGAACAGATGAAGAGTCGGAAGAAATCGAAACGAAGAGGAAAATTTAAAAGAAAGACCTGAGGTTTATGAAACTTTATGCTGGCTCCCATTTTGACTTTTGTGGTATGAACTCAGGGATGATTGTAAGTCTTTTAAGTCCAGCACTGTCATTTTTACTGACGTATAGATTTACCTCCAATTTCAATTTAAAAGTGAGTAGTGTGTAATTTAAATATTTTCTATTCCAGTTTAATGTGCAGAGAACTATAGGTGATTCATTCATAGAGTGTAAACACTGAGGCTTCAAAGAATTGCTATTATTTGAAAATTAAATGACATTTCAACTTTTGGTTTAAACAATGCTGGAAGTTCAGGTAAGAACAACTAGTGGCAGGTGAGAAAAGTAGAAGAAAATCTTTGTTTTTGCAACTCTGGTGCTACTAAAAGCACAAACATGATATGCCGTTATTGAGGAAAAAAAGTGTTGAAGAACAAAATGTTGAAGAAGAAAACCACTTGAATTACTACTGTAAGTCTTATAGCTTGAATAATAATAAAAAAGTAAAACAACATTTTTTTGGGCTACAAGGAAATTGGTGCTATGTTATTGGCAAAAATTGGAATTCTATTACTGTATATATATTGTTAAGTTGGCTTGAGAAAGCCAACTTACTGATCTACTACTTAAACTTATTATTATTCTGAGACTAAAATTTGTAACACTAACTCCTCATAGAGCTTTAACTCTACAAACTCGGCCCAGATCTTCAGACTGATCTCACCGGGTGTGCTATATCTTTTCAAACTTTCTGCTACGGCTTGCTCAAGCCAACTTAAAGTTTATCTAGACAAACTTTTTTATCTAGTTTTGTTTGATGTTTGCCTGGTTTGGCATCAGTGAAACTTGAATGTAAGATCAATATGTTTTTTTTTCATAGTCCTGTTTTCTCTGAAATTTACTGATTACATTTCAAGAATCGGTATTCTTAACTTGTTAAACACACTACTTATAATTTAATATGCACTGTTTTACAATGCATACTGTATTCACTGATATATGAGTACACATACTAAAATACCTGCAATCAATCTTGAGTGGTCTGATTGGTTGTAGATTCGTCCAGTAGTATACAGAGTTTTGTGCATGATAGACCGGCGACAGGGGCTTTCACATTGCATGACTTTACAAAGGAAGAATCACCAACAACTTTGTCTCACTGCCAAACACACGCGAGAAGTGACATGGAAACAACGCAAGGTCACGTGTGTAAGACCGGAGTTCTCATGTGAGACTGGGATTATTATTAAAAATGAAATCAAGCAAAAGAAGCTTGTCATACAAATTGCATGTTCGCTCATTTGAAACTAAAAAGAGGATTATGGAGGATATTTACCTTCGTAACTCCTCCTCAACATCCCACTGCCCTGGATGTTGCTCTCTCATTGGCTGTAGGTAATTGTCAATGTTATTTTCAGTCAGAACACAATAGGTGCATTCGTGATGCACTACACTAGACTGCTACCGGCAGACGAGAGCAGCCCCTTACAGTCGGGGGAGGAGGAGATGGCCATCAGGTCGGACCACTGATCTATATATAATGACTGGATCGCTCATTGCGTTCTAAACTGGAAGTGGAAGTGTTCGATCCGCCATCTTACTATTCCCTACCAACAGAGGGCTCCAACGTTTGCGCTACAGGGATTGGTAGTTCACTTCAAAAATGACCCACTGTGCAGCCTACTAGTGTGACACGAAGTTCGCTAAAGGATGTGGCAAAACTGCACACAGGTTAAATTCAAGAAGTTTTAGTAATTTATGTTTAAATTTTTATTTTTGTACGAGGCAAGAGAAGTGTGTCCTCACAAAATTAATATAAAATAATATAAATGAAGAGGTATAAATCACTTCGAAATTATTACGCGTCCAATAGCGACACCATCAGACAGTTTTAGGTGGAGGCATCGTCTTTTAAAAAGATGTTCATAGAGCCATACAAATACAATAACACTCATCAATGTACTGTTACTTACGTTAACCCGTGTATCATATGAATGTACTAAATTCCTTACCTGTTGGATAAACACTATATTAAAACAAACCACAATATAATCACAATTATAATAATTATTTATATGAACAAGCAATTTGTATTTATTTGCAGAGGCATTCAATGTAACAATAACTATCGCATAGGATTTATCGTGCAGCCTCACTAAAAACATCTATCACTTGTTTGTGGGGTACGGCGCGGCTTAATTGAAGGACATTCTGTACCTGTGGTGGAGCTTCTTCTTCTTTCGTCATTTAAAAGGCAGAGAACAAACTAAATTAATGCATTACTGCCACCTGCTATTAACCAAGACCAGAGACATCCTATTTCCGTGGAGGGAGGAATCAGATATGAAAACGTTGACTTGTTAGGTGATGTTTTCGCATTAAAGTCGTATTATTTCCTATTCATTCAATAGAATGTTTGCGAATACTAGGGAATAGCAATATGGCGGCGCGGTGGCTTCACTTCTATGACATCATGAGCTATCCAGTTCTCTACATAGATCAGTGGGTCGGACACTTATAGGTTTCCGAAGTGACTTTTATGTAATGCAATATGACATATATTATTTTGTTTCTTTGTTTTGTAGTTAACTATGAGACATTTTTCAAATGTAAGCAGTTTATGGAGGCCTCTCACATCCATTAAAAAATGGCCGCTGGTTGACCAGTTTTTTTTTTTTTTTTCAAACTCTTACACAATAAGAATATATATCGCCTGATCAACATTTTCATCATTAATGTTTTGTTTGAATATCAGATATTCGATATAAAGATTGATTACATACAGGAACTTTTTAAAGAAAAAACATGCAGTCTCATCGTGCTTGTAAGTCACATAATGCCAAGTTCAGACTGCACGATTTTCAAAGTAGTCGCGTCACAGATCTTTTCACACTGCTTGACTATCTAATGTATCATCATCTGCATGTCTTTACAACAGGAAGAATCAGCGACAACTTTGGAACTCATGGAAACAACGCGAGGTCACGTGTACACGACCAGAGATCTCATGTGAGAGTGGGATTATTATTAAAAATGATAGCAAGCAAAAGAAGCTTGCCATACAAATTGCATGTGCGCTCATTTGCCCCGAAAAGATGATTATGGAGGAGGTTATTTACCTTCTACACCTACATAACTCCTCCCCCAATGTTCCGCTGCCCTGGATGCTGCTCTCTGATTGGCTGTAAGTAATCGCTGATGTTATTCAGTCAGAACACATTTCACACGGCATGATTCTGAATCGCCGACAGGTCCAGATATCAAGCGTGCCAAATATCTCATGGGTGTCGGGGACAGATTGCGTCTTTGATAGTTCACACTGTGATTGTCACTCACGTGCACGAGCACCGGTTTGCCTGTGATTTCGGCGTTTGTCGGCGATTTCTCAAAACCTGTCGGCGAGTGAAAATCTGGCTAAAATCATGCAGTCTGAACTCGGCATTAGCTTGTATGAGCTTTATAGTGGCGGAAGCCAGGCTAACTTTGCACACTTACAAAAAGCAATGAGCAGATTTTGTCGTGTACTTTGTTTCAATATCTGTGGCATTGCACTGATGTGTCCTGCCAGAAGGAAAATCCTCTTTGGTCCAAAATCACTTTCCGCATAGTTGTACAATAAGCAACAAATACATATTGTATATTACTGTGCCATGTAAAACATTCATTGTGCATGGTCTAATTGTGCATTACTTGCATCTTGCTGCACTGTGCCTGTTAAGGACATGGCATAATACTTTCCTGCAGTCCATATTTTACTGAAATTGTTACAGTGACTTTCAGCTGTGTGGTTATGTCAGTCAATAAGCCAGATGCATATGAAGCTCAAAACATTCCAAAGATTTAAAAAAAAAATGAACATGAGTTTTATTGTTCGTTGCTACCCTAGAGCGCAGCAAAATGACGCAGCTGCATTATGTAATCTGGACCATTTCCTTGAGAACAATCCGATGTCCCTGGCCAATGCTTCACAGCTGTCATCCTAAAACTCATGTAAGGCAAAGCTGGGAACAGATTACAATTCCCCACATTTAATGTACCAAATAACTAGCCAGAATGACACCCTACCAGCTTCACATGTCAACAGGAGGTATTAAGCTTGCTTGGAGGGCTGGATCTCTTGGCAGTGCTTTGCATTCCTTGAGGCTGAGCTATTCCATTTTTTATGCGTATGTTGTTGGTTGGTTCAAATTTGTCCATGCCGTCACTGGCTTGTACACCTTGCTAGAGGAGGCACTTTCTGTATTGCATAATGTGTCCACATAGTAACATTCACTGGCATAGTTCTAAGACATGTACTGTTTTAATTATACAAGCCACAATATTTACCCATGGAAATAGAATAATTATCCACTGGCATAGTTGTCATTTGATTTGAAAAATGTTCCACAAACAAAACTAATTGTGAAATGCCTCACTGATATATATAGGTCTAAGCTCTAATGTCTAAGAAGGAATATGATGGTGTATTATGTGTATTTTCTATGTGTGTGTGTGTGTGTGTGTGTGTGTAAAAGTCCTTCAGTTTTATATATTGCAAACATATCTTTACTTGATTAACTTTGTTGGCTTGTATATTTCCATGAACTTCCTAAAATAGGCAGTTTTAGCCAAGCATGACTCTTTTTGGCAATAATAAAAATAGATTTTCCTCTGCATCTCCTTTATTCCTGCTTTTTTTCCTTTATATTTTGATCTCTCTCGCTCAAGTTTTTTTTCCTCCTCAAGATTCTTGTAAAAAAACGCATATGCAAATATTAGTAAAAGTTTATGTCCATAAACATAAACATGTTTTGCACCCCACCCCCACCCTGAATCCAAACACACACACACGCAAATTACATACAGCAGATGGGCTGTATCATTCATGAAGCCTTTAATAGTGCTCTCATTTAAAAGACATTTATAAGTTTGTTGGGATTTAAAAAAGTAATTAAATTCACAAACAAAAATGGTTATAAAGGCTTAAATGTGTTTAAAGTTTTTAGAAAAATAATTGTCACAAAATTTTTTACTTGCTTTGCTTTCTGGGACAGTACTCAAATGGTTCAGGTCTTACTTAGAAGGGAGATATGAGTATGAGAGCCTAAGTCTAGGTGGACATACAGTAAGGAGTCCCATTCTTGCACTGCTTTTGTTAAGCATGTATATACTCCCAATAAGTCAGATAATGAGAATAACCACATTGCCTATCACAGCTATGCAAATGATAACCAGATTTACCTAGCCTTATCTTCAAACGACTATAGCCCTACTGACTCCCTCTGCCAGTGCATTGATGAAATTAACTGCTGGAGGTGCCAGAATTTTCTTTAGTTAAAAAGAAGAAAACTGAAATCATTGCATTTGGAAACAAGGATGATGTTCTCAAGGTAAATGCATACTTTAATTCAAGGGGGTCCAACAACTTAAAAACAAGTCAGGAATCTCGGTGCGATTCTGGAGGCAGACTTTAGTTTCAGTAGTCATGTCTAAGCAGTAACTAGTAACATGTATAGTTTCCAGTCAAGACTTAGAAGAAACTTGTGCATGCCTTTATCACCAGCAGGGTAGATTATTGTAATGGTCTTCTCACCAGCCTTCCCAAGAAAACCATTAGACAGCTGCAGCTCATCCAGAACCTTGCTGCCAGGATTCTGACTAGAACCAGAAAGCGTATTACACCAGTCCTCAGGTCCTTACACTGGCTTCCAGTTACATTTAGTATAGATTTGAAAGTACTTTTACTCGTATATGGCATAGGGCCTAAATACATTGCGCAAATGCCCACTGAATATAAGCCTTACAGAACACTCAGATCATTAGGATCGAGTCAGTTATAAATACCAATGCCACCCATAGTTGGAACCAGCTTCCAGAAGAGATCAGATGTGCTAAAATTTTAGCCAGATTTAAATCCAGACTCAAAGCTCTTCTGTTTAGCTGTGCATTTGTTGAATGATCACTGTGCTACGTCCAAACTGACTGTACTGTATTTTATGTGTAATAATTTGTATTATTTTTTCTTAATTCTAAATCAATATTTATATAATTGTATTACTTTTTAATTCCTTGTTTTTATTGTTGTGATTACCAAATTAATGACTATTTTACTTGCTTTTATGTAAAGCACTTTGAATTGCCACGGTGTATGAAATGTGCTATATAAACAACTTGCCTTATGAATAAACTGCAACATGGAGAATGAATAAATAAAATTGTCCTTGTTGTATTAGAAACCCTGCTTTTTTTTAAAATCTGAGAATGATACACCCTTATATTCACAGTGTTTCAATCCGTATATCCTTCAATGTGGGGGAATGTGGCCTTAATCATTTTAATAACTCAACAGGAATATACCAAGAAGTTCACAAATACGGTACATGTAAGTAACACTGCACTGCATTCCACTTTGTTTTCTGTAAATGTTTAAGTCTTGCAGACAGGTTTATACAGGAAGAATACTCAGTGTTGTTCAGTTCCACTCAATGACGATGGACAAGTACTCAAGCGCTTCTTGGTTGACTTTGCAGTTTGGACAGAAGCATAAGTCTTGAGAAAACAGCTTTTCAGTCACATGTGACACAATATAACAAGGGTTTTTACCATGAACTTTACCTTTTGTATTTGCAGTTGTTATTGATCACTCCTGCATTTTCCAGAATGGAACATTTCTGGAGAAATTCAAAAAAGAATGCTTTTTTTGCAGGTACAGCTAGGTGGATGGTCTTATGTAAGGTTTCGTGGAATGTTAAAATGTAATGTTTATGTAATTAGAATGACACTGTAATTATGAAAACAAATCCACATTGTATTAGACAAGTGTGAAATTGATGTAACTAGATTGCAAAAAGCCAATTAGACTACTGTTGTTGAGATGGTCCTCTGCATTATTGTCTGGTTTAGGAACTGCAGTGTCTGCCACCGCAAGTCCAGCTCAGCAGATAGTCAAGACTGTGGATGGGGATCATTGGAGTCTCCCCTTAGAGTTACTCCTCTCAGAGAATTCTTCAACACACGTCACATCTGCAGTGCATCTAGAGTTATTGCTGACCCCTCACACCCATCCCATGCACTATATACACCACTGCCATCTGGAAAAGGATTTAAGAGTATCCATACCATCACTACCAGACACAGCTTTTTCCTGTCAAGCTGTTTAAGTTTCTGTCACTCCCTCCTACCCCCAACCACTCACCACCCACCCCCTTCTGGAAATTATCTGACACATTAACTCTTACTGTTTCATTACATTCTAAGAAATGTCTGTAAAAATACGACCCAATGTGCATTAATATGACATAATTTTCTACAGATATTTTACACATATTTTAATTGCATTGTGTTTTTATTCATTCATTTGTTTAATTTTTATTTCATTGTATTTGGAAATTTAACAGAAAAAAATGCACTCGTCATTTTTTTGCCAGGACATTATGGGCCGGTTTCCCGGATAGGAATTAGATTAAGCCAGGACTAGACCTTTGCTAATTTAGGACATTTAAGAATTTTTAGAAACATGTCTTACAAAAATGCATTATCTGTAAGCATTTTAAGACCAAACAATGGCCAAAATGTATTTTAAGACATCTCAGTTTAAGCTTTTTTCCAGTTTAGACAGCTCTTAACATTTATTTTAATCTAGGACTAGTCTTAAACTCTGTTCGCGAAACTGCCCCTATTAGTTTTATTGTAGATGTTACTTGTTTTTTTTAATTACATAACATAATATTGATCATTACATCAAAAGTTCTTTTTAGAATGGATTTTCTTTAACCTATTGGTAACATTGAATATAGGGCAGGAAATTGATACAAGAAAAAATATTTATGATAAATTGTGAAGAACTGACGAAAGGAATAGAGGTATGTGTATACCTCAAAGTAAATTCAATTTCATAAAACAACCCTATAAATATAAATAATATTCAGGTAAATGGTGACAAATAGATTTAATCTGAAATGCCAAGGGAGAGCAGGGAGTTTTACATTATTGCATTGATTTTTTAGACAGTAGTAGATGAGAGAGAATGCTCCACTGGATTTACAGGATTAGTAATTTAAGAGGATAATTGGTCATCCCGTTAACTCAAGGTGACAGTGCTCAAGGCTGAACAGTAGCTACTGTTTGATGCTTAATTTTAGACTAGCGTTATCAAAAAGTCTCACACATTTGTTATTTTCCTGAGATTTAAAAATATATACACTGTAGTCTTTTCAGACGCTCGTACACGCGTGTTTGTACCAGCAGAGAGAGCTCTTACACTATATTTAACAGCCGCTGTTACAGCAGGAAGCGAGATGTGAGAGATTAAGTACTGTTGGGAAACTCGATTCACTTTAAGGAATCGGTTCGCTAAAATGATCCAGTCAAACGAATTGATTCGTCTTTACATGAGAAACACACAATTGCAGATTTTTTTTAAGTAATGTTACATATCCTACTTGTTTCAGCCGCTAGGCGTTTGTGACTAGAAATACTGACAGGAAAGTCTACAAAACTGGAATGATTCACACGACCTCTCGAGTCGGTTCAATTGAATCGTTAAAAAGAACGACACGTTCGCGAATCGGACATCTCTTGATCAGAAGAGGTGCGCCGCTTCAACTTCAAATAGGTGTCAAAACAGTGCCAGTCACCATCTCACACCTGCAAGAGGATTTGTAGTGACAGACTCGGACATTTTCATTTCTTTCCAAAGTTAAACATTTACTTTCGGATATACAGGAAGAGGGTAACCGCAGATTTCACTTTTGCGCTCAGATTGTTCTTCCCGTCGTTCTCAGCATGGCTTCAACAACCTGCACCAGGTTTACCGACGAATATCAGCTGTATGAAGAACTGGGAAAGTAAGTATTAGTTATGCACACGCTGTTAATAACAAGCTGAAACGTTTTTTGAAAAGCCCAGACTGACAGTTACCTGTTAGTCCTTAAGTTACCTGATTCTGTCTGTACCTGCGTTCGCTAGTCTCTTTTCGGCTTCTTTCATGTGCTGTTACGACGCTGCACTGTGCTGTTTATATTATTCTTTTCCCTTTTTCGGCGGGAATAGCAAACAGCGGAATTTCCCTATTTCAAACGTCATGCTTATTTACTTTACGAACGGAATTTTGTTGATATTGAGGAGCATGTTCTTACACACATTGCTCATATTATATAAATATTTAGTGGGGGTACACAAGACAAGGTTGCAGAAAAGCTGAACTTTTCTTTTTTTTTCTTTTCTTTTTTTTAGAAAAGGCAAAGGGGATCGGAGTAGTTTTTTTTAACCGGTAGAAAATTTAGCATTATCAGAAATATAGACACAAAAAAGCATGAATGATAATTTTTAAATAAAATGAAAATAAACGTGTTGTTCATAGTCAACAATTTTTTTTTTTAACAAAGTTGTTTTAATGTGTGCATGTATATTCTTTCTGATTTCCAGAGGAGCCTTTTCTGTGGTGAGAAGATGTATGAAAATCTCTACTGGTCAGGAATATGCTGCCAAAATCATCAATACCAAAAAGCTGTCTGCCAGAGGTGAGTTCACTCTGAGAATATTGTTTGGTGAAGACAACCGGTTCATCAGATATGGTGTTAAACTCTTATATTAATTTAATATGTTAGGCCTATTACATTTTGAAATGTTCAGTGCTGTTTCATTAAGGGTTTTATTGTGTTTGTACTGCAACCACAGTTAGGTCATTGCTTTTGGAGCACCAGCTAAACCACAGCTGTTCTTGGCCATGTAGCAAATTACGTAGCAAGTTACTATTGCTACTGTGTATATAGGGTTAAGTAGAACAAACCTCTAACTCCAAGTATTAAAGGGGTAATGAATAGCACTTTAAATCGTATAACATTACCTGAGGTGTGCTTATTATGTTAGAAGGATTTTTACAAAATTGTACACTTTTAACAAGTTAGTATACTTTAATAATTTTGTATATGATTAAATAATTAAATACATTTAGAAAATAAATGGCAATTTCCACTCTTATTTTAGACTACTGATTTTAAAAATATGTTTAAATGGTCAGGTCTTCTTTAAGACCTCATTGTAAATGTCCACTGTTATGATTGGGTAATATCTCTGCATATTACATGTGTAACTCAAGTTTTTACTATCATAGCTGCTGAGATGAACTAATCCTTAATGTGCTGATTATAACATTACACGTAGATATATTCCCATAGAGTTCTGCAGCCTATCCAAACCTTATTTGTCAAGCAAAGAAATGCAGTGTAATCTCGATTTCTACATTCTTGTGAATTTCATTATAACAGTGCAGACACAATGTAAATAAGGTATTCATAATGCAGCATAGACAGTGACATTGATTATAGAGCATTTTGGCCAGTGTGAAGAGTGAGAAATCTGTGCTATATGTGACTGACAGATGCACTGCTTATGAATTGATCCATAAGCGCTAAAATGCTTAGTTTTTAACCTACAAAACTGTTTAATGTAAAAAAAGAAAAATTCTGTAAAAGTCTGTTTAGAAAGAGTCAGTTGAATTAGGATTGGTTTACACAATCGCATAGTTGAAAATAAACAGCCACTTTACTTTACAGCCTAACTTTACCTTCCAAAGGATCCTAATGTTATTTTTAGTACAGTGATCCCGTAGTGCTTCTCCTGCCTGGCACTTCACTAATGCATCAGTGGCTGGGCCAAAGAGAGCATGGTGAAGAAGCAGGTGTTGATCTCTGTCTGTGCATGCAGTCTTATGCTGATTTAATCATCTTTATTACTTAATAAAATCCTGTAGAAAGTCATTTCGGCAGCATGTTTTCAATAAAAGCTGTTTTTAGTATTTTTCTAATTAAGCAGACTTGTGACTTTTGAAATAACAATGACAGTAACATTTTCCCAGGGACAGGAATATCATAGTAACCTTCGAGTAAACCAATAAACAACCACCCAGAAAACTCTACCAAACAAAACCACTCCAAACATAACGGCATAACAACACCCAAACCACCCATAATACTGTTCCATTGTGGCTGTGAGGTTTGCATGGGCAAGTACCAGAAGGTATAATATTCTAGTGCTGCCTTTGAGCAGTAGGATGTGTATTGAGCTGAACAAGCACTTGGTCATAAAATGTTTTACAATTGATCTATTCCTTAAATACTTTCATTTTTTAAATTCACCTATTCTGTTCCAACAATGTTCTGTACTAGATTTCTGTCATTTTGAAATTGTAAATATGCAGTATTTACAATTAGTATAAAGCATGCCTACCAGGAATGTGTTTTCCTAAGTAACTATGGTCGCAAATTCCCTCATTAATGGAGTTACTTGCGACCATAGTTAGCTAACAGTACTTTTGAGGAACACACTCCAGATTACCGCTATTGATTAAAACCTCTCTTTAACATATGATCATGTATATACGTTACTGGAAACTCATTGGTGAGAGGTTGTAACATTAAAAGTAAATTACTTAATTACTAATTAAAGTAAATTGTGTAAACGCAGAATGAAAAGTACTGTTATGAGTTCAGAATGCTCTGAAGTAAGTAATACGTAATCTAGAGACGTTGAAATTCAAAACTCGACCATACCATTTTGATGCAGATGATGCATTTGCTCCGGACTGTGCAGTTTACCTTGAAGTGGTCTAATGATGTCTCTAGGCCAAAAGAAGCTGCATGGATGTGAACATATGACACAAACATGAGAACATCAACATCACCGGTAATTTGAAACTGATGTTTTAATGGTGATACTGGAAACAAAGAAGAAAAAAGACGCAACACCATTTCCATGTAAACACTGCATTTTTTTGTATTGGTAATTTTACTGATATTACTGTGTGAAAAAGGCTCATGACATGGAAAGTCTACAAGGGACTACAAGGGTACTTCCCAGGGACTGGTTTTTTGTGTTGTCTTCATGTTACTGCTGTGTTATGTTAATCAGCAAGGATTGTATTTTTGCATGCCTGTGCAGCTTGTACAATTGTTGATTTTCATTTAGTCATTTTTATTAGAATGCCACAGTGCAATTTGTTTGTTATTATTTTATGATTAACAGTAGCCTTTAGACTGTAGCTTTGCTTTAATCACAAGCAAATTGGATTAACATTTTTTTAATCTCTTGTAGTAGACTACAAGGTAGTCTACATTTAGAAGCTTGTGACATCACTTGCCGCCCACTGTAGAGCAGGCCCATTGCTTGCTTCCTTGTTTCTTCATGGGTCAATCTGTCAATAGCATAATAGACCAGGGGTGTTGTGGAAGCCTTGTGTTTTATGTCTGGCTGAGCTTTCAGAGGCAGCTGTTTGCTGAGTGCAAGCGTGGGATGGCTCTGGTGTCCCAGTAATGACTCATTCTGACTGAGTCTTTAATAGACTGTCAGGTGAATGGAACAAATCAGTCCTTTGTGTATAAGAGAGACCCCTTACTTAGTTACTCTGAGGGGTACAAAGAAGTGTACAGAGAATCTAACAGTAAAAGCTGAAGGTCGACATGCAGGAGAAAATGTTGGAGCGGGGTTGTTAGATGTGACATTTTCCTCAAAAAACATCAAAATCTACAATGAAAAAAAGAAGTTTTAAATTAAAAATCTAGAGTCTCTCAAAGTCTTAACCTTTAGGTCCAAGTATCCATTAATTTTCTTTAATTTTTATTGTACATTTTCATGTTTCTAAAGAAAATGTCACACCCAACTGCCCCACATATTGCATGACTACAAGTGCCATGTTGCTTATATACAACAGTTTATTGGCACAAATGTGTCAATACAAAAGAAACAACAAAGGAAATAAAAACCTCTCTTGTCTGTGGAACAACTTTGGCCATGTATTCAGATCTAAAGTTCACAGTTTAACAGATAAGCTCAAACATCTATTAATTCAAAGTCATTAATAGAACTATATGATATGATATGATATGAATGAACACTGAGTTGCTTCTTTAAAGCTATTATACAACCTTGTTTTTTAGAAATGTTGGGACATTTTTACATTTAAATAAAATGAAAACTAAAACACTTTCAAATCACCTATGAGCCAATTTTTTATTCACAATAAAACATAGATAACATAACGTATGTTTAAACGGAACAATTGTAGACTTTCATCCGAAACATCATAATGTAGTTATTACAACAGAATGGCTTTGTAGTAGAAGAGTCCTTGTGCTGAATTGGCCTGCCTGCATTCGAGATCTTTCACCTACAGAGAACACAGCATGTAACAAGAAATACACTAAAGACGACAAATTCTTCAACAGCTGGAAACGTATATCTGACAAAAATGGTATATTCAAACAATTTTTTAAATGGTAATTCAAACACCAAAACTCCATTAACTTTTTTATTAAATTTTATTATTATTTTGATTGTTTTATGTATTATTATTATATTTTATATTATATATACACATATTTAATATACAAACATAACATGTTTTTCTTAAATATATACTGTACATGCATGTGTTTGCATGCATATATTATGTAAAAAAAACTTATTTTGGATGCGATTATCACAATTAATCATTTGACAGCAGTAATATATTATGTTTTTTGTATACATCGGGAAAGATATGTGATCATGTATGTCTGCACACTGTTAAAATGTGTGTCAAAAGCGAGGCAGATGGAGAGCAAGAGAAGCCCATTTAATTTTTATCATCCACTGAAGGTCACTGCTGAATAGGGATTCCCTCTTCTTGACTCTGGGTTTGCACTCTAAGTATTAAACATATCTCCAGCTCCAGCTCTTTGCTTACTATTAAATTATGAGTATAGATTGGCCTTTCTGAGGTAAATGTAATGTTACGTGACATGTTTGCAATAGTAATACACGATATTGGATTTTTGCCAATATTTTCACTTCATTTTGGCACATATTTCCTTTTCTTTGGAAACAACACCAAGCTTCTCCTGTAGAAAGCATTTTGTTTTTACATTTTGGTTTGTTTTTACAAGAACTTATTTATTAGAATTAACTAAACAATAGGTTTTTTTTTTGCACCACAATAAAGCTTTAACAATAAATATTGCCTAAATAAATTGTATCAGTCGCTGCATTTTTTTTTCTTTTGCCAGATAGATGCAGTTTTAACTATAACATTTTATTTTAGATTTCTTATTTTTTTTTATATTTGTAGATGTCTAAAGCGATGGTAAATCGTTTAGAGCTTATCATTTGAATGAACAAATCAGTATAAAATTATATAATTTACAAGTTTCATGTTTGTGATTTTTTCCCCTTTAAAATGGCAAGTTTATATCTCACAGTTCTGATTTTACAGTATATCTAACAATTCTGACATTATATCTACCAGTTGCGAGAAAATAAGTCAGAATTACAAGTTTGTATCACAAAATTCTTAGAAAGAAAGTCTGAATTGTGAGATTAAACGTTGCAATAAATATAGTTAATAGTTAGTCTGTGTAAATATAGTTAAAGCTCTTGTTAGATATAAAATATTGAAAAAAGTAATGTGTGATAACAATGTCAGCAACCAGATTGGATACATTTGTACATATAATACATATATTGTAAGGCTTAAAACATACATATTATGCACCACATTGAGAAAACCAATGTAACTGCATGGAATATGGATGCTGACATTTGAAACCTTTTGTGTAGTACTTCTCAAATTGAACCAGACAATAGAAAAATATGGCCAAGAGGGTGCTGGTAGTTTTACAGTAGACAGACATTTGACAATCAACATGAAATGTGGTCCACTTACTGTATTTTCTTAGACTATCTGACTAGAATTTAAATCATGATTCACTTTCTTGTAATGTTTAGGGGAGCTAAAAGGCAGACAAGAAACTGGATAATTCTGAGAACAAAATGGAGGTGCAGGTGTGCTCAAAGATTTCTCGTTTACTTGCTGTGTCTGAACAGAATGTCTTTCAAAGGCAGTTTACACCAAAGAAGGCTTATGTCATATTTACACATGTGTAAGGTAGCGAGCTTTCTTAGCTAGGATGTCATGTCTCGCTTCTGGGGTTTCTAATTTTGGTTTTTATCTTACTTTTATGTTTAGGGTTTTTACCTCATTTTAATCTGATTTAATTGTTATTAAATTTAGATTATAATCTTAGTTTTGAATGCTGATTAAAATTTAGTTGTCTTAATTTAGAAACTTGATTATTCTAGATATGCTAAAACACCAATCCACCAAATCCTACATTTATAGGCATAAAGGCATCTTGCCCAGGTTATAATCACAAATGATCTCAGTAGTCTAGAATGAATCAAAAAATAATTTATTCATCAGGTAAAATTAATTTAAGCCAATTACATCATTAAAGAAGGCCAATCACATAATTAAGCAATGCGAAATTCAATTCAGTTTCAGTTTAAAAGAATGCATAACTTTGATAAATCAAAAAAGAATAATTAATCCAATTTACATCGAAATTAAATTTCAGTTTAAAAGAATGCATACCCAAGCCAATTACATAATTTAGAGAATGAGAATTACATTCAGTTTCAATTTAAATAGAAATGCATACCTGATGATCCGAAAAGCACTCAGTCACACATAAAGTGTGTCCGAGTGGAGGTCATTCTGCTTTCAGAGAGAAGACCTCCTGTCCTGCTTGCTCTTTTACCTTAATATAGTCTAACGCACACACACAAACCTTCACACAAAGCCCAAATTGGTCAGTCGTAAAACAGTCGAGCCTTTGGCCTGCCAGCAATTCTCTTGCAGCTGGCCAGAAATTACCATTTGTCTCTTCGGTTACAAAAACGAATCTATCTATAAGAATGTTTTAACAATATACATGACTACTGTGAACCTGAGAACATTGAAACACTCATCTTTAGACCGTTCATTTGAATCTAAATATGAAAATTAAAAGACAATGTCCACCATGTGACACTTTGAGTTTTAGTGTTTTTCCATGATGGTTTTCCAAGATTCTTGGTGGGCAGCTTGTAGCTGCAGGATGTAGTGAATTGAGAGGGGGGAGATCGTAAAAGGTGTCATAATGTAACAGAGCATTTGCTTTCTGTCCTGAGGGTCAGAGTTTGTTGTCTTTGAAGATCTCAGATTAGTTTTATTGTGTGCCATCTGCAAGCATGTGGGATATCCTCCTCCAGCTTTCCCGGGAGGATTAAATAAATTTAATTCTTACACAGCATTACCTTTCTGCTGACCTCCTTAGCATTCAAAAAGCTGCTGGGAGCGTCTGAAGCTCCGAGTGTGGTCTACGTAAAGGCGCAAGATGCTAACGTGCAACAGCAACTCTATGGCCTGGTCTGCCTACTCCTGGGGCAGAGCTTGCAGGTTCACTACCCGATCGCAGAAAGGCATGATAGGAACCTTGGTCACATAGCCGGGCCAGGGTCTCAGGTCCGAACTCTAGGTACGCTTCGTCGATGTAGGTGGAGGCCAGGTGCATCAGGAGCGCTGTCTTGAGCGACAGGTGTTTCAGCTCGACTGACGCAAGTGGCTCAAATGGGGCTCCCTGCAGGCCTCAAAGCACGACAGCGAGGTCCCAAGAGGGTACGAGGTGTGGTCTCCGGGGGTTGACCAGTCTCGCACCTGGTGCTTCCCAAGGGATGTACCATCATGATACCCTGTGATGGCCGCACTGTACACTTTAAGAGTCAAAGGGGCTTTTCATTATAGACTACAAATTTTCTTAGAGTTTCGAAACCTTTTTTTAAAAATGTACAGTGAAGACACTACCATGAATTGAAGGAAAATTGATCACTTCAGGATTTTTTAAAATAAGATATTTAATCTGGATTTTACAATGGCAGAAGGAGTTTTTTGCCATTGCCATGGTAAGCACATTTACTTGTGTTTGTATAAAAGTGACAGACAGCAAGACATTTAAACTTTAATTATGTTCTTTTTAATGAAAAGATACATCTATTATGTACACTTTGATTTACACAAGCAGCGTAACTTTGCAGAGTCTCTGAATAAAGAATTTTTGTTTTCTTTTCGTACAAAAAGATTTCTTGTAACTTCATTATGTCATGGTTGAAGCATTAAGACAAGGTCTTTTATACTTCTCTGTACCTGACAGTAGTAATTGTTTAGCAGTCAATAAGACCGTCACAAGCCTCCGAGTCTTCAGCAAAATAATCTTAAAATGTGTCCTGAAGATGAACAAAGCTTGTGGGTTTGGAACGACATGGGGGTAAGTGATTACTGACAGAATAGTTTTTTGGATGGAGAAAACCTAGTAAACTATAAATATACATTATAAATTATAGTTAAACTATAAACTATAAAACTTCCTTACTATGCTTTTGCTTGCAGTCAGCGAAGAAGTAAAAAGCACAGCATTATTTGTCAACAAACACTGGCTAAAAGCTGCACTAATGAGAGAATGGAATCGTCTGGAAGAAGTAGACCGCATTAGAATCCAACATGAACAAAATCGCCTGGATGCCTATGGTGAGTTGCACATAAAAAATTACACAATTTACAACAGGAAAATTACACAATTCCTTAAAAAATGTCAAAGGTTGAATTTCACATGTATGGGGGGTGTCAAGAATGTCAGATAAGCAAAGTTAGAGATGTCCTTGTGTGTCTATGAAGAGGACATAAAGATGTCTGTGGCTTAAGTGCAAAGCACTTGATGAGCATCATGTATCAGATCAGAAGTGTTTCCAGCTATTAAGAACACAACCAGACTGAACAAGATAATGGTTACGGCTAATAGTTAAGCTGATAAAGCAGTGTGAAAAAGCATATTTTTACATTTTGTTGTTAACACCACATCAACTGCAATATTCACTGTATATTTCCAAATTATGTCATAAGTTGATCATTGGTATAATTTTGTCTTAATAATGTTGCTTTTTTATTCTTTACGTATTTATGATAAAACCTACAATTATTGTAACACTTTATATAATATTCAGACACTTTTATGAGCAGCAGCAAGTGTCAGATACGTTGCATGCTGATTTCTTTACAAGTACAAGCTTAATTCATCCTAATATTATGATAGAAACACACTTCGTATGGTCAGGGTAGACAGAAACAGAGGAAAACATGCTTTCTTAGCACTTAGCAATGTTTTTTTCAGTGGCAAGTAGGTAAGTACTTTTTATGCAATTTATCCATTCATCTGCATAATCAAACACTATAAGTATTTCTGTGCAAACATAAGTGAAGAGTATAATCAAAATTTAATTTGTGAGTGAAAGATAAACAGTTCTTATATGAACTCTCTCTGTCTGTAATTCACTTCACTGTATTCAGCCAAGTGTTTGTTGTTTGATCTTCCGGCTGGAAGAGCAGAAGCAAAACTCACAGCTGCATAATTCACATCTGAATTTTCAATCTGTTAAAAAAAAAAAATCTTATTTTTTTATATTTCTGTTTGGGACCCAAATCCTTATATATTTGTCATTTGTAATGGATTAGAAGTATACAGCATATTAGATTTTATTAGAAAACTGATTTTAAAAAAATAATTAACTTAAAATTACCTCAAACGATGGTGATGTTTCATTTTTAGATCCTTCAAAATATGCAGAAAATTTTACTTCCAGTTAACATATTTAAATTGTTTTGCATATCACATTTTAATATTACAGCAAGCATGTAAGCTCAACTGCATGTAACAAATGGAAAGTATGAGTGGAATGTTACCTTTTTGCTTTTTTCTCCAGCGTTTGAAATAATCAACCAGAAATGCAATTATAAGCATTACAAGCACAATATTGAAGGAAATCAAGCAAAGTAACACAGGATCCCATACTGTTTGATTATTGTTATCTGAAATGGAAGGGTAAAAAAAAGAAGAATTTACTAAAGCAACAACTTATTTCTCCTCTTTTCCATAATTTGAAACTTTATGCAGAGGTAAAAAATATCTGGATATTAAAGACATATATTTTTACAGTGTTTACATTTCATTGCATTTGCTGCCAAAACCAAGTGGCATTCATTTTAAAACAACAATGCAAGCACAGTTTTCAAGAAAACAAATTTCACAAAGGTTTTACAGTAAAACAATTGATATCTGATCTGTCGTATTACTTTCAGTAAACATACTCTGAGACCTGTTGGTGAAAAGTAACTGGTATAATAGCTATAAAATAATGTAAAAGGGCCCTTGGTTGGATAATTAGTACAATGTAATAACATCGTAAGTGTGTCGTAAGGGTACAGGTTTTGGAATCACTTGTGGAGATGACAGGTTAAAAAGTCAACTACTTAAGGACAATGAGGCTGTTTACTTGGTTATAGCAATAAATTAAAGAATTTACCAGTATTACCAGTACCAGTCCCATTCACAACTTCTGTCTCATCACATCCCAAATTAATGTCTTTGGACTCACTTCCTTCGAAGCAGAAAATTATGCTGTTAAGGCATAGACTAATGATTTTACAAAACAGAAACTCTAACAAAACAAAATAATTAAAGGTAAAAAGGAAATTTATAAGACAATAGCATGTTGAATATATTTTACCTTTTAGCATTAGATGTGCTCCAGATATAAATTCCATTTTATTTAAAAAAACTGTCCCGCAGTAGTATTTTCCGATGTCCTTCTTGGTTGTAGCTGTGATGATGAGATCAAAAGAGTCTTCACTTTCTAAAACTTTGAATCTCCCATCTTTAAATTCGTTCTCTAATAGGATATCTTCCACATAACTGTATGATAGTGCAATAGGGCGCGGGATTTGTCCGGTTCTCTGTTTATACCAAACCATTGTGTTTCTCAAACGTTTTTTTGTGGAGAAGCATTTGAGGAAAACATCATCTCCCAGCTGGAATGTTTGTAATGAGACAGTCTCACCATTGTCATCAGGTCGAACTCCAGCTAAAACAGAACAGAGGTCTGATTTTAAACATTAAATGTGTATATTTTTGCACCAGTAAATAAATATTTAAACAGTTAAAGAAAAACAATTCTACTTACGAGCCCAAAAGATCAAAAATGCCCAAATGATCATGTTTGAGGCAATGAATGTGTAAAAATGCTATTTACAAATCTTGCATGTGATGTGATTGGGCACTTTCAAACCAAGACAGAATTGAATAAGACTGTGATTGGTGGAAATCAATCTGGTATCTCTCACTCCACTCCCAAATTGAAGAAATGTGTTAGTATTGATAATCAATACCTGTGTCTCTTTATTTGAGTCAATGCAATATGGCTTCAGACACGCTACCGACCACATCAGCACCATATATAGTAATCGTAGAGAAACAGCAGGACGGACACACATCCTGTTGTGTACATGTCAAAAAGTGTCACAAAGTGCAGACACAATTTTTAAGACATAGGTGTAACACTGCCTCTGAAATGTATCTCGACCACAGTGTTAATGCATCGGAAAAATGAGAATGCAGGCCATTGCATATCCAGACCTCTTCTGCACAGCAAGTGTGAGTGGGTGTTTATGGCAACCACATACAGTATTTAATGTGTGACTATGTGGAACAAAACTATAACCTATTTGAAAATAGATGACTATATGTACTGTCTATAGAAACTTTAGAAATACAAAGTTCATTCTACAGCAACATTTTCTTCACGAGTTGACATGGGTGTGTTATTATAAACAAGAGCACACCTATGGTTAAGAATCCAAATACCTACAGACTGTTTTTTCTTACATAGTTTATTCAGAAATAACCCCAAACCACTCCAGCTAGTGTTGATGAGGCCTTAATATGCCATTAAACATCTGCTGTTAACGAACATGAACATAATGCTATAAATATTACATAATACCAAATAATGTGTATTAATTTACTTTTTTTTTTTATTTTACAATAAAATTTGGTAACACTTTAGAATACTGTATCTTAATTACTGCATAACTAATAAGAAGTTAAGGTGGAAATAATAAGTTGTTCTTTATTAACCCTCAAGTCACTACTATTAGCTACTAAGGAATATGTGTTAAATACCCAGTATGTAATAGTATTTTTAAATTGTGTTAAGTAATAATTAGTTAATCAGTAATTATTAAATTCAGCCAGGCCTCCTGAGGAACTACAATGAAGTAACTACTAATAAACAGCGAGGCACCATGTCAGGTTGTGGCCCTATCTTCTTCTTTGCTACTAATGTTATTAGCTTTATAGTAGTGATGTGAAATGTCCTAAGGAAAACAGACACACATAATGTATATAAAATCATAAACATACCTGAGGTATGTTGGCAGAGCACTTAGAGTGGTATGGGGTCCCATCTTGAGCTTCTGGTTGCAGACAACACCTTATTCACCATTCATTTAACCCCAAATAAATAAATAAATAAAGCAGATTTCAGACACAGCTTTCTTCTCACTTTAACAGTTTATCTCTATGCCTTAAATCAATTTTTTTTATTTTTTAAGCTTTAGCTCCCTCTTGAGGATTAGTTTAGTCATTGATTAAAAATTAACCAACAGTACCATTTAGCTAAGAAAGATTAACTAAATTCATCTTATTTCCACATAGTCCTATTACAAAATCTATACAAATTCATCTGCTATTTGTCTTCTCTCTATCAAAAATAAAATTAGGATGTGATTATATTTGGACGTCTGGTGCAGTTTATTTTCACTGTATCAGTTTATTAGTAGTTATCAATCAATCAATCAGTCACTTTTATTTATATAGTGCTTTTAATAATACAGATTGTAGCAAAGCACCAAATATTATCAAGTAGGAGAACAGAGTGATGGTAATGTATAATGACGAGATTAAACTATTTATTTATTAAATGCAGAAACGGTCTCTGTAATCAAAACTATGAAAATCATAGAAATTCGGTGCCCTCCACAAAGCAAGCCAGAGGCGACAGCGGCAAGGAAACAAAACCCCATCCATGAGAGAATGCATACAAAAATAAAAAACCTTGGAAGGTACCAGAAGGTACCTAGCAATAAGCTAGGGCCAGTTTTCCTCTGGCCAGACACCCAGCATCTATTTTATAGTTCAATATTAAGTACATGTCAGATTGTGTAAAGGACTGTGTAATGTGTGTGCATGCAAAACTAAGACACATTTCCATTAAAAAAACAATCACAGCCTGAAGTTCAAGGTAAATTCATTTAGTAAATGTTTTAGATAATGTTTCTGTAAAACATAAACTATAAATAATATAAATCCACACACATATGTAGGGATAATAACTTAGTTATTAAGTCATAATAAAAGTAATCAAGGTATATAGAAAAGCCCCCACAATTTACAGAAACAAATGTTAGTTTATCTGTGTGTGCATATGTGTGTAACAATCTTTTTAAATAATTAATTATTGTTTCTCACATGCAAGAAATCTGTTTTTCTTTGCCTAGTTGCAGTAACCATGAAAGGCATATTATATTAATTCTCATTTAAATGGGGCAGTGGATAAATTCAGACATAAAACTGGCTAAAACTAAAAAAGGAATATTTTACATCAAGTAAGATGCATTTTTAAAAAATAATAATATATATCACTTCCTCACCAATGGATGTTCTGCAGTAAATGGGTGACGTCAGAATGAGAGTCCAAACAGCTCATAACAATATCACAATAAATCACAAACTGTAAGAGTAATCCAGTGGGTGCCTATGGCATTTATGTCTATAAGGTGGTCATTTGATAACTTGAAATGCAGTATATGTTGTACTGGCGGGGTTCGTTTGCTCAAGCCTGATAGGGTTATAGTTAATGAAAGGGCGGGTCCTTAATGCAGAGTAAAGGTCTATGATTGTTTCTAAGAAAAGAAAAGTAAAGAAAACATTTGCAGGCATAACATTTATAGCATCGCACTGGCAATAACAACAGCACATTTTGAGTAAATTATTGCTATTGCTAAGCAGAAGTGTTTTCACTATTGTTATTAATAGATTTTAATAAAATCACTTTGTTTTTTAATTAAATATTTTATTTACAATCTATCACATTTTTCTAATTAAAAAAAGAAAAGAAATGGAGATTGTACAAAGAATGCTTCTGATGGCACTGTTAGTAGGTAAGTTTTTATGTGTTTTATAAGTTTACAAAATAATGTTAAACAATAGTTCCGTCTATTACTTACTGACTAGAAAAAATAAACTAAGTAACAAATTTTTCAAGGATTTGCAAGTTTTCCGTGGTGCTCTGCTCAATATTACTACATCATCGAGGAGTTCAAAAACTGGACTGAGGCTCAAGATTACTGCAGAAAATACTACTATGATTTAGCATCATTTGACAACAAAGAGCAACACGACCTTGTCATTCAAACTCTTGTGAGCAGAGGTTACACTGACGGTGTCTGGATAGGACTGTATGATGATCGCTACAGCTATAGATGGTCCTATGGTGAAAAAAAGGTGGCATACACCAACTGGGGACTAAATGAACCGGACAGCTATCAATCAAAAGAACATTGTGGAGCTTTTTTGAATACAGGACTGTGGGCTGATCAGCCATGTCAACTGGGCTACTTTTTCCCGTGTTATAATGGTAATTGAATGTGCTTTTCTAACTTTACTACTTACATATATATGCATAAGAACTACAATAATTAAACAGTGTCTAAATAAACAATATGTCCACAGCCACAACAAATACAACTGTCTTAATCAAAGAGAATAAAAGTTGGATCAACGCTTTAATCTACTGCAGACTGTATCACACTGATTTGATAGAAATAGAAAACCAAGAGGAAAATGAAAATCTAAAGCAGCTACTTATTAATAATACTGTGAAGAGAGTTTACATGGGTTTATACAGAGACACCTGGAAGTGGTCAGATCAAAGCAGCTATGAGTTTACAGACTGGATGCCCGGTGAACCCAATAATGGCAAAGGAGGTGAATATTGTGGACAACTGTCTGTGCTATATAAACAATGGAATGATGTGTCATGTTCATTGAAATGCAGATTTGTCTGTGGCTCTGGTAAGAAAACCTCTTGGTTTGTTTGCGTGATCCAAGAATAAAGACTAGAATAAAGAGTAAAGTAGTGTTTACTATTGCACATTACTGATCTGATCATTTAAATCCCTGCAGCAAAGAAGATTCAAATACTAAGAATAAACATACAGACACCACTGGACCTTAATGTCAATGAATTTAATGACACCATTTTACAGCAGGTCAGTATTAAAATGATACACAGTGACTTTGCATCAAATGTTATTTTATATGCTCTTTATCTTTTGTAATACCTGGTCTGTGTTAAGTAATATAAATGTTTTCACAAGTTCACTTTTTCTCATTAAAAAATAGTTTGATAGAATCAAAGAGAAGCAGATTTGGCATGCCTTTCGGGAAGCGAGCCGGTAGAGCGGCAAGCCCCAAACCCTGGTGGGCTGAGCCCTAGCGAGGCTCAGCCTCCGACTGCCCCCCGGATGAGGAAGATTTGCTAGAGGAGGAGTAGGGGAGGGATTGCAAAAAGAGCGAGATACTGAAGGGTAGGAGACGGGTTTATTTATAGTAGGTGAGGAGGCTGTGATTGGATGGGAGTGGCAGGAGATGATTAGGAAATTGGGAACAGCTGCGGTTAATTCGAATTACCGCTCCTCCCGAAATTTTGTTATTATCAAAACATGCACTTCACAAGTTCGCTCTTTCACATTAATAAATAGCTTGATAGAATCAAAGAGAAGCAGATTTGGCGTGCCGTCCGGGAAACGAGCCGGTAGAGAGGCGAGCCCCGAACCCTGGTGGGCCGAGCCCTAGCGAGGGCAAGGGTTCAGCGCCTGGCTCAGCCTCCGACTGCCCCCCAAAGAAGCAATAAGCGAGGACGGCAGCCCGAATCTGCTGCCCCCCGAAAAAGCTGGAAATAAGTTTGGCTGCATGGTAGGCGACTCAACCTGTAGGAGAAGCAGAAACATAGGTTAGAACAGCGTGGCAAAATAAGTCAGTTCGTTAAAAATATAGGGCTTGGGTAGGGACTTTGGGTTATGCTGGGGAATCGGCTTAGGGATTTGTGGAGGTGGTGCTTACCTCTGAAGCAGGAGTTGGGATATGGGCAGCTCTGCGGAGACAAAAAAGTGGGAGAATGTTTTATTTTGTTTTTCTAAATATATAAATGTGGCCTCTGTGGAGGGAATGTTTTTTTGTTGTTGTTGTTTTTTGCTGCTACTGAAAAGAGTTCCTCAATAGAGGAGGAGGGAGGCTTGCTTCTGCGGAAGCGGGTTGCGTGAATTTTATTTTATTTTGAAGAATGGGATGAGTAATTGGCTGGGGAAAATCCAGATCTTGCGAGATTTTAGATGCTTTTGAAACCAAAACCTGGATACAGGTTTTGTATGCTCATCGGTAAAGAGAGGATCAAAGGGTGAAGAGGCGACCGAGCTTCTAAGAGCTAAGAAGGCTCAGAGGGTTTGATAAGGGAACGTGGGGGACTGCAAATTGAAAGTGTATACGTGATGGCCTCTCATGAGCTGGTTGGTTTTGCTGCGCTTAATGAAGAAGGACATAGTTTCATGATTTTGGATCGGAAATGGTTGGGTGAATGGAAGGGTTGAAAGGGGAGTTTGTAGTGAATTCAGAGACTCTTAGGAAGCCAAAGAACGCTAGTGTGAACATAGCATCTAGGGTGCAGTCTATAAGGTTGCAGTAACCTCTGCAGAGAGTGGAAATGCAATGCGTTAGGATTTCCAGAGTGAAGGGGAGCCTCTGCTCGGGGGCAGGCGAGTTTTCTTTTCGGAAGACTTTGTTTATGAGGTTGGTTTGAGCATTAGAGATGGCGGGGGAAATTGAACCGAATAGTAGTTTATGGAGGAATTGGATGCCACTGAGATATCCTTTTATTGAGCTAGTCTGGAGGAATCAGAATGCATTAAAGTAAGATATGAATGAGGTAATGGTTAGAACGGAAAAGTTGGGGAACGGCAGGTTGTAGCTTAAATGGAAAGTTTTAAATGCTTTCCAAGCAGTGAGGTATGATTGCAAAGTTCTCAGGGCTATGGCTCGTAGCATCGAGTTGAAGGAATGCTCTAGAAGAGGTCTTAAGGGATGGCTTAAGGGAATATAAACTGTAAATAGGGAGGAACTTGGATCGGCAGGGGGTTGGCAATGGTATTTTCTTTTCCGGGGATATGTTTGGCAGTAATGACAAATTGGTTGAAAGCAGAGATCCAGATTAGGCATCTGAGGAGAGGCATTATAGAGGGGAAATGGGAGCTGTGCTTATTTATGCAATGGACTGTGGCTTCATTGTCGCACTTCATTGTTGCATAATCTTATAATTATTAGACAGAATCCAACAAATGGCTTCGTAGAACATGTTGAGTATTTTGGGACTGCTTTTGCAACCGAAGGTTAGGAGAATGGTGAAATAGAATTGAATTCGCCATTGGATGCCAAAGAGGTGCCAGAAATCGAGGTGTATGGGCATGATTTTAAAGGCTAATGTGGGAGAAGTTAGGATCAGGATGGGATGACAATTCAGCAGACAAAATAGAAACATTGGCAAAATATATATATATATATATATATATTTTTTTTTTTTTTTGTGCCTATTATTTTCGGGTTGCAATGACGATGGGTCTGACCCGAAATACACTGAAGAGAAATGGCTGATCATAAATGTGGAGTCTAATTCTTTCTTGATTAAAGTATCCACGGTGTTGGGTTCGGTGGTGGCGGATTGGAGTATGGGGCAAATATGGGACTGGGTGGGAATGGAATCCTTGTGACAGACCTGATAACATATATTGAGAGAAGTTAGGATCAGGGTGGGATGACAATTCAGCAGACAAAATAGAGACATTGGGTGCATTTACATATTTTCGGATAATGGCTGCTGGACAGCATGGAATATAAATGTAAGTGCCTTTCATTAGATGTAAAATAAGTGTAAGCAGCGGATGGTGGTTTGGAATGCACCTGCGCTCTTTCTGAGTCAATAATTTGTCCTATGCAGTGGAGTATGTGGTTATGGCAGTAGAAAATTAACCACAATTCTTAGCGAATAAGAATATAGAAATAGCATGTAAACAGGAGTGAAATGTATTCTTTCATTTGGATTACTTTGGCGGATGGCGAGTAGAATGAGATCTAAGAGCGTGGAGGCATGCGGCCTCGAATAGGAAGCCAGCGGAAAGCCCGTGAAAACTCAGGCAGGCTGGCTGGAAGGGGGGCTGGGTCCTCTTGGTGTCTCTCTGGGGAAGTTGTTGCGAGCTGTTCTGTTGGAAAAAGAGCAAGATACTGAAGGGTAGGAGACGGGTTTATTTATAGTAGGTGAGGAGTCTGTAATTGGATGGGAGTGGCAGGAGATGATTAGGAAATTGGGAACAGCTGCGATTAATTCAAATTACCGCTCCTCCCGAAACTTTGTTATTATCAAAACATGCACTAAATGACACATGAATACACGTTTATGATGGCTATAAACTGATTGATGGTTCTGTTTGTCTTCAGTTTCAGCAAAAGCTGAGGAATCTGGGACTGCAGAGTAACACCAAGCTGACATGGAGGACACAACCTGACGGACAAATATTTCACATTGTGAATGCAAGGACTAGCAATGTAAACATGAATATTTCTCAGACTAATAGCTTAGAATGTGTTGACATTAATTGTTAGTGGTGTGAGTTTAGTTCTCAATTATAAGTATAATTATAAAAATAGTTTTGTGTTGTGTGGTGAATTTTAATAGTGTAATAAGTAATGAAGTTCTATTTGTTTAAATGATGTTGCTTCTTATATCGTGAAAGGCTTCAGAATTTCTTGTCTAAAATATTCTTTAGAATTTATATCTTTTTATATCTAGAAATCTGTTTGGCATGTATGGGATATTGTGTTTTAGGTCTAACTGGGTCAACAAAAGTATAGGTAGTAAATAAAACTTAGAAAAAATGTAAAAAATAAAAGAATGGTAAAGTAGTAGCATATTGTGTGGCCTGTTCATATTCTTTTGTTTTAAAACACTAAACCACACCTGATTTAACTTAGTGATGTTTTTGCAATGAACTCAAGATATCTCTATGAAAATTTGTTTTCCTTTTTTTTTTTTTGCATATCAAATACATTTAATCAAAAATTAACCACTTTAAATTTAAAAGGAATTCAATGCTCAGTGTTGTCAACCAAAGTAAAAATTATAATATTATAATAAATCATATATTATAATAATCATGATGGATTAGTCAAATTTGAGATTTCTTGTAAAAGCCAGGCTGAATTTAAGAAGGGATTAGTGGCAATGAGACAAAAGGATTATGCCTTAAAAGACTTTTCTTAAAACTATTGGGGAATTGGATCAATCTTAAAAAATATATATTAATAAATTATAGGCCTACTACATATTCTAAAGATATATATAATCTTGGCACTGCATTTCTAAAAATGTTATTAATCTTTCTCAGAAGTGTTCAGTTTCCTGATAGTATAAAAAAGCATTGGTAAAGCACTGGGAATTCAGGGGACATGGTTGTAGACCAAATAGTCTTCTTCCAGTTCTATCCCAAGTGCTGGAGAAGGTTGTATCATCAGAACACTTTTTTCACAATCTTCGACACCTTTTACAATTTGGCTTACAATTTGATATAGAAATTCCTCAGAAAACGTCTCAGGGTTATGCATATAACCCCAGTTCCTTGAAGGAATGAGACACTACGTCAAAACGCTTTGGGAACGCCTTCAGTGAGACCACACTCTGAATCTGCTATGAAATACATCTAGATTAGAGTCAGGTGCGGCACCCTCAGGTGACATCACTGACTGGGTGCTTAAGAGAACCTGTGGTGAATCAGACTGTAGCCTCATGAATGGAGACGTTCCTTTTCAGAAACTCTACACTGAATCAAAACGCTTTGGGAACCAAATACCCACGCCTCCAGACCCACAAATGCCCCTGTTCTGCGTGCAGAGATTGCTATTCTCCTGGTCGAAGAGAGCAATAGAGTCCCTCCAACCGATATGAGGACAGGGTTTTACAGCCCATACTTCATAGTGCCTAAGAAAGGTGGTGGGTTACCACCGATCCTGGATCTGCGAGTCTTGAATCGAGCCCTTCACAGGCTTCCGTTCAAGATGTTGACGCCGAAACGCATCTTCCCATGCTTCTGTCCCCAGGATTTGTTTGCAGCCATAGACCTGAAGGACGCGTAATTTCATGTCTCAATCCTTCCGCGCCACAGGCCATTCCTGAGGTTCGTGTTCGAAGGACAGGCACTTCAGTACCGCGTTCTGCCCTTCGGACTCTCCCTCGCACCGTGTATTTAACAAAGTAGCAGAGGCTGCCCTGACTCCGCTCCAGGAGAAAGAGGTTTGCATTCTCAACTACCTCGGCTATTGGCTGATACTAGCACAATCCAGAGCTCAGTTGTGTGAACACAGGGACCTAGTGTTACAACACCTCAGCCTGTTGGGCCTCCGGGTCAACTGGGAGAAGAGCAAACTCTGTCCGGTGCAGAGGATCTCTTTTCTCGGTATGGAAGTTGGACTCGGTCGCACAAACAGCGTGCCTCACCGAGAAACGCGCTTAGTCGGTGCTAGACTGCTTGAATTCATTATGGTTTCACAATCGAGTCCCGAGGTGGGCGTGGAAACACGGCACATTCCAGGTTCAGATAACACTGGCCTGCCGTGTAGCATTTTCCCCGTGGTCAGACCTGACATTTCTACGGGGAGGAGTGCCCCTAGAGCAGGTCTCCAGGCACGCTAAGGTTTACACAGATGCCTCTACCACCGGGTGGAGCGCCACATACAACGGACATGCAGTGTCAGGGATGTGGACGGAACCCTATCTGCATTGGCTCATCAATTGCCTCGAGCTGCTAGCAGTATGTCTGGCTCTGAGACATCTCAAGGGACGCCACCAGGGCCTGCGTACATCAACCATCAAGGTGGTCTACGCTCCCGCCGCATCTACTGACTCAGAGAGGGGACACCCTGTGGCACCCACGCCCAGACCTGTGGAAGCTCCACGTCTGGCCCCTGGATGGGATGCAGATGCTACATAGATGCTACATAGACAGGACACAGAGTTTCAGGACCTCAGACCAGCTCTTTGTCTGTTTTGGCGGACGGCAGAAGGGGAACGCCGTCTCCAAGCAGAGGATGGCCTATCACTCTGGCTTATCAGGCACAGGGTGTGCCCTGTCCCCTCAGTGTACGGGCTCACTCAACAAGAAGTGTAGCTTCTTCCTGGGCGTTGGCACGTGGCGCCTCGCTGGCAGACATCTGCAGAGCTGCAGGTTGGGCGACCTCGTTCGCTAGGTTTTATAGCCTTCGTGTTGAACCGGTATCCTCCCGAGTTCTCACCTCAAACAGAGCTGAAGAGCCGGAGTAGGACCTGTTCGATCGGCTTGGCAACGATATTCTCCAGAGTGTCCTTTCAGTAGACCCCGTGGAGTTCCTCCGTTCCCCTCGGCAGCCAGATGTTGCGGAGCATCTGGCGCCATGCCCTCGATGCGATGAATCCCTTGAGAACGGCTAGAGGGCTGGGATCCATGAGTATACCTTTAAGAATTACTCATGGGTAATCATGGATTAAAAAAATAAATAAATAAAGAACCGTGTTCCCCAGCAGTATTGCTCCATGAGGGTTCGGTCACCTCCAATATTCCATATGCATTGAAATCTCATGACATTCTTTTTGTCTTAGGACCTCCTACAGGAAGGCAGACTCCACACATCTTCTCAGACGTCCCAGTTTTCCATAGGGATTCCTATTCGTCGGTCACCAACGTGACGCCTCCATTCCCTTCTTCAGGGTACGAGGGTTACAATACGTAACCGAGACATTTTGGTTGAACACCATGAAATTTGATCTTAAAACTGAGTGAATTTGTGATGGCTTTTGATTGTTTTTGGAGTTACTCTCAGTGTGAGATTTGATAAGAAAATCTGAATGCCTTAAGCATTCATCTGATTTTGAATATGGCGGCAAAAGTTCTTTACAGACACCAATCCCTGACTCATTCTGAAGAATTTACCTGCAATCCCTTGTAGTGCTGCTTAATTTGCATGGAAATTACAAAATAAATAAATATTATTAGGTCAATAATAAATATACAGTAACATTTCATTTCAATGGCAGTTACTGGAGTGGTTGCAGGTCTCATTCCTAAAAGTGCCCTGGAGTGTATTTTACTTCAGAGCACACAATGTATTGTACTATTGTTGTTCTACTTGTACAATAACATAATTTAAATGGATTAATTCAAATCAACTTACAAGTTGTATGTCTTTTCGATCTGTAAACTGATTTTGCATTGTAAATGTTGCACATGACACTTGTGTAATATTTTAATGTCAAATCAAAAGAAAGGGAACAGCCTTCAGGCAACATCAAGGACTGTGGATGGTTTTAGACAAAAAGAGAGCATAATGTCATAGCACATTATTCTTTGTGTTCACAGGTATTTTCAACCTGATCTCACTGCAATTCGTACACATTTTACGAGGTGGCTAATTCTTACAAATTTGTACGACCTCACTCATACGAATTCATACAATTTCTTCTAAATCATACGGAATTTATGAGTTGCCAATTCATATCAATTTGTAGAAACCTAAAACCTATCCCCACCCCTAAACCTACCCGTCACAGGGTTTTAGACCAATCGTACAAAATCGTACGAATTAGCACGAATTTCGTACGTATTGGTACGAGGTCCGAGGTCGTGAGCCTGCGTTGGTATTTTCAATAGTAAAGTTGTGGTTGTGTATTTCTTCACTTAAAATTGTCAAAAATTCTTTATAATCTTTATGATCAGATTTGTCTAATAAACAAAATTATTAGTTTTGTACACAGGATGTTTCTCAAAGCACTAGTAAGCTGTAACGTTTTAACACTGTTATTTATCACTAATAGGATTCTTATGCCTAATAAACTTATAAGGTGGGATCAGCTTATATCGTTTTATACAACGACATTTGGCAGTAGTCAGATCAGAGTAACTGCTTATTTAGGTTTTGGTGGTCTACTGAACCTGATAATCTATTTGGAAACAAGTTGTGTGCAAAACTGTCCTTGCCAAATGGACTAATGTATCATGTTCATATATATTCAAATTTAACTGCAGTGGTAAGAATATATCGTATCACTTTATTTACAGGTGTCATTGTTACTGTACTTACTATTATAACCTCCCTAACTCTTCAAATTTTGCCTTTAATTTTGAAAGGTCTGTCTGGACCTTTATATACGGATAACCCCATATGTGGTAACATTTGAAAGCTTAGAATCTCTATTTTCTGCAGATATGCATCACTTTGATATTTATTTTACAGTAACAGTACAGTATTTACATGTAAATAATTTTTTTTGTTTTTTTAGAACAAAAAAAAAAACTAAAAGCGCCTTGTGTTGACATGGTTCATCTTAGGACAGATAACATATATAAAAATATTTATCACTTACAGCAGTTTTTTATATAATTTCAAAGGGTTTTCTTTAAATTGACACCAAGATATTACATTTATTCCACTGTATGGTGGTATGGGGAGACTTAGAATTTGGGTAGGCGGAAATTGTATATAAAAAGGGTTTTATTCTTACAGTTGGAATAGAATAACTCTTGCATAGTTTATGATAGAAACAAATTTTTATGATAGAAAAAAAGAATTCCTGTGCTTACTGACATGTGTTGGAAACAAATAAAATTGTTAGCAGGGAGCTGAGGCATTCAGGGCCTGAGTTATACACTTCAAATTTCAGTTTACAAAAAAAAAAAAATATATATATATATATATAGATATATATACATATACACAATATATACAATAATTTTAATCAATTTCAACATTGTTTTATGTAATTTTAAAAGGTTTCCTTTGAAATTATACCAATCTTTTGTATATACACCTCTGCATGTGGGTATGGGAAGCTTTTTAATTTGGGTAGGCCAAATGCAGGCGGAATCCCCCAAAATAGCCTCAGAGCTTAACAATAAATAATAAAGGTCTGCCTGTTTGAAATAAGCTTTCTCCATCTAGTGTAAATGTCTTTTAAATATATTTGAATAGTCTGTTTGGCATGTACGGGACATTCCAGGTTAACAAAGGCAGTGTTTTAACAAAGGCAGTGTAAAACTTTAACATGGCTATGTATCAAAATAATGACTTGCACACATACATACTCTCTACATGTGAGTGAAAGTTCATCATTTTTAAGTTATAGCTGTAACACTGCTGTTGAAATGTATAATGAGTGTTAATTCATCTGAAAAGTGAGAATGCAGAAGACTCCCAAATGATTGCTTCAAGGATCCATTTTTTCAAACCCCTCTGGTTGGTCGATTTCATTTAAAGCAGTATTTGCGAGCTTTTACATATCCAAAAGCAGCACCTAGTGGCAAAGACTGAATTTACATTTTTAGACCAACGCAAAAAGACCAACAAGTTGGAGGGCAATATGCTAATATCTCATGAAAGGGCTTGGGTCTTCAAAACGAATCCTTTCAATGATTGAGTCTACTTTCAGATTTAAAACTTTGCAGGATGTTTTCATTAGAGCTGTGTAACACATTGAATAAAGGCTCATTTTCAAAAATTCATAACAAGATCACTTTAATTTTTTAAACTTTAGCTCCCTCTTGAGGATTGATACAGTTAGTGGATACGGATACGGATTCACACTGAAACTAAAATTAATCTTATTTCCACAATTTCCTGTTAACATATTCAAACTCATCTGTCATTTACCTTTTTTTACTACAGATGAAATCAGCATTTGATTATTAAGACTTCTGGTACAGTGTGCTTTCATCAGTATCAGTTTATTAGTAGTTTTTACAATCCTTCCATCACAAAATATCACATGATTTTTTTTTTTACTTAAATACTTTGTTTGTATTTGTACAATCTTTAATCCAGATTATTTTATATGAGAGTTTATTGACAACAATGACAAAAACACCTTTAGAGGGACAAACAAAAAGAACCAAGGTTTTGGGGCTTTCCTTTCTGTACCCTCACAATGTGTACCAGTGAGATCAACTGAAGGACTGTGTTCACACAGGGCAGATGCACAGCCCTGAAACTCTCTGTATTATTAGTTTTCATGCATTCTTGCTCTCAAACACCCATCTTGTTGTCATGCATGTTATTTACAGGTTCTGTCTGCTGACTTTCCTTAGTAGCTGCTCTCGTGACCTGTTAAAATGTATAAATTGCTAGTGGCTGAAGGGTTTTCAGTTGGCGTGCTTTGTAAAACAATGTCCCTGTAAAACAAGATTGGAAAAAAAAAAACATTAAGAAGAATGAATGAATGCAATTTTTATTCAAGTTAAAAAAGAAAGCAATGAGAAAAGGTGGAAGAGAGTCAATACCTGTGCGTGCCTAAAACTTTGAACACTCGGCTTTCGTCTGTTATTTCCTGTGTTACCTACAAATACACATAAGGATGATTTTTATATCAACTATTAAAAAACAACAGATGATGACATTATGTACATACTGATACATATATATTAGGTTAGGTCCTATACTTAAGATTTGACAGGAATAAAAACAAGTCTGTGAGGGAAATGTATGTCTTTGAAAGGTTTTTTTTTTTTTTAGGCAGACATTCATTTAATCCATTCTTCAATCCTTCACAGCCTCATTTTTATTCATGTCAAAAATGAAACAGCACTGCCCTGAATGAGATCTATTAAAATGCACAAAACATGTTTACCTCACAGTTGTGCAGACTAAGTCCTTTAAGTCCATGTTTCCAGAAAGCTAAAACACTTTCTTCTAAACAAACTGTTGAAAAACAAGACATTAAAACTTTTTTCACTTGGATAATTTCATTGTGAACAGATCTTGTTTTAATGTTTTACCTAAGGTCTCGATAGCAAAGTCAAACTCCAGTTTGGATGATAACTCCGTGCTGGGGACCCCCTGCATATTGACAATCTTCACTGTTTCTAGATGACAGTGAGGATTCATTTATAATACAAGTATTAGTGCATGTTTTACTAAGTTGATTCATGTTCAAACTATACATACTTTCCAGTGCAATTAAAACCGTGTCTCTGTCCAGCTGAGTCACTTGTACAGCTTTTACTGTCTCACTGTCTAAGGAAAGACACAAATAAATAAAGACATCAATAAATAAAACATAGTAAGCCCACACAAAATCATATGTTTTTAATTTTTTCTGTTGAATTCATAGGAATGGGGTTAAATGTGCTGTTGAAATTCTTCAGCCCTGAGTTCATGCAAGACCAGCAGTCAGTCAGTCACTTACCTGGCTGAGGGTTTGGCGTGCCGTTCAGATGGATGATGTCAAACTTTAGTTGTCGTTCATTTTGCTGTTGGAGGCTTGCCTGGACGCCCACACAAAGCTGAGGAAGCTCATCTGTCATTAACACCAGCAGCTCAAAGATGGGCAATGGGTCCGGCAGGGGCACAGCAATGTGCTTTAATGAGAAGACAACAGAAAAGGAGAAATGTTATCAGAGAATAACTACAAGACGGCACCATCTTGCGTTCAGATCATACAGATAACAGACTCCTGAACCTGACAGAGTAGCACAAAGGCAATAATGTGGGGCAGTTCCAACTTTGCAAGGACAGTCTGGTGCTTTTGGCTTACAGCCTGTAAGTACACTTGCTTATTTAAAGAATCTTCTGCTTAAAATGCAGGCATGGTTTTATGTCAGCACTGTGGGACACAACCCATAAAAAGAGTAATTAATGTCCCTACTGGATGCCACAAATGCCTCGTTTGTAATGGGTTTTATTGTTTGCATTAAGCCAATCACACTAGATAGCTGGCCAATCAAAGCACAATTAAATTCTCAAAAAGATGAGCTTTGTAAAAATCCACACGTTTCAGAGAGGCTTAAATGAGCAACACAAATGTACAGTATGTGGAAAACAATGTGTTTTTGGAACCTTAAACTACATAAACACATGGCATTATGACGAATACACAAAATAATGTTATCTTGTTTCCGCAAATAAACTTAGTCCAGAAAGTATAAAAAAATATTTAAAAAAATATAAAATGGCTTCTTGTGTTTATTTTATAAAATTCTTAAAGTTTTAGCAAAAAGGCATGAAGAAATCACAACACTGTGGAAAAGGACTTTTACTTGTTAAAAATATAAACTGTCAATCTGAAAATAGAAGACATGCATTTAGAGATACTTTTAGAGGTCTTAGAAATGTATGATAAAGTAAGCTTTATAGAGTTACTGTTACCTTGAGGTGCATGAACTTCTGCAACGGTTCATACCACAATAATAGAACAAGACCAGAGGGAACTGCAGCGCATAAGAACGTGCTGTCTGTGTATGGATTACGAGCTGATGAAGAGAAATCAAGAAAACATGGCTTTCAGCATTTTTAAATCTTAACCAACATAAGAACGTCAGCAAAGACATTAATCAGGATAACACCAATAAACACTGATCTATTACGACAAGAATTGACCCTCACCCACACTGCACTTCCGACATCCCTTGGTGTCTGCGATCTTCACTGACACAGCAAACTTCCTGCGGAAAGATTATTTTGAGTTTCAAACGAACAACATATAAGCTGAATTATTAAAACTTTTATGTGTTTATGTGACCTGTGGATGATCCGTTCTGTGAAGCGGTTGGTGCCGAGGGACAAGTGACCCTGTTTCCTCTGCAAGTGCCCTCGTTGCTCAAACAGAGCTGTCAGTCTATGAGAGCAGAGGTGAGATGACTTACCTACGAACAGAACAGGATGGAATGAGGTGTACATGTGTTTATCTATTTATTTATGATTACTGGTATCACAAAATCTAATATTTTAACCGTGTTATTACACAAATGTTACGTACCAGAGATAGACATTAAGACATTGTTCATGACGTAAAGCCAAGTGCATCTTTGTGGAAGCAACTGCAATGGAGATCAGGAGTGAAAAACATATTACCCATTAAAAATAAGATGTCTCTCTCTCATGTCTCAGAAACAGTTATATACTCAATACCTTTTCTAAGGTGTCTTCATGCAGTTCATTTAAGTTAAGGATATAAACCCCCTCCTCCGCACCAAGAATTAAATACTGATCTATGAGGAAATGATTGATGAATCAAACAGAATTATTTAATACTCTAATTATGCATTTAAATTACATTTTATTTTCATCACAATTCTGGATCAGTAAGATGAATGGAAATCTGTACCTCTTGTTTTGGGCAAAACCCACGTTTCTGCACAGTGAATTGTCAGTGGACATCCATTAAATACTTTAGTAAAACAGGCCCCCATCTAGGCAACATGAATTACATACAACGTTTCATAAATATAGTAAGAGTAAATATAATATTTACTCTTAGGTTCCTACTAGTGATAAACCTAGTCCTTAATTCTATGTTATTATGCATATTCACACTCAAATTTAGTAATAGTCAGGTTTAACGCATTAAAAGGTGCTATTACGTGGTTAAACTTACATAGACTTGGGGAGTGGGAGGAAGTCCGTGAGAATCGGCTCTCTATGAATTAAAGGTTAGAAATACAAGGACCCATTTTTATATGATTTTTAGTCTCTTTTTAGTCTGTCAGTAATACTTTTAGTGACTCAAAAAACATACAAAATGTGTATTAACATATATAATAGTTTTTGGAGCTCTGTCCATGGTGCTGAAACATTTAGCATTGCACCAAACTAAATAATGTGATAGATATAATGAAAAAATATTTGATCTAATAATGTTTCAACCAATTAAATTAATTTAAGATTACTTAACAGTGGTGACTAATGTAGGTTTTTCAATGACCAAATGAATGTTGGATTGATTTAGATATTTGTATGAGGAATGCATGTGAATCAGTTCTTTATATCTTACACCGTGTTTGACAAAAGGACATTAATGTAGCTGAGATGCATTAAAGTGTGGAATAGTACACAAGTGTAAGTCTGTTATGTGGTGCATATAACAACATTGTGTAACTCACAGAGTCCTCTGTTTTCTTCCTCATGGTGCTCCACTCCGGAGAGAGAGCCGTGTCTCTGCTGAGAGTCCTTGTAAGAGTCCTCTGTTTGTCCTGTGTGTCATTACCATCGCTGCACCAGTGCCGCACATCCTGACTGCCTGAGCACCTCAACAACACTGACAAAATACAAACAGAGAAATCTTTTAAAACTCTGTATGGTGAGTTTTCCAGGTGTCTTGTACTATATGTGAAGATAGTAATACCTGATTTAGGACTTAATACAGATTCAGGGCAAAGAGTAGCACTGGGTCGAAGAGTGAGGTTCTTGTCCTCCAGATCAGAGTCTAAAGAGCTCCTGGGAGGAAGTGATGTCGTAGCAGAGACGGGTGGTGGGCTGAACAATCCACTTTTCCTTTTACTCCACTATGACACATTAGAAACTGTTTACAGCCTTATGTTGTTTTGTTTTATCGTCATAAATTAATCATTAGGACAGGTTCACAAATACCTCAAAATATGAGAGTCTTTCTACTGTCAAACTCCTGAAACATAAAAAAAATTAAATGCTAAAATTTTGTCACACTCCTGTGCAAATTATATTTCTGCTTCCTGCAGGTGAGTTTAAATTGTGCATAAAAACAGGCACCAAAGAATTGTAATTAAAATAATTTTGAAATAAATAATTTGAAAATATTTACATAAGTATATTTACATGCATCTATGTATATTCATATAATCTGTATTATTTATAATTTATAAATACATTTAATATACAAACATAACATGTTTTTTTTATATATATACACATGTAAACATAAATGATAAATAATACACTGAATGCAGTTAATCATTTCACAGCATATATATATATATATATATATATATATATATACAGACACACACA
>JAUYWG010000040.1:3709605-3754553 GCA_034779775.1 Enteromius afrohamiltoni | reverse complement strand
TATATATATATATATACACATACACACACACAACTGATATCCTAACCTAATCCTAATCAAGGCCAAATTTTACTTTTTAGCGCATCTTTTTGTCTTGCACAACCACAAGATGGCGCCAGAATATAAGTTTGTCCCACCTCTGCTGTAACTCTTCCTCCACACTTTCCAAAAGACCCCTGCAGTAATTAATACATTTCCGATAAAAGGTTAATAAATGTTTATTCCGTAATGCAATTATGAGGCCACTTAAATCAGCCAGCACTCACGGTGACTCTGGTTCATCTCCAGATATGCTCCAATCATCACATGAGCCCTGAGAACATAAACATACTTGATTCCAGTGACACCCATGTATTATGACGTGTAAAACAAAGTGCATTGTGTTTTATTTCAAAGGCTTATAAAGAACATCACTAAGAGAGGGCAACGAAACTGACCAGGTCAGGATAGGGTTCAGTCTCTTTCCTCCTGGGAGGTGTAAACTTGACCTGGTCAACTGAAACAAACAAGAAAGGCATATTAAATATTACTACACTTAGAAGTCTTCATTTATCTGTTTTTACGAATAAGCTTTTGTCACTTATGCTCACCAAGGCTGCATTTATTTATACTGACCCCTTTTGAATAGTAGTGTAAATATCAACAAATCTAGACAATATTAATCCAAAATATAAGTAATCATGTTGTTCAGAATTTGTAACATGTTAGAATGTGATTTCTATGGTGTTCTTGTTGGTTGCATATATATGAGACCTCCAAGAACTTCATATTCATATCAAAGGTAAGTTTGAAAACTGCTTCCTCATCTGCCCTAAACAAGCTTCATTGTCTGTCTGCCTGATTTCTCTGTCTCTGAATGCTGTAATCTTACAGTCAAGAGTGTAGACAATGGATTCTCAGTGAAATGGACATGAACTTGCCACACAATAACACACACATGCATCGCACTCTCCGCTTGGCCTCGAATGTGAGCACTGGATCCAGTTCACGCGAGTGAGTGTGTGAGGGGGATGGATAAGCACATGCCATAGACGTGTGCTAAACAGTACCAGCTCTATGAGTTGTGTGCCTCTTGACATCACTGAAGCTATGCTCAATAGCAGCCTTGTTGAAGCAGCACCTCTTCTGCTACACTTCCATACATTAAACTGTCTATAATCATGCACATGCTGCGATGAAAATAAGACACTGGAATGACAGTGAACTTGTATATAATATATCAAAAAATATAAATATTTTTTTTTTTTTAAAAGATATGGCAAAAAATGTGTTTGCTACTCATTCTACTTAAAATAAATGATTGCGTAGGAGGTTTATATTGACTTGTTCTGGTATATGTAAAGTGTAACAAAGTATATAATACAAATTAATGATAGAAAAAAGGATGCAAATACAAAGGCTTTTTATCAAATATTTACTCAAAATTGTTTCCAAGAAAATCAAAATACTATATAGTATACAAAAATGTTATTTAGGCACACTTATCAGCGGATACAAACAGTTATAAAAAAAAAAAATATATATATATATATATATATATATATATATAAAATAATACGTGTATGTTGTAGTATGTTAATATTATGTGAAATATAAATGGTTATGTATTATTTCTATTGGAAATAAGTACAATGTTAACTAGAACTTACATTGTTCTTCAGATAAACTTCTCTCCACTGCCATATGTTTCCCTTTAGACTGGATTGTATCTGGAGCTGTATTATTTGCCTTTAACACACACACACACACACACACACACACACACACACAAATATCTCCACTAAAAAAACTGTACACTTTGACAAACTGAACTCTGGCATGAATATTTGGAAAAAGCATTAAGTGACTTGATAAATTAGGGAAAGGTTTCCCAAGACTCTTGAGCATACATAAGGAGAGTTCCTTTTATTGTTCTTTATTTATCCTTGTTTAGACAAATATTTTTTGATGACAAGCAGATATGAACATAATATATATGAAATAATTTGAACATATAATGAAATAATAAACATATGAAATTAGTCATTTTAAGTAAGTAATTTGAAAGCTCAAGCATGCTTTTAAGAAATTCTTTCTTGTTTAATGATTTATGATGCAATTTAAATAACTTCCTAAACAAAAAAACATTCAGAATGATCAGCTTGGATTAGACTGCATACTGAGTTTCACGAATTCGCACTTCTTCATTTAATTAAATAAGCAAATTTGGCGTGCTGTCCGGGGAGCGAGCCGGGAGCTCGGCTGACCCCGAGCCCAGCTGAATAGTAGCCCTAGCAAGGGCAGAGCTCGGAGCGAGGCTCGGTCCTGTTCGCCCCCCTTGAAGGTGCGAAGGAAAAGGCGGAGAAGGGGAGGAAGGCGGGTCTTTACAAAGGCACATATTGCATAAATGTCCTAAAGCATGTAATTTTCACAACTTGACTGTCAAAACTGTTTTCATCTCCTAAACTTTTCTGCAAGATAGATGCTTTGTCAGCTGAACGATTGCCACGTTTTTATTAAACAACCATACAAAATGCATTCAAAATACTGTATTTATGTCCCTCACAGTCTCATTTTCATTCCTGTCAGAACTTAAATATGGTGCAACCCTGAATTCCTGTGTTCATGTCATGTCAAAATTACCATAACTATGTATAAGTTGCAAAAGAAGTTTAGCATATAAACAAATAAATTCTGAGCCATAGGACATAAATAGCTCTGCGTTGCTGTCTCGTAATTACAGTAATTGCAACATAATGTGAGCATGTCTTTTTCTCACCTCTTCATTCTCTTCAAGACTAGGTGGATGATGGAGGTCTGGGTTACTTGCCATGTCCAGTAGCTCAATCATCAATTTTCTGGTTAGTAGCTGTGTTACGAAAGGGTGCTAGGGAGAAAGACAATGGCAAAAATTACCAACTTTTTTATAAATACAAAATGTATTAAAATGCTGTATTGTATATTTAATTTTCTCTTGTAAGGATGCTCCATTTAAGATTTTTTCAGCAAAAAACAATCTCAGATTTTTTTTGATCAGTCAGTATCGATCCAGATTTTATGATAGCTTTTACTTAGATCTGTTGTATACATGATATGCTTCCTTTCTAACCATTATATAAAAATACATAAATACATTTTCTTGTGCCTAAAAGCTTTAACTCATTTTATAACGACACAAGGAAAGTTGATATTCAAAGCAGCAATGCTAATATTAAGTTTGATTCACCTGGAGAAGAGTTTCTGCTGCCGGCCTCTTGCGAGGACTTTTGATCAAACACATCTTCACGAAGCTATGAAACAGAGCAGCCCTGTGAAGACAAGGACACAAACCTCTCACCAATCAAAAAACTTGATTTAATTTTGCTTTTTCAATTCGTAAATGAAATCTCCTTTCTACAGTATCCGTGGTGTTTTAAATCTTACCATTTGCTCTTGTCTTTTAGTTTGGGAGGCTGGAAGCTGCTCTTAGACATTAACATCAGAGCTCTACAACAGAAAATATAACCTCAGTTCAAAAATGCTTAGATACAGAGCATTTTCTGTTCTTGTAAATGAATAAAATGAGTCATACTGACCGCATGGGATGAAGGTCAAACATAGGTGGCTGTAGCTCTGCCAGCTCAATGGCGGTGATGCCCACTGCCCAGATATCACACAGATGGTTATATCCACCCTTCTTTTCCACCGCAGCCACCTCAGGGGCCATCCTAACAAAACAAAGACACATTTCCTTTAGACAAACCACGGCCTGCTGTCGGTCTAATTATCTTTCAAAATAATGCAAAGACTAAAGGAGTGAATGGAAAAGGGGCATATGGAAATATTTGGATTGTGCATTATTTTATATTGTTGTGTGCTGTTATAAAACCTGTAAATGTAATCAAATCACACACACAACCATTTCAATGGTTTGGAGGTTGTAAGATGTAAAATGTTATTTATTCCTGTGGTGAATTTTCAGCATCATTACATCAGTCTAATATACAGATTTGCTGCCCAAGAAATATTTTTATTACTATCAATGCTGAAAGCAGCTTTTTTTATGTGTTATGTTTCTTTAATTATTCAAATGTTCAAAAGAGAAAAGAACGGCATTTATCTAAAATAGGACTCTTTCATAACATTATAAATGCCTTGTATATAACTAAAAAGAAATATACTAATTTCTTTCCAAAAACAAACTTTTGAACAATTCAGTAGATATTCCATAGCTACAGCTTATTAAGCTGAATTTTTGTAGTAAACTGATAGATTCTGTCATCATATACACATCTTTTGTTTTTCCCAAAAGCATTTGGGAAATGCAGCCCTGGTCATTCCTTCTTTTGTGTTTCATGCAAGTAAGAAAGTCAAAAGGGTTTGGAATGACATGAGGGTGAGTATATTCATTTATTGGTCAACTATTGCTTTGTACTAATCTTAAGAGCCAGTATGATAATTGCATTACAAAACAATCCAGACAGTGTGATTCAGCAGGACTCAAGGGCAAATCTCTGTGCAGACGGCTTACCAGTAGGGAGTTCCTATGAAGGACTTCCTCTTGGCGACAGAAGCACTGATCTCAGCTGCAACCCCAAAATCAGCTGCAGAGAGAAAACGAGAGAGACACACAATAATCCAAAATGTGCAGCTTCAGACGTCTGTCTGACATAAAATCACTTACCCAGCTTGACATCTCCTCGATCAGTAAGAAGAATATTGGCTCCCTATATAAGAAGAGAAAATGCAGCATTGTCATTTGTCATCACACAGATTAAATAAAGCAGATTATAATAGTAATGGTCTTTCAAAACATTGCTGCTGTTACTGGATTTTTAATCAATAAATACAATGGAGACTTCTTCAAATACATAAAAAATGCTAAAGACCCCAAGCAATTAAAAAAGTTAACGTCTTAATGTCTCTGTGACTTACCTTAATGTCTCTGTGTATTTTGCCTGTCTCATGGAGATGATTCAAACCCTGAGTAAGACAAGAACAGAAACATTCTCAAAATGCACGGATGTGTCATTGGGAAAGATTTATGCCTCCAAAGATCTTTTTCAATAATTAATTAGCCTCACCTGGAGTGTTTCCCTGCAGATGTAAGCAATCTGTTTTTCCTTTAAAGGTCCAGTTACTGTGAAGAACGTATGATGTTAACTATCACTTAACTGGGGCAGTGGTTAAATGCAGACATTAAACTCTCAAAGGAATGATTCATCTCAAAAATGCGAGATGGAGTTGTTGTTAAGAACAGATTGAAATTTATAGTGGTTTGTGGAAAACATTCCACTCCTTTTATGCAGATTTCCCATCCCAGATTAAAAAAGCAATACAATCACATGAGTTTGCAACAATATGAGAGTGATAAAGAATTTAAATTTTGAGTTATTGATTGCTATAAAAGAAATTAATTGATTGCTACCAAAATTGAAATATATTCAACCTCAGGCCATCCAAGATGTAGATGAGAAGTTTTTAACAGAAACAGATTTGGAGAAATGTAGCCTCTGTAGTGAATAAGTGCCATCAAAATGAGAGCAAACATCACCTATGGGCTCATATTTTGTGTGATGGTGATGGTTTCAATATAAAACAACGATAATGATACGTTCTTTTCTGACAAACATGCAGCTTTTCCTTCGTAAGACATTAACTGGTAGACTGGAGTTGTGTGGATTACTTGTGGATAATTGTGATGATTTTATCAGTCTCTTTCTGATGGCACCTATTCACTGGGGAGGACCCATCTGTAAGCAAGTGACGTAATTATAAATTTCTCCTAATCTTTTCTGATGAAGAAACAAACTCCTCTAAATCTTGGATGGGCTAAAGGGGAAACTACACGTTCAACAAATTCGTTTAAAATGCGTAATAACCCTATGGTTTTCAATAGTCACAAATGCTTGCACAGGATTTGAATGTTATTTACTGTATACCTTGGTAGATATCCTGCAGTGATCCTCCCCCACAATATTCCATGCAAATCCACAATTTAGTATTCCTAAAAAGTGGAACAATTCAATGCACACACAAAACAAAAGATACGTACACACACACCCATAACTCGCAAACATGACAAGAATCTCATAAACATTTTGAAAACTTGTGAGTGGGAATGCATGCCTTTGAAATAATATTCGAGAATGCACAAGTTATCCAGAGCATGTGCTGACACGTGTCGGCAGCTATTTACACAACCTATTTAACATGTCTGGGTGATTTGTGTTTCATATCTGCAATCCTGCCAGTAAGGGTATAAAATATGTTGTGGAATGCACCTTTCTATGCCCTGACAACTACCGGAGAAATACCAGGCGAGGCACAAACATTACTGTACCTGTGGTAAGTGCCATAATAGGCCACAATGTTCTTATGCTTACACTCCTTCATCATTGTTATCTCCTGCTGGATAGAGGTGATGTCATCACCTGAATACAGAGGAAAAGAACAGCAATAAGTGTTTGTACTGAACATAAATTTTTTTACTATAACAAAACATTTAAAGTATTTTACTTTGGAAAGTGGTGATTGACAAAACTGAAACACCTAATCCAGAAAGCCGTGTAAAAATAACTTCAGTTCATGTGACACAATGCAGTCCGATCATTTTTAAATTTTTAAACAGTGCAGTGAGGCTTCTGAACTATAATTATGTGTAAATATAGAACTCATTACAATATAAATCCTTCTTACAAGGAATCCATAGTAAAACTTCTATACTTTTCAGAGATTAGTTAAAAACAGCTTTTGCCTTTGAGTGTTTACTGTATGTTGTCTACGCCACTGAAGCATGAATATCTTCCAATATTCAAATGTGTTCTGGTCAAAGACTTATCAATTTGAAACTACTCACACACCTGGGTCCAGTTTAACAATTTTGATAGCAGCCATTTCTGAGCTCCTAATGTTTCTAGCCTGAAAGGAAATAGATCATATTACAAGATGAACTGGAAAATCTGACTGAAATTTGTCTTTTACAACAATATTAATCATAAAATTAATTATTAGGTTTAAAAACATTTGTTGAGAGTTGTTAAACGGATGATATACATCTGTGTCTGTATGCACTCTAAGTCTTTGCCGTTCAAATGTTTGGAGCTAGTAACATTTTTTACGCTCACTAAAGCTTCACTTATTTGATCAAAAACAATAAAAACTGTAATTAATTAATGCAAAAAGTTTCACAAGATCCTTCAGAAATCGTTCTAATTTTGTTCAGGGAACATTCCTTACTATTATCAACATTAAATACAATTGTTATTGTAGTTATATCAACCCAGTCTTTAACAAAATAAAATCCTTAAAAACAGCTATAATCTAACTTACAGTTGCATTAAATGGCTGTATTACCTGGAAAATAATTGTTTTATTGTGATTAATTATTATTAATACATGTACATTTCTTAATGGAATTAGTAGAACATTGTCACTTATCATGTGGACATATATAGTGATGAGAAACAATGTGCTAAAACATATTTGAGCCCTATTAAAGTAACTGTTGTGTTTATATATATATATATATATATATATATATATATATATATATTGGTTTGGTTTTCAAATAAACATTTTACAGCATACATAAATGAGCAAATGTGACATGGTGGATAAATGTAACTTCACGGGCCATGTTTACTTTGGTGAAATGCTTGGGATGCTGTAGAAAAACCAGGAACAGATCCAACTCCTGGCAGGCATCATAATGACAAATATCCTAGTGTCAGTGGCAGCCTGCTGTGTCCTTCACTGTAACCTTGTCCTGTAGCTGCTGCCAGGAGCTGATGTTCTTACTTCATCTTTCTAAACTGTATGATGCTGCACCATTAGTTAATCACTCATTCTTTTTAGGAAAATCTCTATCAATTTGCTACAAAACCAATAATACCTCTTGCCAAGCCGATTTGCATCTGTAGCTGTGCACAAATTTTATATTAATAACATTAAAATTTTCGGGGTTGGTAAGATTTTTTGAAAGACGTCTCTTATGCTCACTAAAGGCTAAAATTATTTGATCAAAAACATAGTAAAAACTGCAATATTGTGAATATTTAATTATTCATGTAATGGCAAAATTGAAAGTTCAGCCAGTCTTCAGTGTCACAAGGTCTTTAGAAATAATTCTACTATACTAATTCTATACATTTACTATAAAGTCACTTATACCACCACATGCCAGTGATTAATTAAACCAGCTGTATGTATGGATATGGATGAGTATGTTTCATAATGGGGACATACAGTATTTGGAGAAATGCAGCCTTACTTCACTCGCTTACCAGTGGAACTCTGCAGTCAATGGTTGCCGTCAGAGTGAGAGTCCAAACAGCTGATAAAACCATCACAGTAATCAACAATATGACTCTAGTCCAACAATTATCATCTTTGTAAGCTAAAAGTTGCAGGTTATACTAAATTTTTGGCTAAAAAGAAGCATTACTGCGATCAGGGACGTAGCACCAAATTCTGGGCCCTATGCACAAGCAGTGGCCATGGGCCCCTGTAAGCTCGAGGTTCACCTACGACGCCATTTAACACATCAATCAACTGATGCATTTACCCAAAATATTAGCATTTACATTAGTTAACAACATTTATTTTGATTTCACTTCTCAGGGGCCCTTCCCCTCTGACTGCGATGGATTGTTGATGAGGGGACAACAGGAGATGGACCTTTCCCACTTTTTACAAGCATTATTATTAAGAACTAGTATTTTGATTGGAAACAATAGCTGAAAGTTAAAATGCTTTAATGATGGATTTGTTTCTTACAGTCTTTCGCTTTATAAGACAAATAAACTAGTGTGGATTACTCACGGATTACTGTGATGTTTTCATTCGTTTTTCAGACTCTCATTCTGATGTTCCCTATTCACAATCATTGATTTCTATAAATCTAAATGTTGGATGGCATAAGGGTAATCAAATATAATTTTATACATACAGAGTGATTTATTTAATACTTGTGATCAGGCCAATTATGAGTAGAAACCAGTATACAAAAACTTTGTCAAGAATGTTAACCTCCATTTTTGCTTTCAGTTAGTTATAAACACAACAAATTGAACATTTCTGGACAAAACCTGGAACTTCACTGAACTGTCTTCCTGTTGTTTTTCCTGGCATGCCAGAGAGCTTCCTGCCATGACTAAAGTGACAATATAACGTTCTTTTAATGGTTTAACTGTGCAACCTGAAATAACGCAGCCACAACCCAAGAACAATGGCTTCTGTCCACACTTTGACCAGAAATCTCCAAAGCTTGTTATTCTTTATGTTGGCATGGTGAGACCTGACGAGTCCATCAAATGCAAAACAGACTGTTTTGTTCGAATGCAGCTGGGAATCCTCACCATGGAATATTTTTAGATGTCAAGAACTTTCTGCGTCCAAGTTGAGAGAGCTAGATGACACTAGAAAGGATTCTTTGTGCATTGTAAGATGAGCATTGTAAGGGTTGTTGGCTCACCCACTGAATTATCATAAAGTGGACTGTGTTGGGGATTGCTACACAAGAGTGACACAATCTCCACATTAAACATATATAAAAGAGACAAAACGTGAAAACCTAACACATATTTGCACCTAACAAACATTATGAAGAATAACACTAACACACCTGAGGGAGGCCTACATTTTAAAGTCCAGATTTGTAACATTCCTCAAATGCTGCGGTTGCGCCAGTAGATTGCTCTTTAATCAAGTCAAATGTCCAAGCCAACCATATGCCACTTTAGAATCACATCTGATATGCCTTTCTGTTTATAAAGGGCTGTTTGCAGGTAAACTTTGAAGACGGACTGGCTGAAGTTACAGGTTTTGTGGAGGTAATGCCTAGATGGTCTAACAAAGACATTTCGACGCTATACAAATAAATAGCACATGGAAGTCAGTCTGTGTGCATCATTTTGGTTTCACTGTGTTAGATGGAATGTGTGTCAATGCGCACATGCTGTGAATTCTAGACAACTAAACAATCCAGTCTGTCAACTAGCATCATGGATCTGGTTTCTTAAAATATTCAGCCTAAACAAGGAAATTACCCATGCTATCATACACAAAGTAATACAATGCAAACACGTCATACAATCCCATTTGGGTGTTTTTCCCACAATATCCTGACAGCGTATGCATCATATCACAGTAATTGCTTAAACATTCACCATTGAGTAATAAAAACAGGCATTCTTTCTTACCTTAAAGACATCTCCATAAGTGCCGCTCCCGATCCTTTGAATAATCTCATAATCATCCAAGGGGTCCAAAAACGAAACTCCTATAGTATTCATGCTTGTAGCTCTTTGTACGTTTCACTTATTCTTGACAGCTGTCACACTGTTTCATGTGCAGTAAACTCATCTCATCCCGTTGCGCCGTCATCAAAAGTGGCGAAAAGTGATGCGGTCATTAAAATGTATAGATTTATCTATAACGGAATGTAAAGTAAAAAAAAAAATCTATACATCCGATTTAAAAGGGAAATCAACGGCTTGGATTTATAATCTCTGTGCTTGTCCTCCCCACACTAGCGCACCCGCAGACTCACAGCAGCAAAGTCCGGTTCGTGGACGAATCTTTTGGAATCGGATCTTTTCAATGATTCGGTTCGCACGTTTCATTAACGAATAGGACTGAACAGGTTCGAGCAATTCTCTGGTTGGGAAAAAGGGTATTTTTTAAACACCTCCTATTCACGTCATATATACGGCTTGGTTTTAACAAAAATTCGTTTATTAAAACTAACAAAAAACGTTACGATCAATTTTAGCATCAATTATTGTAAATGGAAAATGGTCTAAGGTTCAACCTTTATATGTAAGGTGAAGCTGGGGAGCTCGAATTGCAATAAGCACCGATATAACGAAACGAAATAAAAAACGGCAGAACAATAAATAAATCCCAAGTGCACAGCGGAATGTCAGGAACCTCGGTGACGTAAAACGTTTATACGTGCTTTAATATGAACAGCAAACACGAGCGGTCTTAACCCATCACCAGGCGCGACATTCTTGGTGGTTGCGTTTGCGCATGTGCATAGCATCAATGGCCGACCACATTACAACTATTTACATACAGTAAACATGGGTGACATAAAAAAAGGCAGTAAAACACTCAATTGTTTTGTTCAAGTTGTTTATTTAGTGGAAAATAAACTTTCACATAAAAAAATAACTTTTTAACTGAAGCACAGCACTTTGTATTTTTCAAAAGAACACTTGCTATGACACTATAACCTTGAAACCACACGACATCCAGCAGTTATATCGACCATAACAAAACAAATGCAGGGCTTACATACATAGGATGAAAATCTAATTTTTACACATTGACCCCAAGTAAATGTTTCATTGTACTGCAGACAAAACGTTAGCCGAAAAAAAAAAGAACTACATCTTTTCTAAAATCCTGATAAAATAAAAGATAAATCACTTTGGCTTATTGTAATTTGGATTTTATCTACTATAACATAAGGCAAATCAATAAAATTAATTTATACTATAAAACAATAAAAGGAAATTTGCTGGTATATGAAACTTGCAATGTATTTAAACTCGACGTTAGCTTATGAAAACATTTGAGAACAGTCAATTTGCAGGTAAAACTAATGAACTTCACTCCAGGTGAAAATGTAAAAGTTCCAAATGAGCAAAATGCTGGGGTTGTTTTAAAGAGTTTTGCGAGGGCGTTTCATGAAGGACAAGGTGTAATCTCCAGAAGGTGTGGGTTTCTGTCTCTTCATCTGCACTTGGGACTGGGCCGTGAGCTGCAGTTTAATGGCACTAGAGTTGATCTTGGCCGCAGAGAGAAGCTCCTTCATACCCTTCATCTTCTCACTGTGGAAAACCACCACCGGCCCTCCCTGCACCATAGGTGGCTGGGTTGGAGATGGTGTAGGACTTGGGGATGAGGGCTCATTTTTGCCATCTGCCTCTTTGCCTCGAGTACTAGCAGAAGAACGTCTGCGTCCTCCTTCCCCTCCAACCTTTTTGGGCACTGGATTCTGAGGGGGCAACGCTACACTTGGAGATGATGGCCCTGCTTGTTCATCTAACTTGGATTCTCGCCTCGGGCCTCGTCTACGCCCCTCACGCTGGTCTTCACTGGATTGGTCATCGTCATCCACTGGTTCTGCGTCCTTGGTGATGATTGACACTTTTTGTCTGATCTGAAAAAGAGCAAGTACACAGGGTGTGATGATAAACCTCATTTTAATTCAACTTAAAAGTATGAAAACAGAGAAGGGTTTACCTGTGCATCAAAGCGACTTAGGGACTGAACCAGGTAGGTGGCCCAGCCTACGTGAAGCACTGGTGTTAGACTTCCTTCTTCCCATTTGCAAATGCCATCATAGAACCGAAGTAAGTGAGCAAAGCATTCAGGGTCCTGAAGGGCGGATAAAGCAGCTACCTGTCTGGGCTGGTCCTTATAGGTAAAGGGACAAGAGAAAGACTTGTTCACAACTTGGTTCTAAATAAAAAATGTAAACTGTTTATGTATAATTGAACAAGACCTCTATTTCTGTTTCATCAGCTCCTTCACCACCACTTTCAGCAGCAGCTGATGTCTCTTTAAGGAGGGTAGGAATGACATCATTAGCGATGTCAAAAAACTCCTTATATATCTCCTCATCCTCCCTGCAGTAGTTGTAGCTACAGACCAAGAAAAAGTTATGGAATTAACCATTACATTTCATTTTTGACTTGACTGAAGCCATGTTAAACCATTTTACATATACTATATCAATACCCATCAAGTGCATTTTTATATATAAATTATATATAGGTATAGTTAAATTAAAAACAAATATATATTATAATAAATAAATGCTTATGAATACATTGTTTATAATGCAGCAAGTCTGTCACAGTTCAAAGCAGCACAAACAAAATGAAAACACGTCAGTGGGACAGAGGACAGGAGATAGCCAATGTTGTCATGAAGGAAGAGGAAACAGGAAGAGCAGGAAAAGGAAGTGGATGGGAGTGAGCAGTGGTTCTAGGCGTGCTTTGTGCAGACATCCTTCAGGACATTAGAATATAGTATTTTTAGCATTCTGTCCACTGCACAGTGTTTAGAGGGAGGAAAGTACAGATTGTCTCTCCCGACAGGGACCAATGCCAAGGCTAAGACAGGAATGAGCTTTCTAAAGACAAACAGCATGAGACAAAACAGACAATGCTGGCAAAGGTCAGATTTTCCATTCTGTATGAACATTCAAGAGGCTTGAGAAGTTATCATATTGCTACTTAATCATGATGCGCAGTAGTAGATACATTTTAAGTTTAGAGACTAATGTAGCCTTTTTACATAAATCTCTCTCTTTGCTTAGATTTAAGAGGTTTTTAACTGAATAATTTGGTAATATAATTTATGTAAAAGTAGTAAACACTGCCCCCTGCTGTTGAAGTAAAATAATCTTATATTTACTTGTGTCCGATGACTATTTTATCAGAGACGACTTAAAATTGTGTCATTTGAAGTTTGACTCACTCTTGCATTACAGATGCAGCTTCTGCCCAGGCACCCAAAGCCTCTCTGACATTTCTGTGCCTGTAATGATACCCTGCAAGATACATGAAAGGGTATATGTGCTCGTTGTTGTAATATTTTTTAGCCGAGTCAACAGCCTGGAATGAAAAAAAAAAAGAAATACTACAAATTAGTGCTTATAAAAACAATAACCTTTTAAAAATCTCTGATATAGCTACAATCCTATACCTTTAGGTGAATAGAGTGAGGGTTTTCCTTGCCGGTCATTGGCTCCTGATCTTCAAGGTCGGCCAAAGTACCCATTGCCATAGGATACCTTCAACACACCCAATACAACAGAACAAACATTCAGAAGAGTTCTATACAACAGTCAGATCAAATGAGTCACATTCCAGCTCTGAATCTGTCTGATTTATCCAAAATATTTCACACCTCTCCAGATCCCCTCGATCATATAACAGCCATAACAACCTCTGCAAGAAAAAATTAAATCCATTAATAAGTGATCTGAATGACAACTGATACATAATGTGTACATAATGTATATGCCGACATAATGACAGTTAACAGTACATAACACAGTGATGAAACATAAGGTGGTAAATAGAGGATGATGTAGTGAAAGTTTAATACAGATCAAATTTGAAGACATACTTGCTGGAGCTGGAGTAACTCTGTACTGTCGGTGTGCAGATCTAGAGATGGATTGATTGCGCAAACCATGAACGCTACCTCCATATTCCTGTTGCATTTCATGTAGGAGCCTTTAAGATACAACCAGCTCTAAGAAGAGAGAAAGAACGAAAAATAAATTAGAAACACATTTTTAACATGCTTTTTAACATTTTCACTATTACATTTTTTGCCAGTAAGATTTACTAATGTTTTTCTAATGATCATCAAGGTTATATTTATTTGATGATAAATATAGCAAAACAGCAATGTGTGAAATATTACAATTTAAAACAATGATTTTACATTTTAATATAATTTATGATGTAATTTATTCTTGTAATAGAAAAGCTGAAAATCCAGTGTCACATGAATCAGCAGAAATCATTTTAATTTGGTGCTCAAGTAACATTTGTTCGTAGTATCAATGTTGAAAACAGTTTTTTGAAATGCGTGATGCATTTTTTCAGAATTCTTTGATAAATAGGAAGTTCACAATAGCATGCATTTTAAATAAAATCTTATTATAAATGTCTTTACTGTCATTTTTGCACAATTTATGGCATAACCACCCTATGGTAGTGTATACAAAGTTTTTAATTATACAGAAGATTATAATGTCATGTTAAACATTAATAATAGAACATTACCCTTTCAGTGATTCCTGCACTGACAGTCTGACCTCTTCTGTCTTCGTTGCCCTTCCCATGCCATGTGACCTCTGCAGTCTCTTCCCCGCCCTTGCCAAAGATCACCCAGGCATGGTCCTCTGAAAGAGCCAGGTGAACATCCTTCAGGCCCAACACCTGACACGCAGCTACCACTGCAAAAGCTACTCCTGAGCTGTCCAGCTTTGTGCCTTAATGAAAGGGAGACAGGACAAAAATGCAATTTAAGTCTGCATGGCCAAATTGCTAGCATTAATTAAATACACAACATAACAGAGCCTGTAGAACTTTTAAAGTTCTACCTGTGATCAGACTGAAGAGGGACTGAATATGTGCCCTGTCCTTGAAATACGACCGGCTAAGACTGTTCCAGATCACATCTGAGACCTTTTTCACCAGCTCACGGCTGGAACCGCCGGCCGGTTTACGGTATTGTGACAGGTCCACAGCACCAAGGATCTGAGCGGTGAAGCGTTCATAGAGGGCAGATATGAGATTCAGCTCTACTGTGGGGAAGCAAGAGTCGAGGCAATCAGGTTTAAGAGGTTCAAAGTGAACACCCGGGACATTGACAGGGACAACTCTGTTGACAGCCAGGAAGTGCTCTACAAAACCCAGCACGAGGGACAGCAGAGACAGGTCCGGTTCTGGATTGTTAAGCTCAGACTCGAAAAGCTGCACCACTCCATCGATGCCCCGAAGAGGGAAGTGTTTCTTCTGAGCTGTCCGAATCCCCATGGTTAGTGGTTGAGTTCAATCCCAGTAAATCTTAAAAACATAAATAATTAAATATCATATATATATATATACACACACATATATATGTAGTATGTAAACGTCAACTTTTATTTTAAAGGCAATTAATCGTGATTAATCATTTTGTAGTCCTAAAATTAATACATAACATGCAATAGCTGTTATTGAAAGTGATATCCAGGTAACAGCTTTAATCTACATATTTAAGCCCAGTTTACTCCCTCATTGTGTTCTGTAGATAACAAAGAATGTATTTCTTATTTAACTTTATGCATGTAAAAGTGTGAGCAGGAATTCAGACCAACCTTTCCTTACTATACTTTATCTGTAAGGTGAAAAAAATTGTCTACGTTCTGGTATTATGCTACAGTGCTTTAATAGTGCTGCATATTAACAAGTTTTGTTTATTTATCCATTTATTGTTTTAAATTATAATTATGCCAAATAATGACCATAACTAAGGGGAATTCCCAGGGACACGTGTAAGAACATATCTGACGTCCCAATTATGAAATGTAACATGTAAAAGTTAAAACGCAAAATACAGCTTTTAAGCTGACTGAACATGACGTTAGACTGGTTTAAAATGGTAACTTACTATAGCATTATTGCTTACTTGATTCATACCGAAAGCAGAAATTTAACCCAGCTGTCTTGCTTTACAACAAAAATAATGATAACCTAGATATTATCAAAACGTAGCCAGTGCGTGAAATTTGAGCATGGAAAACAACGTAACTGCAACCCATGTGCGTATGGGCGGACATCTGGGTGAAGATACTGCAGCTAGTTAGCCTTAGACTATATTATCCCTTTCTGGCGTTTTCCCACTTAAAGGGCGTTTTGCAGCGAACAGATTGTTCTCTCCTTAATTCTGAACAATAAAGCATCGCTCGGGTTCATTCTCAATACATACCTTTGTCGGAATTACATCCACATGCTTTTGTTTTGCCCCGTGCTTTTGCCGCGCAGTAGATAAGACAGACGTTTCTACAAACACATGAGACCTATGCAATCTGTTCGCACGTCAAAACGTTGCATCTGCGGGATTACGCTTAGTACTATTGTGAACAGATCAGCGACACAAAAAGTGCTTCCTGTTATCTAGTAGAATTTCGGGAAGTGTAGTCTTCTAGTTTGGTTGGCGAACTCGTTTGGTGCATTACCGCCACCAACTGGACTGGAGTGTAAGCGTCGACAGATTGCTGAAGTTAAAAAAGCATTACTGTTGCTATTAATTCTGTTTTTTTTTTACTAATCGTTTTCTCGGCGCTGAGGGAAATGCGTGTCAAATGCTTCCCTTTCTTTAGCATCATAACAAGCATAACGAGGGTATGCCTGTAACCAAAAGAGCGCGCTGTTGAACAAGAAATTAAACGATGACCCACTGTTTATTGTTATGGTAGAAAATAACTCCAGAACACAAATGCGAAAACATTACATAATAACACCACAAAGAGTTGTGGCGTTTAGTGTATAGACACGAATCTGATCTAAACACGCCCGCAGCTTTCAGGGTTAATAACAACTGTAGGGATATTCGAGAATGGAAAATCTGTGACAATTCATTATCGTAAGATTTTTGAAAATATATAACAAACACCTACAATAATATTAATACAGAAAGCATTTGTTTACAACACGTGATGCTGCAACGTTAGACCTGTATGAGTAAAGTCTATCTCTAAAAAGTAAAATGATTTTTTTGTGGCACAATATCGAAGCAAAATAGTTGTATTGCGTACCCCTTTAAACAAAAAAATCGACCTCTCACCCTAATATTCTCTCTCTCTCTCGCTCGCTCGCTCGCTCGCTCGCCCCACCTATTTGTCTTCCACCGCCCCCATCCACTGCAACATTCAGGCAGGTTCACCTAATGTGCTTGTGCAGGCTCGGTGACGCCGCTGCTGCATTGGGAAATACTCGGTGAATCGGGAGCGTTCAGAGTATCAATCAGCAGCCAAACCTCAATCAACACTTCTAAACTGCATATCCTGTAGAACAACACGACCAACATGGCAGATCCAATGACTCAATCTTCTCAGATTTCGTCGTCGCAAGGCCTAAACGATGGGCATTCTGCATCGTCCAAAGACTCCAAGTTTTCCGGTAAGAGAACGCGAACGTCATACAGCAGTTCCGTTAAATTGCGTTCTATTTGTTTTGAAGTTTAGACGACGGATTTGCTGACGTTCCAAATGCAAGTGCATTTGGCAGGTGGCGCGGAATAGTGAGTTTAAGGACAATACCAGAGATCGATCTGAACGAATGCACACGTTTAAAATGCCTTGGACTCTCTGGCGTTATATAACAGCCTAGCACTGTTTATTTCTCACGTACGCTTTCCATATCGCCTCCTTTTGGGCATAGTAGGAGGGTTTTTGGCGTTACACTTTGCAGACAGAAATGGCATGGCGGATGTTGTACTCAGAATGAATGTGTTCTCATCCACAGCTTTGACCTGACGTTTATTTTTAGGAAAAGGCCACTGAGAAATATGGGGACACATAATACCCCTTTGAACCCATGCTGAAATGGGCACATGTTGCGGCTCAGCTGATGATCTGCACTGCAGATGCATCCGAAACTGGAAGATGGTGTACAACGAAGGAAGTCCGTAACGTTACATGCACACCCCATCTACAGTGCTAGCGACATGACGAGACAGAATAATCAATGTAGCTGTCTAGAACCGATTATTAATCGTTCTTTTGAGTCGGGTCTGCTCAAACAATTAGTTGAATTTGTTCAGAATTCAATCGGTGCGAGCTAGTAAAAGTTTTTATTAATTTTAATATTAGTGTATCATAATAGTTGTGTTCTAAAATAGTTTGTTTTTATATACTGAATAATGGTTGCGAATTATTGAACTAGGACATATGAAACAAACTGGTTTATTTATTTCTTTAAAAAATATAATTTATTACTGTATTGGGACATTTAAATATGCCCAGACTGAGTGACGTAGTTATGTCGTGGTGTAAAAAAAAAAAAATTCTAGTTGCTTTAAAATGGACAGTATGAAGAAATCGATTTGCGGCAATGAGTCAGAATACCTTCTCAACTGCCAAGCCCAAGAACATTCAGTGATTGATTTGTTAATAAATTGTTCTCAGTCACGTTGCTTGCCGTAAACACACACACACACACACATACATGTGTATATATAGATGGAAGAAATGGTAAACAGTTAAGCTGGCCCATATTTACACATTATAAGTCGTTCCTTTTGAAATGATGCACTGCCCTTTGTTCGCTTCCTGTGTATTTTTCCGTTGTGAAAACAATGCAGCATGGTTTTAGTTGACTTGGGATATTGTTTCATTGGTTTTTAGGTCGTCAACAATATATAGAGCTCTTCTGGCCTCCTTGCTTTGGCGTCATTAAGGCGTCTGGGAATCTAATAGAATTAGAATGTGAAGTTAAGACCCATGACGTCACCCTTCTCTGAATTTTCAGCACTCTTTTACATCATTTGATGCCTTCAAATGCTTTTTTGGCTCTTGAGTTTAGGCACATTGACATGAACATTGGCCTACATGCTTGCTATCACAGACAACATATGAAGGTGACATATTGGACTGGATGGTTAAATTTAGCTGAAATGGCTCTCCAAAACACAGTCTGAGATGCCTGTCTGGGTGCCATTGTCACGTTACACATAGTAAAAACCTGTATGTAAATATAAAGTCTATATATACCTAGCCAAATGTTAAAATATTCTGGGTTAAATTCAGGTTAAGCTCAATGAGTAGAATTTGTAGCTGTGAACAAACAGTTAAATTCTTTAATTAGGAAATCTGTGGAGCAAGCATGCATTGGTTGCTTCATGGGCGTCTTTTGCAAGTCATTGATTCTTGTGAGAATTCTGACTGTGGGAACTTTTTTGGTTTGTTTGGTGGTTTTAGGTACAAATTTTAATAAAAACTAGAGAAATTGTTTATTTCATGTGTTAATGTTTAATTTTCGAATATGATCAGCAGTCTTTTGGGTGTATTTAAATAAATGCACATGAAAGCTACATGCATATCAGTTATTTATATATGTATAAGAGAGAGAGTTGTGCATGCAGCTTTTAGTTAATACTTTTTCTTTATATATTAATTTGCAATTTGCTAACATAGTTTTGTGTCAACATTCCAAATGCATTTTGTCAGCCACTCCTAGATGTTTTTGGTAGACTTTAACTTGTATTCAACCCAGAACAATTTGACAAAATTCAGAATGCTCATTCTCTTTTGTCTGGGCACAGTTCCTAAGGTCAACACATCTGGCTGAGGCAGCACTCTTAAAGATTTAAGTGTCATCATTAAGTCCCCGCAGAAATAGAGCAGATATTGCTGGCATGACCAAGATGCCACACATGTTCTTCCAGAGTCCGAGGCCAATCCAGTCCCACTTTAAGCGTTGCCCTGTAACCCTAGCCATCTGTGCTTTTAACCTCTCCCCTTGCAATAGATGGTATGTGTCTATGAGATCCTTGGATGTTGCATTACTACACCTTATTTCCTTATTAAATGTTTACCGGCTAAACATGACCAACGACTATGGTAGGATATCAGATTGCGATGCCATATTTTTGCACCACGTGCTTACAGCTGTCTAAAGTTACAGCTGTTCTCAGTGGAGAGAAGACTTCAATCAAGATGACAGAGGGTGTGTGGATTTGTCAGGGTTTTGGTGTCCACATCAATGGTTCAAGGTGTGTCGCTTATTAAATGTGTTTAGGTGTGGCTTGGGCAAGGAATGCCGTGAAGCAGGGGTACACTCCTTACTTGTGACCAGTAGAGCTACTAGATCAACCTGTTCTCTTTAACTTTCTTACAACTCTCGCTGTTGGCACTCCTTGTTCTTGTGGAGATTCCAGAGTAGAGTAATCCTATTGTGACCTAGTATTGCCTGTACAACTTGATGATTGACCCAACTGTCGTAAGTGTTTTCTGTATGAATGCAAATATTGTTTGCTTCCAAATCACATGAATTTTGAAAGTGTGGCTGAAAATGGATTCCCTTAACAGGTTACATAACACAGTGGTGCAACATGTGGGTGCTTTGCAGGGTTAGATGTCAGAAAGTATGGGAGGGATCATTGAAAATTCCATGAGAAAGTTCCACCATTTGACTCTTATGAGTAAGTATTGTACACTGTGGGGCCGAATCAAGTAATGTTGTGTATTTGATTAGTTTTGTTTGTACAGCTAAAAGTGCTTTAATAGCTAGTTTAAAAAAAAGTATTTTTATTTTTGTGTATCAAACACATGCAAATAGCATTATGTAAAGCATTTCATTAATGTATAAGCAGAAGTGTTTATTTTAAGTATTATGACTGGTCACAATTTATGTAAATTTTTTATCCCCCCCCCCTCAAACTTAAAATTATGAATAAAATGTTCTGTCATATATTGAATTTATTTTATTTAAATTCTAAAAATGAAGTCTCAAACAATAAATAAAATTCAATTTAATTTCTTCATTTGTAGTAATCAGCTATAACAAAACTAAAATTAAATATGTAAATATATATATTTGTTTTTGGTTAACGGTTTATTAAAGCCCAGTTTAATTATAGTAAGTTTAATTATCTGTTGGCAGATAATTTATTTATCTTTATTTTTGTTTAATTATGTATTTTGTTCTTTTTAGCATTTGAACATTTAATTTTTTAAGAAAAACTTCCTTATACTTTATATATTTGCCTTCACTAGTGTTACAAATATTTTTTTTTAAAGTACAGAACATGTAGTCAGTCTTTCAAGTAGTGTAAGCTGCATGCATGAAAGAATGAGGAATACTTTTTGGAATAGCTTTACAAAGATGAGAGCATTTCACACAATCAGTCACAGTTGATTACATTGATATGTATCTAACTTATGTGAATAGTAGATTAAAGGAAAAGGATAAATTCTGCATTTGTTTACTCACCCTTATGTTATTCCAAATCTGTGTCACTCAAAATAAGGTCTTTTTTCCGTACATTAAAAGTTAACCGAATAAAATGTTGTTTGGACTTCAAGCATTTTTTGGTCTGGTTAGGTTTAAAACAGTATGAGGCTGAGAAAATGACTTTTTTTTTTCTCTATTCATTATGGCTTAGTTTTTTTGCTGTCAGTTCTTTTTTCTTTTTTCTTCTTTTACTTTTTCTAGATTCTTGAGATGTAAAAGGTGCTTCGCTGGGCATTTCACTAACATTTTCCCCTTTTCAAATGTAGAGTATAAGAAGGATACTGAGACTTTTCTTCTCATTCTTCTGTCCTATTTTATTTTTTCAGATTCCTTTTTTTCTTCGCCTGTATCTCTCATTCAGTCTCCTCAAGGCAAGTGTATAGTTCTCTTATGATGCTCGCCTGCTTCTCTACCTTTTATCTTTCTTCCATGCTCCTCTGTCATCTCTGTTCTATTAAGTATGCTATATCCCGCTGGGCTGCTGCTATGACGCTCTCCATCCCTCTCGCCAGTGACCCTCTCCTCCTCTATACCAGACTAGATGTTCGCAGTAAGGGCTTCTTTTGGAGTTCTTGTAGAAAATGAAGCAGAGGACACAGAAAGCTGCAGATTGTTTAACTAAAGAATTCGATTTTTATCTCTCGAGGTAGAACCCAACCAGTTTTTGTGAAATATCATCAGAATGTCCTCTCCTTCAATCTGTATGGTCTTGATAACAAAGTTCTTACCTAAACATTAACAATCAAGTTCATTGTAAGTTTCACACCTGCACGCCACTTGACCATGTACTGTGCAGTCCAACCTCCCTCCCTGGCCAGTTTTGTAACAAGACCCTTGCTGTTTCTAATGGTGACCCCCTTGCAATCATGCACGTTGGAATCCATAATAACAGCCAAGTCCCTCCTGTTTTCAACAGTTTTTGAAATACTCAAACTTGGTTTTTACTTCATCTGAGGTTATCCAAATTTATGTTGCTTGTCTTCTAATGCCTTATTTGATCTAACACAGTCTCTGCTTGGCTCTGTAAATTCAACAATATCCTGTAATAAATGGTTTCGCAGGCTAAAAAGTTGAACGTTGCCATTCCTGGCAATAATTTGTGGCTACCACCTCACACTTACCATTAGTATACCCTGTCATTTCGTCACCACCCAACATCTGACATGGTTCACAGATTAAAAGTGGGAAAGCTAAGTCCCCACAGATGCTAGGAATTCAATTGCCTCCAGTATATACCCACTGCAAACACGATTTAGGTCAGCGTTACTGTGGGTCCAGCTTAATCCCAAGATTGCCACCTTATTTTAAGATAGCAGAGAAGTTCAAGTTCACTTTGTGCGAGAGCAGAATCCTAAAAATGGATCAGGTTGGTGTCCCTGAGGTTTCATGTCCTTGATGTCCCCCCTGCCCCCCTCCCCTACAACAAGCCATGTTTGGAGCTACACCCCCAACACCGCACTGGTCCTGAAGGTAGAGCGCCACTGAGGAGGGATCTAGCAACAGGACGCTGCTTGGGGTTACATCCCCATGACTGCTGCGGCTGACTTTTCACCTGCTTTTTCCATGCATTTTGCATGTTGTCTTTTACCACAGAGTAAGAGGAAATCCTCAAGGTTCAGTCTTTTTGTTTGTGTTTGTTTGTTCTTTTGTTTCTTGTCTATTTACTTTCAGGATTTTGATCCATCCCTGTAGAATTTAGATATAAGAAAGAATTAGCATTAGAGTAAATTCTTCGCACTGCATCAAAGTCTTTAAATATTTTAGGTGATAATGTCTGCTATTTAAAATATTTGTTAAATACTTTGGTTATGTAAAATATTTTGCATATTTTTTTACATAAACATTGCCAACCAAAGTGTTTTAATCTCATAATTCCGATCTCAGTAACTTTTACTATTTAAACAGTTTGCACATTGAGTAGTTAACCATAGTACAATAAATGATGTGTTGTATGTATTATATACCTGCATTTATTTTAGGAAGGCTTTACTTCTATTAGATAGGCCCTATAGTCAGTCACATTATGGGGAAAATAATAGTTTCTATTAGATGCAGTGTGTGTTTTAGTTTTTTTTGCTTGCAGAAATGTACCCTAAAGCATACAAATTCTAAGATTAAATCTTAAACGGCAGGTTTGTGAAGGGACAAAATGAATAGGGAATATGGTAGTCACAGTGTGTCGTTTTAAAGAGGTACCTGGAGTCCCTCTAGAACTGGTTTTATCAACCTACAGGAGAGTCAGGAGGGGAAAAAATTGGTTTTACTCAGAAGTGCCTTGTTACCTCCCTTACCTCCACATAGTGCCTATAATGGCAGAATTGTTCATCTTTCGGACCCTGCCATTGTGTTGCATGGAAAAGTGGTCAGAATTGCCCTTTTCAGCATGTTCACTTATATTCCCTGTGGTCTTATAACTCTGGCCTCATTGTGTCATCTATAACATAATTTGATTTCTTCATCTCTTTGAGATGTTTGATAGTTGAGACATAGTTTAGAGAGCCCTTTAGTATAATACACAATAACAGTGCTCTAATCATTAAAAAAATCTTAAGTACATTTCCTTTATTTGTTTGTTTTAATTGTTTGTTTGTTTGTTTGTTTGTTTTGGGGGGTGTTGTTTGATTATAGATGTCATCTGAAGTAAACAGCTGTCTAAATCTGCTCTTACAGGAACAATACATTAAAACCATAAAGAAGCCTTGTGTGTCATTGAGATTTCTCAATGGTATTAACACATTGTCAAGCTGGCATGCAGACATCAAATTCCATCCATTAATATGTAGGACCATGCAGTGTGTGCATGATCGCTTTAGCTTCCGTTAAATGGATGCAAGCAAATCTTGGGAATGCTCCATAAAGTTCCAATGTAGTTGCTGATTGCTAAAGTTGTTGGGATCTTTGGCTCTGAAATTTTAATGATCTTGATTTAAGACATTCAGATACAAAATTGAGCTCCAGCATGTTCCCCTGCTTTAGCAAATCGGAGTTAAGGTAAAGTATGCCTTGATTTTTATTTCCAACCCTCCTTTTCCTCCTCTTCCCTGCTGCATGTTGGATGCAGACAAAAGAGTGGTACTGGGCTCTGACAAACCTCCAGAGAATTTGGCCACGTCTCTTCGCTTTTCTTCTCAGTCAAGTTCCTTTTCACCAGTTGCTTATGGAATCGACTCATCAGGATCACCCGCTGACAACATAGATCGTACCTTCAAAGAGAAACGGGAGCTTTTTGATTCATCTTTTGGCTCTCAAAAGCAGGACTCCCCTATAAAGACATCACCGGTGTCTGAGAGAATCAAAGCATTAGAAGCTTTAGCTGCAAAGCAGAATGATTTTGATAGAAGTGATGGGGGGTTTCCACATTTTAAAGAGCGTCACTATGAGAAGTCCCCTACTGAATCGCATGGAATTTCCTCTCGTATGTCCTTTCAGAAAAGGACAACATCAAATGAGCAGGATTCTTCCGAATTACCTTTTCAGAAAAGGAAAATGTCTAATGAGCTGGAATCACCAGAATCACCCTTTCAGAAAAGGACCATGTCAACTGAACAGGAATCCTTAGAATCACCTTTTCAGAAAAGGACCATGTCAAATGAGAAAGAATCTCCCGAATCACCCTTTGAAGTGCTTGGAGAGGAAAGGCGTGGAAGTGACTTTGAAGACACCGCTGACTGGATGAGAGCTCACTTACCCCCAGCACCAGATTTCAACATTGAAGACCCTGATCTTGATGAGGGAAATGATTCTCCTATGGTGCAAGAGAGTCCATCCAAAGTGATAAAACCAAACAATGTTGATACAGCAGAGGTTCCAGAAGCTTTTGCAGGAGTTCCTGATCAGTTTATGGACAGTCCCATCAAAGTGCCAGATTACATCAGTCAGTCAAAGGATGATGACAACAAGCAATCAAAACAAGAGAGTGTTGAGGAAGATTCTGAATTTGACCTGAACTTTTTACCAACAGCCTATATGTGGGATAAACAAGAGAAAGCTGATACGAGCACTCAAGGCTATCGGATAATCCCTGACAATCAAGAGCTTCCTTCCTCCCCTGCTCCACCTGCAGATTTTGAGTCTCCATTAACCCCTATGTCCCAACAGATGGAGCCTAGTTCTACACAACATTCCAATATGTCAAAGGAAAACTTGGAGCCTGCTGAAATCCAAGAGGTAGACAGCTCTGGGGAATCAGATGACACAGTGATTGAAGAGACCATGAGCATCCCAACAGTGGGAAACAATGACCTTGACATAAAAACTCACAAAGAAGAGGGGAGTGTTCCAATCGTTAAAAAACAGCCAATTCTGGTACCTATTATTAATGTTATTGAAACGGAGGAACAAGTTTTAAGTGATGATGAGGAACAGTTTGAGGTGGAACCAGAAGTGGAGGACGAAAGATGTGAAATATTGCAAGGTGATGGCAAAAGGTCACCAGAGCAACAAGAAGTATCTGTGGAAACTCTGCATGGTGAGGGTAAACTTGACCATGGCAATTCCTCTCAGACAAATCAAAATGACTCTGATGCTGAGCTCTCTCCTGAACACAAGGTGATTGATGACGATTATGAAAGTGGCATTTTTCTCCAGTCCTCTCCTGACTCTGGAGGCCTGAATTCAGAGGATTCTCAAGAGCTTATGTCACAGAATTTAGTGTCCTTTGAACCCCTTAAAGAGTCATCCCTATATAAAGACTTAGACAAGACCACAGAAATACTTTCTGACCTGCCACCCGACATCAGTTCCCCCTCAAATGAGCCCAGTGATGTAGAGACTTACCTGGATCATTACGCCAGTGAAGAGCTTGCTTTGAAAGACCAGCTGAATTCATCTTATTTTAAGGAAAGTAAAGGTGAGAAAACAGAGCTTTCAGAGTTGAGCTGTCTGCAAGATAATCAAAATACCAACGTTCAGGAATCCTTTGAACATATTATTGATGATTTCAATGAGACAAGCAACGAATGCAGGCTAAACTATGAATCTGTGCCTGCGCCTTTCCTTTCTGACCCTTCATCTGATATTTCTCATGATTTTGAGACCGAAAACATAGTGCCAAGTGTTGACTCAGAAGATCAAAAGTCACCAGTAGAAATCAAGGCTTCCATCTTTCAGGAACAGGAGGAGTTGCCAGTCCAGTCCATGGGTCAACAGCCACAAGTTCAAGAGATCCCACCTGCACCATTTCCCTCTTTTCACGATGAGCAGTCTAGCAAAATCAGTGAAGATATTTCTGGCCCTGTGGCAAATGAGGTTACTGAGGGATCAGTGATTACCAAGTCTGAACCTCCAATTGTGCCCACCAAAGATCTTTTAGACAGACCAGATTCACCAGAGACCCTAAGCGATACAGAGACGTTAGAAGCAGAATGCTCCGTAACGGCAGCGACTGACAGCTTCGTGGAGTTCATGAGGGAGTGTCTTAAGTCACAGCAGGACGAGGAACATGAGGTCCTCAGTCCCGGACACAAAACTATGGGCCTGAATCCCAAATCTGATGCTCCTCCTTCCACTCAATCCTCTCCGGCTATGATCATGGAATTGGAGCAGGAGCGCCTAACAATTTCTGCTTTGAAAGAGCTTGGGAGAAGCCAAGAAGATGAAGACCAGGATATTTCCACAATGAAGACTATCCTAAGACCTGATAATGCTCCACTTCCTACACCTAGACCCGAGGCCTCAGTCAATTCTTCTCACACTCCTCAAAACAAGTATCAGCCTGATGCTTTATTTCCCAAAGAGGTAGAGGCAATCGACATTTGGGTAGCAGAGGCCTACCACCTTGCAGAGCATGTCTTGACAGCAATACTAACCCATCTTACAGGTAACATGTCTTTCTTCTGGGCAAGTAGCCTGCTAACCTGCACGCATAGTATGCCCAGACACTAGACCAGGGTTCCTCAAATCTTACCCTGGAGGTCCAATGCACTGCAGAGTTTAGTTCCAACCCTGATAAACCTGTGTTTTCTAATGATCCTCAATGCACTGATTAGCATGCTCAGGTGTGTTTGATTATGGTTAGATTCAAACTCTGCATTGCATCGGACCTCCGGGGTAAGATTTGATGAACCCTGCACTAGATGTTACTTACCTCTTTAACTTACTTGTTCTAATTCTTCTAAAAATGTCTAAAATAACTAAACAATCTCAAACTATTACAATAGCCTTATGGAGATTCTAAATGTCTATTTGTATCTTTATTAAATGAACTGAAAAGTATTTTTTTCTAAGAAATATATCATGACCTTTAAAATATGATGGTACGATATTAAAAGGGATAAGTACCTGTATAAACATTTTTGCAGGATGGCTCAATGCAAAGCCTTTGAGGTCAGATGTTACAGTTTGTGTCTTGTCTCAGTTTTCATCTTTTTATGTAACCTTCCTCAGGAAGTCAGTATAAAAGATTTTGTTTAACAGGTGAAGCATTATCTTACATTTTCATTTAGTAGGCTATTGTTTTATTTGTGTACTCATCTGGTGTGACCCAGAATGTGACAAACTCAATTAGCTGTATGCTAATTATAAATGGATTCTAATGCATTCTCTGAATATGATTTTAAGTATTACATAAATTACCCCCAACCTTTGCCACACATTGCCCAGAAAAACTCACAGTTGTTTCACACGTGCAATCCAAAGCCTGACTCATTATCTAAAATGTGTACATTTTCTGCATGACTTCATTTACCACGAATGACTGTTACAATGTTTACAATCATGCTCTTAGAAAACACGTCCTAAATAATGTATAATCAGGGTTTTATTAAGGCTACCTGATTACTATGATTATTTGTTATCAGCACGATTATTAATTTTAATTAAATACCCTGTATTATGTTTTTGTTGCTGTTGTTTTGGTAATCTACATATTCAGCTAAAAATATTTCCCTCAGTTACTTTAATGCTGAGGTTTGAAACTTGGACTCCTGTAAAGGATCCTGTTAGGTTCAAAGTTAATGGAGAATAAATTTGCTTTTGACAATTCGTTATTCAGAGATAAAATTATAATTGTGAAGCAGCATTACCATGTTAATAAATAATAGTTTAAAATGACTTAACACCTTAAAATAAGTACTGATTTGTTAACATTCGGTAATGTATCAGGTATCATATTTTTTAAAACTGAATTTATGAATACAAGATAATTTATGAATATGTTGTTATAAATATGTTGTTGTTCTTTATTTGAAATGTTAATTATATTCGTATCTGTACAAATGAATTTTAACACATGCTGTAAAAGTAGCTCATAATAATAAATTCAACCTTACTGTAAAGTGTTACCAATTCATATAGACAGTAATTAATTTCTTGTGCCAGATGCCATATATAGCTGTAACATAGTAAGTGGGTTATTTAATGGCTCTAGAACATATTCTGTCTCACTTTTCAGTTTACTGTGGGTGAGATATTTTTTTTTTTTTTTTTTGTAATTTTTTTACTAGACGATTGCTACTTGTTATTTTAGCTGTCAATCACCTAAATACAGCTGACTGAGAGCTTTCTAGTGGTGTGAAAGTTTGTTTTAATGGGTGTGGCAGTTTCCACTTGGGTTTGTCAGAGCTGTAGATAATAGCATGTGGTTGTGTGCGCCCCAGCATAGGTTTGGCTAATCGCTGTACATAATTATTTACTGAATATGAAGCTTCAAATTAATATTTGGATTGGGCATTAGAATTTTTCCAAAAGGTTTGAATTGTAAAATGTAAAATTTACTTCACTTGATACTTTTAAAAAGGATGAGAAGCAAGTGCAAACATTTTAAGCATGCTGAAACAGACCATAGTGTATAAATATGGCCAATAGCCTTTAAATAACTGACCTCATTAGGGCTTCATTGCATGAAAATTGGCTCACGCTGTTCGTTTCTGAACATACAAATGAGCACTCACTGTGACAAGGAAAAACTGGATTTTTTTTTTTTTACTGAAATTCTTGTGCTTGGGTGGGATGGTGATTTCATGCATGACTCTTAAATGATTCACATACACGTGGACTCTTTACATGGTTTCGTACCAGTGCATTAGTTGTTGTATATACCTTTAAGAGCTGAGCTCTGTGAGAACTAAAAGAGGCCACTGCGGCTCAGCAGCCACTGGGACATGCTGTTGTATCTGGGTCCACTAACGCCAGTGAGGGAGGGAGGGAATGATAACGAATAGCTAACTGTTCTCAGCCTAGGCTGCCTCCCCGTGGGCACTAGCAAAGCATGCTGGGAGGGACTCAGACCCCTGCAGTGAGCAATAAGGAAACCCCTCACATGCACAGAGCGTTTTAGCCCCCGAGCTGTGAAAGTGGACAAAAACAATAGTGCTCTCTCAGGCTCTGAATCATTTGCCACACAGCATTGTGCTGTAGTTATGTCACGTTGACTGTTGTTGTAAACAATTTTTTTCCCTCTGGTTGCTAAAGCAGTTATTCTTGTTTTTTACTTTTTGTCCACTTCCTCTCTTAAAATATAGCATTCGTCTGACCATAGCTCATTTAGAGTTCAAAACTACAAAAACAATATTTTTTCACAAACATATACTTTAAGTATGCTTTTCTGTTTATATAGTTGACTTTGATGTCCCGTGACTTTTTTTTTTTTAAAGCATGTTTTGGGACATGCTGCCATTTTTACTGTTGTGAACACAAGTAGGTAACTACTGTTTAGTAAGATTTTTATTTAATAAAGGATATTAATACTTTTGTTAAGAAAGAATGCATTAAATTTATCAAATGTGTGGCAATAATGACAATGTTACAAATTAATTATATTTCAAATAAAATTATATAAATAAAATAATCACTTTTTGTACATGTTTTCGAATCCATTCAGCCGATCTCTGGGTCTGGCGGGAGCACTTTTAGCTGTAGCTTAGCATTAGGCTGGGTGATATATAAAACAAAAATGTAATATCTTAATGTTTTTAGTTATTTTACGATATACAATATATATCTCAATATGTTTGCATTTGCTCTTAAATAATAATTAAAAAAAACTATTTTCAGTTGACCCCAATAAAAAAAAAAAAACCTTTTAAATAGCTATTGTTACAAAGTGAACAAAATGTTTAGTGCAAATTAAAAGGTAGCCGGTATTAAGAAGGCTACAAGTACAGAATGGGCATTTTTGCATTTTTGGTGCATGCAATTGACAATTTACTCTGTCCAACTGGGGGAAATATTATAAAAAACATTTGGCTAAGAACACAAATCTGTCAACTGTCTCTGGTTTAACAGAAACTCTGTGGCATGTTCCCATAGGCACTATAAACCCTCTCAGATGGAGAGCTAGGTGCTGGAACAGAGGTATTTTTAGCTAATTTTGCAAAACTTATGGATGATCCACTAGATGGACCACAATTCAATAGAATATTGACTCATAAAAGGTTTATTTGACCTGTACTGATTCATTATAGGTTTATAATATAATATAAACAAGGACATATGCGCTCTCTCTGTCTATGTGAAAACTGATAAAAAAACAAATGAAAAATAGTAATTCCTAATAGTAATTCCATTTCTTTGTTTCTCTGTTTAAAGGGAGTTCTCAGAGTTTAAAAATGAAAATTTGAGAGGAAAAGCTGTACCTTACCATGTATTGCTTGAAGTGAATGCATGAATGCATTTACAGTCTCCTGGAGTGTGAACTCCATTTCTGTTCTTGAGGTGATGTATTAAAGCTGACAGACCAAACATAGTAAGAGTGGAAGACGTGGTTGTGTTTTCAAGCAGCCAGAGCTTGCGCGTGTATGGTCTTGTGTTACAGGACCCGTCCCCACACATGCTTAAGTTGGAATTCCTCCTCTAATCAGACAGTGTTTTGAAAACACTTATGTCCGTGATTTCCTGAGTAATGGAAACCCCTTCAAGGTATCACTCCACGTGGAGATTGCCTTTTATGTAAGGCTTCTTTAAAAGCATCCTTTAACGCCGCATCACCAGCCACTTGAAAACTGCATTACGTAACCGCAGCCATATGGAAAATATGAGCTCTATATTATTTATGAGATCTACTGTTCACTGTACTATCTACTGTACTGCAGTTCAGGTACAAAGAGAGAACCTATTCAAATTATATGTTGCGGCCCTGCAGGCTTGGGATTTAAAAGTGTTTTGGACCAGTTCAACAATTCATTCATTTTGTCACTGTTCATTGAAACATGCCACACACACGTTTTTCACACACTCTCTCTGTCGTGCAGTGAATGACCTGGTACACTGGCGGGACCCTAAGAAGTCAGGTGTGGTGTTTGGCGTGTCGCTGCTGTTGCTGCTTTCTCTGGCAGCGTTTAGCGTGATCAGCGTGGTCTCCTACCTGCTACTGGCCCTGCTGTGTGTCACCATCTCTTTCCGCATCTACAAATCTGTCATCCAGGCTGTGCAGAAGTCCAGCGATGGACATCCCTTCAAGTAAGAGCATTGTCTTTTTGGCCTGTCTGTCTAAACTCACTGCAATGTAAATATTTCTGATGGGACAGTGTTTTTACTTAACCTGTTGTCTTCATAATTTAATGTGTTGGTGTGAATAACAACAAAAAAATCCTGACATTTATGGTTAAAATTACAGCTAGGGTTGCCAGAACTAAACTGTAAAAAATATGGTAGCAACATTTTTGGTTTTACAGACTTGACTTTAATTCCTAATTAACACATTTAAAAGTATTTCATTAACTTGTATACATATACACTCACCTAAAGGATTTTTGTACCAATTTTGAACCAATTTCCTGTAATGCAATTATCTAATCAACCAAACACATGGCAATTGCTTCAATGCATTTAGGGGTGTGGTCCTGGTCAAGACAATCTCCTGAACTCCAAACAGAATGTCAGAACTGGAAAGAAAGGTGATTTTGAGTGTGGCATGGTTGTTGGTGCCAGACAGGCCAGTCTGAGAATTTCACAGTCTGCTCAATTACTGGGATTTTCACACACAACCATTTCTAGGGTTTACAAAGAATGGTGTGAAAAGGGAAAAACATCCAGTATGCAGCAGTCCTGTGGGTGAAAATGGCTTGTTGATGCTAGAGGTCAGGCTCGTTACAACCGAGGTATGCAGCAAAGCATTTGAGAAGCCACAACACGCACAACCTTGAAGCGAATGGGCTACAACAGCAGAAGACCCCACCGGGTACCACACATCTCCACTACAAATAGGCTACAATTTGTACAAGCTCACCAAAATTGGACAGTTGAAGATGACTGGTCTGATAAGTCTCGATTTCTGTTGAGACATTTGAATGGTAGAGTCAGAATTTGGCGTAAACTGAATGAGAAAATGGATCCATCATGCTTTGTTACCACTGTGCAGGCTGGTGGTGGTGGTGTAATGGTGTGGGGGATGCTCTCTTGGCCCACTTTAGGCCCCTTAGTGCCAATTGGGCATCGTTTAAATGCTACGGCCTACCTGAGCATTGTTTCTGTCCATATCCATCCCTTTATGACCACCAATTACCCATAATGCACCATGTCACAAAGCTCGAATCATTTCAAATTTGTTTCTTGAACATGACAAGAAGTTCACTGTACTAAAATGGCCTCCACAGTCACCAGATCTCAACCCAATAGAGCATCTTTGGGATGTGGTGGAACGGGAGCTTTGTGCCCTGGATGTGCATCCCACAAATCTCCATCAACTGCAAGATGCTATCCTATCAATATGGGCCAACATTTCTAAAGAATACTTTCAGCACCTTGTTGAATCAATGCCATGTAGAATTAAGGCATTTCTGAAGGTGAAAGGGGGTCAAACACCATATTAGTATGATGTTCTTAATAATCCTTATAATAGGTGAGGGTATATGATCATGATAATTAATTAATTAATAATTCTACAGAGTATAGACATAAAAACTAGATTTAAAACACTAGTCTTGTGTGTTTATGATTGGTTATAATGGTTTTCATACTGTACAAATTGTATTTTCTGTTGCCCTGCACCATCCCTACACCTAAACCAGGAAACTTTCTGCATTTGTTCTTTCTCAAAGAAGCTCATGATTTTTAAGCTTTTGTACACATGGAGACCTCAATTTATGTCCCCACCGTGACAGGAGTCCCCATGAGTCTGTGTGTATTCAGGTTTAAGTCCCCACCAGGATATACACTGCTCAAAAAAAATAACCACTTAAACAACACAATGTAATTTTTCCAAGTCAGTCACCCTTCTGTGAAATTAAACTGTGGCAAGAAGGTATGCTGTCTTTGTCAGCATGGTGTCCAGAGCATCGAGGCACTACAAGAAGACAGGCCAGTGCATCAGGAGACGCTACCTCTGGCTTTGTGCAAGGAGGAAGAGGAGGAGAACTTTTGGGGCCCTGCTAAATGACCTCCAGCAGCCCACAAATGCGCATGTGTCTGCTCAAACAGTCAGAAACAGACTCCATGAGGGTGGTATGAGGGCCCGACATCCACAGGTTGGGGTTGTGCTTACAGCCCACCGTGCAGGACGTTTGGAATTTGGCAGAGAACACCAAGATTGGCAAATACGCCACTGGTGCCCTGTGCTCTTCACAGATGAAAGCAGGTTCACACTGAGCACGTGTGACCGAGTCTGGAGAGGCCGAGGAGAATGCCTGCAACATCCTCCAGCATGACCGGTTTGGCAGTGGGTCAGTAATGGTGAGGGGATGCATTTCTTAAGGTTCGCCAGAGGTAGCCTGACTGCCATTAGGTACCGAGCTGAGATCCTCAGACCCCTTGTGAGACCATATGCTGGTGCGGTTGGCCTTGGGTTCCTCCTAATGCAAGACAATGCTAGACTTTCTGTGGCTAGAGTTTGTCAGCAGTTCCTGCAAAACAAAGGCATTGATGCTATGGACTGATTCCCCAGACCTGAATCCAACTGAGCACATCTGGGACATCATGTCTCTAGGATATGTTATTTTAGTGTTCCCTTTATGTTTTTTTTGAGCAGTGTATGAACCAAACCCCACACACCTTCACCTTTATCATTACAGGTCCATTAGGCACTTTAATGTTAGGCTCTGTGTTGGTTTTGAGTGCAGTGGTGCTCAGAGGTGTGTAGCTATGCAGTGGCAGGGCTAATTGGGTTGACCCATGTTCCTGTGGCAGGACTCTGATGGAGAAAGATGTCTCTGTGCCCCCCGAGACCTTCCGCAAGCACGTGGATGCCTGTCTTACCCACGTCAACCGTGTGCTCAAGCAGATGAGCCGCCTCTTTCTGGTCGAGGATCTGGTGGATTCCCTTAAGGTCAGTGCCAGCAATTAGAAATGCTAATCTAAAAATTATTTATTTATTAATGTAGTTGTTGTTCAAAGCATGCATGACTTCCTCCAGTACATACAATTATAAATTCAATACTGTTTATGTGTATAGTGACCACAAAAATGGCAAGAGGCAACAAGGATGAGTTATTTCTTGCTATATCAGCTTTAGGACTTTTATTAAAGCATTGCATTTACTTGAAATTCATTAAAATAATTGTGCTCTCAGGCTTTCTGTTCTTTTAACCCACATTACCTTCTGATTTCAGCTGGCAGTGGTTATGTGGCTGCTGACTTATGTTGGAGCGGTCTTCAATGGCATCACTATCCTCATCCTCGGTAGGCCGAATGTTCCACTTTTAAAATTGCACTTACACATGAGGGGAACAAAATTGCTTCATATTTAGTTACAAACTGACCAATGAAAAATGAATCCATATCTACAGAGTTTAAAAACTGATTGTAATGAGCTCATACTGGGTGTTTTCTTTTCCAGCCGACATCCTGCTCTTCAGTGTACCGCCCATCTATGAGAAAAACAAGGTTAGATCTTGATATTTCAGTTGCAAACTATGCGCTGTGCTCCATAAATAATACTACAAAGTTTTAAATAGTTTACCTCATATGCTGCCCAAACCTACAGTAAAAACGGTGGTTTTGTGAAGCATTGTTATAATTTAAATGAACTGCTTTTCAAAATATGTTCAAATAAAAGAAATGTAGTTTATTCAGTGTCAATCTGTTTAAAAAAAATATATATATATTATTTTATTTTAAAAACTCTGGTACTTTTTCAGGATTCATTTATGAATAGATTGTTCAAAAGAAATAAACTAAAACACAAATCTTAATCTTGATCTTTAATGACACAAAAGAAAACATGTACAAGAAGCACTAGATTTTAAAACGCATCTTATAATGGATGACACATGCTCAAATGCAGTTAGTGTTTGAGAGCAGGCGGCCCACTCGGAGAACAGTAATCAGTATGTATGTATTATTACACCAGAGGGGTCTTATGTAAGCCCTTACTGAAGACTTGTCATAATCTTTACTTAAAGCATTTGTCAAGTCTTAAATTCTTATATAAGAGTGATTGTTAATCAGTGCCTGATGCAGTTTTTCCTCTCCTGACCTTTTCACAAATTAAACTCGGTACTAATGCACAGCTATAATGATGGATCCATAATGGTGCCACAAAACTCTGAACTGTCTCTTTAATTTCCAAGCTGCAGAGCTCTGTGCACTGACCTCAAAACTGCAGTAACCCAGATTTTAATATCTTTACAGTGAGAAAATAGCCACAACCCTCTGTTATAGCTTTACTATGACCGTTTTTTATTAATATCTTTACTTTTATATTTTATCCATTTTATTTCTCATATTAGTTTTAGCAAGTTCTTGTCATTTTTGCTTTAAATTTATTTAAATAATTTAAAATTAGATACAAATTTATTTTATTGTGTCAAGTTAATGGAAAAAGAGCAACTACCTCAATTAATAAAATAAGTTTTTAAGTTTTTAAAAGCAGTTTATTTTGTTTAAAGTAACAATGTTTAGTGTTAACAGAATGCGTTGATCTATGATTCAGGCTATTTTTCAGCAGGATATATATTTATATCCACAAAAGTGACCTCAATAAATATTTTGTATAGTCATAGAGTCCCAGCAGGTCCCTAAAAGTCTTAAATTCTTAAAAATATATATATATATATATTGAATATATATTTTATGGTATATAAAAAAAAAGTTTCATTAAAATTTAAAGTTGTCTTAAATTTGAAAAACAGAAATCACAATACAACCTAATGTGATGACTAGACTTCAGAAGACTGTGATTGTATGTAATAATAATCACATTTCGAAGCATAGTGATATTACAATCATTGTTTCTCATGCTCTTTCCACAGACCCAGATCGACCGTTACATTGACATCGCACGCACTCAAGTCAATACTACAATTGCCAAGTGAGTATGCTTTGAGTAGAAAAATGTATACCATGCTATTTATCTATAAAGAACATGGGGTCATGGAAATGGCTGCCAATTAGTGAAACCTTCATACCACATAGTAAGATTGCCACCTAATGGGCGTTTGTCTTATTTATTTTTCACCTTCAGGCTTCAAGAGAAACTCCCAGGAGCCATGAAGCGCTGTAAAGCAGAATGATCCTCCTCTCCGATCCCTTGTTACCATGTTTACCATCCTTCTATCTTTAGCCACCTCTCCCTACACTAAGCCCCGCCCCTCTCCCTCTCTTCCCCTGTTAAACCCCACACCTTAAAACAACCATCTGCACTGAACCAGCTAGTATGTAAAATCTAAACCGCTTCTTGATATTCAATGTTAACTCTGCAGCTTATTAATGAGCGTTAGGAAAAGAAGCTTGGGGCTCCAGGAGCTGGTGTTTTTCAACACAGGAAGTGATGCTATTGGAAGCCCAATTTGAAGGCCAGTGCACTGAAGGATTTGTGAACTAGACTGAACCTACGACCTGGTTTTGAGTGTTGGATTGGGTGGTGCTGTAGTTACGAATAAAGACAGGTGTTTGAGCAAATGTCTGTACTTAAAAAAAATATATATATATATATAATATAAAAACATTTCACTGAAAAATGCTGACAAAAAAAAGTTAAAATTAAAAACAAACAAAATTAAGTGAACCTTAAGAACTATACTTTCCCTCCTATTTGTTCTTTCGAAAAAATGTGTACGTATTGATCTGAAATGCACTGAATGGTTTGCACGTTTTGATCAGTCAGGATGCTACCAGCAGCGATAATTCGGTCTAGTTCACTGTCCTTCCTGTTACTGGCGCATTTTTTATTTTGTGTATGTATATATAGTTCGATTACAACAGGCTCTTTGCTGTGAAGTAGTTAGTGTTGCTTTTTATATTTAAAAAAAAAACAAATATACAGCTCTTATATTTGTCTCTTTCGCACCTCTCTTGCACTCAGTCACCTGAGTTGAGTTCACATGTAAATGTTATTGTTATTACTCCTCGAATAATAATTATTATATCTCGAATAGGATGGCTGCTTTAAGTCCTCTGTCTGACATTGGCTTTGTAACAATAAATATTAATAACTTTAATAATCTTTCTGCTCGATGTGATGTTGGCCCCACAAGTCATCAATTTTTGTTGAAACGGGGCCAGAGCCCATCATTAATGTCATTTAGAAAAGTAAGATTTTTTTTTTTTTTTTGTCAGCATTTCGGGGCATCGTTTACCACCTTGGGCACTTGAAGAAGTTTAAATATTTAAAAAGGCTGCAACAAACTATTATTTAAGCTGGATAATTACACTTGCTAATCACATGTGGTAACACTGTTATTTCTTGGAAGTCGAAACCCCACTGTAAACACTGTTGGCTTTTAGGATACAGCTACAAGTTTTATTTCTGAAAGGGAAGGGTAGCAAAGTGAAAGTAGCTTCAGGTTGGGCCGCTGTGTTTGAAAGCGGCGTCAGTCCGCGTAAAAACTACTATGTTATGATGTGATAAATGGATTATCTGCCATATATCGAGTTACATGCGTATTGTTGCTTTTGTTACTGCATAGTCTGTCAGCTCCTGATGGTTTTATCGCATTTTTCGCTTAACATTCCAGCTGATGCAGTTGGAAGCATGTCCAAATTGGAAAATTGACGTTTTAACACGAACACGTTCCATCATATTTTAAAAGTTTGTTCTGTGGTTATGACCCCTTTCTAATATACTTTTTTTTTGCTGTTCATTCATTTTATTTTCTCTCTCTCTCACACCCTTTTTGTGTCGTATGCATGTTTACACACATGATCAGATTCAGACGGAAGTGTCTTGTCATTGTGTTGCTTTTACTAGCATGTTCTACAGTCGAGATCACGTGTGCGGTGTTGCTTTCGAAGAACAGGTCAAGCTCTAATTTGCATTACCACATTGTTTTCTTTGAGTTTAAGGGTAAATTATGACTATATAACTAATTTTTTAAGAGATGCAAACCTTTCTGTTTAGGTTCTTTGTCTTATTATCTGCTTTCTTCTATTCTGAGGTTCAGTTTAGTATTTTTATTTTCTTTTTACACTTATTCCTCTAGTACATTAGCATGTTTGCTGTTTCTTCTTTCCTGTGTTTCTCTCTGAGAAGGGGTGACGGAGGTCACATTCTTTTTGCTTTTGACTCTTGAAGATTAGATGTGATGACTAACATCTACATTCAGTTTGTTAGTTTTGATTTAAGTTAATATGTGGGAGCTTTTGGGGGGAAAAGATGCAAACAGGAAAACTTGTGGTCCCTGTAATGATGTCAAAGTGAACTTAATAAAAATGCCAAAAGCATTTGTATTGCTTGCTGTGTTTGTTTGTTTTAATATTGAGGTTTTTTTAATAAACACTTTTTTTTTTTTTTTAACAAGAGTGCATTAACTAGATCGAAAATCCACAAAAATATTAAGCAGCGGTTTCTAACACTGACAATAATTTGATTACCAAATCATATTAGAATGATTTCTTAAGGATCATGTGACACTGAAGACTGAAGTAATATCAAGAATAAAATTTAAAATATATCATAATCTAAGCAAATGTTTGTTATATTTCACCGTATGTATTTTTTTTACTCCACTTTTTTTTTTTTTTTAAGAAAATAAATGCTGTTCTAGTGAACATAAGGGACTTATTTTAAAAACATTAAAATCTTACAGATCACAAAGTTACAGCTGCATACATCTTAATCTATAATTTTTACCAGAAATGTTATTTCTGGGGGAAAAATGTTTCCGTTAATAATTTAAAGAAATAGGCTTTTTATTATGACATTAATGGATATTTTATTGATTATTGGTGTTGAGTACAAGAGAAACTCAAAAGGAATGATTTTTAAATCCAAACTCAAGAAGGGAGTATGTACATGTGAAGCGTGTAGTATGTTACATGTGTACATCATTTAAAAAAGTAACGGTTGAAATGTTTCATTGTAACCCTGAGAGTTTGAACCCCAGACCTTCTCATCACAAAATGTGTGCCATTTTCCAGGAATCTCCATACAAAGATCTGTGGGATGTTCCAAACTTTGAAAGTGCCTCCAAGTTGCATTTGGTTGAGGAAAAATGGCATTAAAAGAAGAAGTGAAAACATTGTGCATCCTCATGTGACACCAGTGCTGATGATGCATTCGTTTTTTAATTCACTCTGTACAGGATTCAACAGAAAACTGACAACGTTATGACTGTTTGTCATAGACCAGTGCATAATTCCTCCGTAATGAGAAATAAATGAGCAAAAAGGATGTTTGTTAATAACCTATTCCATGCTGCACAGCATATCTTAAATAAATGCAACCAGGACGTTTGAATGATTAGAGCACATGCATGCATTATCTGCCCATTTAATTGCACCTTTTTGATTAAATTCAATATTCAAATGGAACAGGATTCATAAATGTATAAAATCAATGATGAATAAAACACCCCCTGAGACATGGATCTCACTCAAAAGAAACCGGACTTTGCATAAACAGAAAGTCCATAAGATTTTTATTTCAATATAGCTTTTTGGTGAACTGAACGAGTAATATATAACATTAACAATATAAACCATATATTATATTTATGCTTTTTCTTTCAAAACGCAAAACTTGTACTGTGCACCAGTTTTAAGTGCTGTAAGTAAAATTATATTGTGTACTGTAATGTGTAGATGTCATGCAAAATGCCAAGCATGGGAATCAATAACAGTCTTGCAGTCTACAAAAAGAGCAATGGATGTACAAATGCATTTAAGAGTGCTTAATCCAGAGAAGAGAAAATGTAAGAAATCGCTTCTTGGGCAAAATGAACCGTTTAAATGACATTGGTGGCTTCATGGTTCACTTCCAAAAGTGATTCAAGCATAAATATTCTTTTTATGCTTATCAAACATTTTAGATGTTTTACTCACTTTGTTAGAGACAAAAAAGTACATTAATTCTTCAACAATATCACATCCTTCCAAAAAAAAAAAAAGAAAAAAGGCTTCCTGAGTGAAGGAAAACAAAAACAGGATGTCGAAAACTCATCCCTAACCCTTCTGTTTCAATTAAGTGCTCTGGCTCGTAGTGCATTCGGTATTAACATAAGCATTACCATTAGCATTCTCTTTATGGCCGTGGTTCGAACCCGAAAAACAGTCGTCCGAATGAAAGTGCGCTGAGATCTGGTTGTAGCAAAGCAGGACCAGCTGCCTCTCCTCTGGGTTGTAGTCCAGCGAGTGAGGGTGCACTTGTAAGATGTGTCTCTTGATGGTGCTGACCTTTAGCGTTGCGAGTGTAGCGCCACACACCATGCAGATCAATCCGTGCTTCCTGCAGTCGTAGTCCATCAGGAAGTCCATCTTCCAGCGGGCCTGGTAATTGCGCCGCTGGTCCTTCCCCGGGTAGTGCCTGTGCCGCCCAGTCATCTGTGTTGATGGTGTGGTATTTGTGCTATTATTGTCTTCGGTTTCACCTCCTTGCTCTGTGGTTTTCACAGGAGACACCTGCGTGTCACCAGCAGCGTTTGTAGTGACAAGGAAGCTTTGTGGGTCTTCAGTGGCAAAAATAAAGAAAAGAGAGAAACACATTATTGCTTTTGAACAGCGTATTTGATTTCTAACAGTATGCTTCATTTGACGTCAGAACCATAAGCTAATTTACATCATAATTTTGCCCAGGTTGGCTCAGATGTACTACCTGAATATCTTTACATCCTTAAAATAAGATACATTTACCTGAGAAGCTAAATTTTTAGTTTTTAAGCAGTTACTTGCTAACTAAGTGAAAGCTAACTGAAAACAACAGGAAAGAGAAGTCTAACTATTTCTTGAAATATAACGTTATGCAATTTAAAAACATTTACAAGCTTATTTTCCTGATTAAGTACATCTTGAATGTGTACCGATTTACATGAGAAGCTAAATATCTTTAGCTTTCAAGCCGTTAGCTTGCTAAGAAAGGCTAACTGTAAACATTTATATTTGACATTTTCAGCTTACAAAATATAATGCTATGTATAATATGTCATTTTAAGGACATTAATAACATATATTTAAGTATTTCTTGAATATCTTTACATCCTTAAAACGAGATGGATTTGCCTGAGAAGCTAATTTTATCTTTAGTTTTCAAGCTATTAACATGCTAAGCAAAGACTAACTGAAAACACTAGGACAAATAAATGCTTGACGATTTTAGCATTCAGAATATAATGCTGTATGTAGTATGTCATTTTAAGGACATTAATATTTATTTTTATGATTAAGTATATCATGAATACCTTTACTTCTTTAAAATAGATTTACCTGAAGCTACCGAATCTCTAGTTTTCAAGCTTTTAGCATGCTAAGCAAGGGCTAACTGAAAACACTAGGAAAAATAAATGTTTCATTTGACTATATTTAGCTTTTAAAACGTGATATGTAATTTTAACTTATTTTTAAGATCATCCTTACTACATCCTTAAAACAAGGTAGATTTACTTGAGAAGCTAAATCTTTCATTTTAGAGAATCAGTTTTGCTTCTCATGTTTAATTGACCTGGTCTAAAAAAATAGTTTTTATGGGAAAAGAAGTTAGAATTGATTTATACCCGGTTGAATAAAACAGCATTTGAAGCTGGGATGCTGTTTTGAGCTGGTCCAAGAGCAGCAAAGGACCAGCATAAACCAGCATCCCAGCTCAAAACATACCTAACCAGCATATGCTGGGTTTTATCAACAGTAAGGAGTTGCCTTCCAACTTCTGGCGTTTTGTTTTCATATGATGATTGTCTTTTAATACAAGTTTACAGCAATAACAATAAAAATAGTTTGTTACTCTCTACATTTGATGTTGTGTGCCTACAGCTGTCTGTATTTACCATCCTCTTTCGGTTTAGCCTTGTCGATTTTCTCCTCCTTTATCCAGGCGCTGACCACAGCATCTCTCTCACTTCGGCTGAGGCCGCACGTCTCCGGATGGCACTCCTGGATGTGTTTGCGGAAGTTGCTGACCCTCGGCACAGGCAGGTGTTCGGAACACACCATACAGTAGCAGAGCGGGTTGTCCGGAGGGCCGTACGCCACTAAATAATCCAGCCGGAGACGCCAGGGGCTGCCATATTTCAGTCTTCTCTTTCTGGGGTAGTAAGGTAAGGACTGGGATCTCTGGCCAGTGTCTGGTGGATTCTCATCTCCTCTTGTGTAGTTTATCAGGTTTCCCTGAATGGGATCCACGTTCAGAGGGACAAACGCTGACGCTGAACCATCTAGGTTTATTTCTTTGGTATGTTGTTCTGATTTGATTTGAGGTTGTAAAGTGGGATATTCTACATGACGAATGAGAAATGCAAAAAGAAAAACAAAAATTTAAATAGAGAAGAAACAACTGTGTAATTTAACACTATTATAGGGTAAATCTTTTAATAGACCATAGTCAATGAAAAAAGAACATTTTATTTCTAATATTTATACCCTTTATTTACCTTTTATTCACTGTATGTCATTTCATTTATTAATTTGTTGTCTTTACTTTTTTTATAACTGTAATAAATAAGTGCTTCCAAAGGATTAATTGCAATTAAAATAAAATAAAAATAAAAGTTTTTGTTTACAAAAATATATGTGTGAACAGTGTATATTTACTATGTAAATTATACATTTTTACACATACAGCATATATTTAAAAAAATATTTACATATATGTACTTATATTCATATAATTTATATAATAGATAAATATATTATAAATAATATATAAATGTAACATAATTGTCTTAAATATATACATGTATGTGTGAGTATTTATATGTACATAATAAATATACACAGTACACACAATCACAATTAATAATTGCATTAAATTAAATACAATTATTTTATTCTGCATGGTAGCTTTCTAATAGTTAAAGCAATAATATTTCACAATATTATTAAAATAATATGATTGAAACATGTGGTTTGTATTGCATTTTTATCAAATAAACGCAGCTTTCACATATATAAGGTTAGGGTTTACACACACACGTACACAAACACACATTTTTAGTATCATTTTAGATATATTTAATTTCAGCATTGAGTATACAGACTTCTGTATAAATTCTCTAAATTCTAAATTCTCTAGTCTTGTCTGTTTTGTCTCTCACCTTCACCGTGCGTCTTAGCCCAGGTCTGCAGTATAGAGTGCTTTTCCTCAGCGCTGTATAGAAGAGAGTTCGGGTGCAGATCCAACATGTGACTTTTGATGTGATCCAGGTGCAGCGAAGGCAGCAGACAACTGCATACCATGCATACAAGACGGCCCTCCTCTGCCTGGTATTCCATAAGGAACTCCTGACGGAACCAGGCGTGTAGTGAGTCGTTCAGGTAGCGCTCCATCACCTGAGCCGTGGGGCCTGTGAGCTCCTGCACTGAGGAGGCCGGAGGAGATGGTGTGACCCTGCTAAAGCCAGACTGGGCCTGAAGTACTGGAGAGATGGAACCACTGGGCTTTCCTAGAATGATGTAAAGAATGAGCACTTTATGTAATAATATGTTATGAAATGACAAATAAATAATATAAAAATCTAGAATCTGAGTGTGCAAACAAGTCAAAATATTGAGAAAATCGCCTTTAAAATTGTCTAAATTAAATTTTTAGCAATGCATATTAATCAAAAAGTATGTTTTAATTTATTTACGATAGGGAATTTTCAAAATATCTTCATGTAACATGATCTTTACTTAATATCCTAATCATTTTTGGCATAAAAGCTACATTTAGAATTATGACCCACACAATGTATTTTTGGCTGTTGATACAAATATACCATACCATGCAACTTTTTTGAGGTTTAAAGTTTTAAATTATGATGTTATTTTTTTTTAATTGAAACACATTTCCAGTTAGAATCTCATTACTCTATTGAATATAATTGAATTGAATATTGAATATTAAATATGTTAGTTTTTAATTCTGTAATTACTGTAATTTACAGTCCTGCCCAGACAAAATTATTTGTAATACATTTTTAAAAATTCAAATATAATTAAAGGCTTTAAAGAGCATTTTTACTATGACATATAGACATATTAAAATATTTTTTATTATACTTTTTGTACTTTTAAAATTATATTTGATTGTTTATTTATAAGCACATGTTTATATATAAGCACATTCACCTACCCATAATTATCATGACTCATGCAATGTGACTATATATATATATATATATATATATATATAATAAACAATAAAATATAATTTTAAAAGTAATATATATATATTTT
>JAUYWG010000040.1:3673049-3709505 GCA_034779775.1 Enteromius afrohamiltoni | reverse complement strand
GACTCATTCAATGTGACTATATATATATATATATATATATATATATATAATAAACAATCAAATATAATTTTAAAAGTAATATATATATATTTTTTTTTTTTCTGGGCGACCCTTATGACATGTTTTGTTAGATTTAATGTGATTCAGGTATTTCAAAAAAACACACAGAAGCACAAAGAAATATAAACACAGACCTGTGCATTGCCTGTTAACGTCCAGAATCTCCTGTGTCTCGGGAGGAACATCTGGCTCAGGACATAACGACTGGCTATTTTCTCGATTCAAATGACTCTCCCATCCAGACCGGATCACATCTTTATCCGACTCGGTCCACAGCAGCGAGTACGGATGCTTCTGATTGATGTGCCTCTTAATGGTGCTTAACTTCAGGGTCGCCAGTGAACTGCCACACACCATGCAGATCATCCCCTGTCTCTGTGGGTCAAAATCCATGAGATACTCGCTGCGCCAGTACTCATGGTAATAGCGCCGGTGGTCTCGGCCAGGTGTGTTCTTTGATGGAGGGGCGTCTTTCGTAGATGGTCCTGGGATTGGAGAAAGAAGGAAAGGGGAGTCTGCGCTCTCAGAGACACACCAGTAACTGGTGCCTGGGGAGCATACAGAGGTCACAGGAACATCCTGGCTGTTTTGAGATGTGAGACCATTGGTCATGTCCTCTTGACCTGGGGAGGACAGAAAAACTGATAAAGTATAATGTAAAATTATTCAGTTGTCTTCTATTACAGGAAAATAACGTAGCTATGAAAGGATGGAGATTAATATTAAGTGGAAATATGCTTTCGTCGGCCCTTTTTGTGCTTAAATGTTTTAAATAATCTGTATAAGTATATACAGAACATTTAAAAAAACATGCATTTATTATTATTACTTAAATAGGACCATTGCTAAAGACTAAAGGTCATTCTCAAAAATATTAACTGAAGGTAAACAACAAAGTTGTAAAATTTGAATTTTGATTTTTTTGATTTTTCGGTATTGTAAAATGTGAAAATTATTCTGTATTTTGTAAATTTTGTGATACAAATTATTATTTTTATACTTCATTTATAATACAAATGTTAAAAATGTTGTCATGATGAACATTATATGTTAGTGTTTTTTGTCTACAAGCCAGATTGTGCACAGATATATTAAAAAGCTTTTAATTACTACTGTTAATAATAAGTAGTAGTATTTTAATTTTAATATTACTGATTACTGTCAATCTGAAAATGTTTTAACGACTGGCGATTATTAAGCAAATGTTAAAGTCAATTATGTGCATAAATCTACAAATAATCCGTCAGTATATATGTATGCATTCAAATATTTCTTCTTACTATAATTATTTAGTATTAGTCTGTTAAATATTATAACTAAAGTTAACTAAAAATAAGCACAAATATTTCAGATTTAGTATGATATACAATTTAATATACAATTTATTTATTAATAGTTAATATTCAACAATCACAAATGTTGCTATAATGAATTATAAAATGTATATTGTAATCTGTCAGCATTTATGCTGTTTTTACTACAACTGACAATTCAGTCTCAAAATGTTATAGTATTCAAATTATTTTTTTATTCAAGAAAATTATTAACGCAAATAGCAATGTAGCACGATTTAAACGGATGTCAAAGTGAAAATGTGGTATTTCTGCAGACCCATTTTTAGCACAACGAGGGGGCGGCGGCATGGTGCAGTGTCGCCACGCTGCCGCTAGGTGGTGACAGCGCATCGCATATACATATGCAGCATGGTTATTTTGCCTTTGTTTATAGTGGAGCCCGAAAGATTAGGGGCCATGCCGCTGCATGCTATTGTTCGTCACCGGTTTTAACGCGTCCAAGAGAGAGACATCGATTAAATGGTGAAAGTTAAATGCCTAACACAACATTTACCTGCTGAGAGGTCCCCCGAGTGCCCCCGCTGCGCTGTCGCCTCTTCTTCCTCACCTTTTATTATTAATGAGCGAGATTCTGTCTGCTCAGCTTTGTGCACCGACTCTTTGGACTCCGCTTCATCCATACCTGTGTTATGTGATTTTAACGTACAGGATTCGCACCTTTTGTACGTAGAGATGTCACAACCGGAGGATTTCGTAGATGCATTCGTCGGGTGGTTGACTTAATATCTGAAACACGCACTCACCCATTACAGTGTGTGCAGTGTCTGTCTCTGCTCTGAAGCCTCACCGCTTTTTGCTTTAAGTAAACTTAACTTTACGAGACGATTCAAGTCGCATTTAGATCGAAGTTGGAGTGCAGATCTGTCAAATGGTCGGTGACTTTAAGCGGTCTCCTGTTTGTATTTAGATGTTCTGCTTGTCTTCAGGGTGGAGAGCCGAGCTAGGGGCCCCTGGGGCTCCTTTAGGGGCTCCTGGGTAAATTTAAAGAGACAGTAGCGGCTGTGGTGTAGTGACGAGTGCACCATGGGGCCCATTTTGAAGGTATTACTTTATATTTTACATACGATTGTAACCCCATTTTGTGCATGCCATTTAATTAATTAAAAAATATGATTAAGTAGATTTAGTTTTCTTGTGTTGATCTGGTAAACTGTAAAATACATTTATTCTACATTATTAGGACATATTATTGATATTCCTTAAACGTGTGCATGTTGTCCCGGTGTATTTAATGTAACATTTTGATTTTAAAAATTGTGTTCAATATTTAAAAAAGCATGACAATTAAAAAAACATACATTTGACTTAGGTTTAAACATATTTGCATCTGTATTTTATTATTATTATTATTATTTGACACGTATATATAAGATGCTTAATGCCTACATAACGCCAAAGTATAATTATCTATTGTTAAAAAGCATTGTTTACATTTTTTTTTTCATGAGTGGCCCATGTTTTATGTTCCGGCAATTTTTAAATACCGAAATACAAAACAAAAAGAGAGAGAGAGAGAAGGAAGAACGTTATCTGCAACTAATTCATATTGTCAGTTTTTATGCAAGACATAATTATGTTTAATAGAGGAAGGGACCGCTTTAAGACCCTCTTCGTCCGCGCACATGCTGTTAGTTCCTACATCCTGGTATTTTTTACCGTTGTCAAGGCACCGATAGAAAGAAAGGCTTCAACGGGAAGCGACTGCGGTGTCCTGAGACTGAGCTTAAAGAAAGTTAGGTGCATTTTCCAGGTAAAACAAACGCATGCTTCGCGCATTTGGTGTTGTCATGAAGCCTTTTACTCTAAAGACACGACAGTCCGCGAGCTGACGAACAGAAACACAGACCGCGGCTCTGGAGGGCAAGACAGGAAAGACAACATTGCCTTTGTCATAGAGACAGCGACAGCTTCTTCATTAATTAAAATCACTCCAGCGTTTGCTAGGATGCTTTTTCAAATGCAAATTTTAGATAAATAAACACGCGCTGCCATCGCAGCGTCAAAACAAAACGCCAGAGTTATCATCAGTATGTGATTGTGAGATAAGATTTAAAGTGACAGCAACGTTTTTGTCTCCTCTTTGGGTTCTGTTTGAATTATCCTTTACTACGCATTTTATTAATAAGAGCATATTTGTAACAAATAGTTCTGTAAAAATCTCCTATCTTTGGAAATGCGTGTCAGTTGTAATGTAAACGAGAAAGGGTAGTTAAATGTTAATTAAAATGAACATTTAATTGTTTACTTACGATCCTGTTGATTTAAACTTTCTTATATGGAATGCACATATGCATGAGCGTAGACATTGTGATCAGGGACTATCAATTCCAAACAAAATGATGCAAAATATTAGTCCAGAAACAAGGAAAGATGCATAAAGGAAAGAAAAAAAAACATTCAATTTACATTATACACATTTGCATGTTTTTGTACAGAGGGACTTGCAAATGAGGAATACTACAGTATGATTAGTAACAAAAAACAATCCTGCAATACAAAATCCCAAAAGTTGGCTTAAAAAGCATAGTCTGGTATCGAGATCTGGGGTGCGTTTCCCAAAGGCATAGTTAGCCTACTATGGTCGCAAGTTCCGTCGTTAGTTCAACGATTCGGTGTTTCCTGAAAGCATAGTTCAAACAAACATTCGCAGTCAACGTCACAAACGTACGTGGTTTGAACTACAGCACTGGACCTGTGGTTAGAAGCATAGTTTCTTGTTAGTAAGATACAAACTAACATGCATTACTATATTTATCTTCCATTCTATCTAAATATAAAAAGCACGTTAAATCTAAACGCTGTTCAAAGATCAAATAAAGCAAAATGACAGTGAACGAAAATAATAATTTAGTCAATATGTGTCATGTTCAATACAGAAGCATCATGGAGATCTCTAATCAGATTAATTAGCAGAAGGTATATCATTAACAATGGCCCTATGTTGTTGAAGTAACGTGGTTCAAACGACGGAGATGCGACCGTGTTCGGGAAACAGTTGTATGTAGCTAGTTCGTTTCCAAAACAATGCATCGTACTATGGTGGTTTATCAGCGAGTTACATCGTTGTTCGGGAAACGCACCCCAGATTGGAAGTAACTTGCTAATGGTTGCAGACAAAGTGTGAGTTGTCTTCAGCTATTTCTTGAAGACTGATAAAACAATTTGTGACAAAAACGATTGAAAACAGTTGTTCGTACTTGCTCTGAAGTATAGGTCTAAATTGAATTGTTTTAATGCCAATGCTTGCATAGCAGTGCTATGTTGCTATAAATTCATATTAGCATTGCAGACTCAGCATTTGGGACACATTCCCCCAGGGCCCCAGACTTCCCCTTCCCCCAGATGGATAGAGGGCATCATTCTCTTATTTCTTGTCTACATGTACTACTTAAGGGTGCACTTGTCATTGTGTACTGCATATATTACTCTTATGATAAATTGCTCGCACTGTTCCTTATTTGTAGGTCACTTTGGATAAAAGGGTCTCCTAAGTGCATAATGTGCATGTCCCGAAACCCAATATGTACTTGAGGACCCTTCTTCTGAATCCCAGCCAGGACTTTGGAGAACTACAGGGGCCCCTGGACTTCTGCCGTTGCTTTATGATCACATATGAATCACAATTGAGTATTTTGTCCCAACACCCATCAAAGTGCTCTCTAGGGCCCCTTCCTACAGCATAGGGGTCCTTAAACATCTACTATTTTAACTCTTAATATTCTAGTTTGAATTGAGCATCATTTGTGTATTTTAGGCTTTATGTAAGATTTTACTGTTGCTGAAGTGTGGCCTCAAGATTATAGTCATTTGGTTTGTGTTAAAGTACGTAAGTTGACAATATCTCTCATTATTCATCAGATCCATTATTTCTTATGCATTTTTTTTCCCCCCTAAAGGTCAACTTCTCTTGGTTTTTTAAGAAAAATGGACCATTTGAATCAAGCACTGCATGCAAAATTCACCTAAACAGAAATATCTTAAGAGACTGCTTCACATAAATTAAAGATGTGACCCCACAGATATCCTGTTAAGAGCAGGTTTTGCCATGCCTAAGAAGATTTACTCCAGGAGCATTAGACATTAGTGTATTGATGGTGTAACCAAACAGCAGCCATGTCCAGCAAGACTTCCTCTAAACGTCGTTATCAACCATCAGCAGAGTTTGATGATGCCACTATCGCCCGCAAAAGAGAATATTGGAGGAGCAAGAAAAGAGAGCAGAGGGCGAGAAAGTCTTCTACCAAAAAGAGGATTGGAAATGAAAATCTGGGGACGTGTGTGTCTATTGTTAGTGAAGCCAGCAATGATCCCTCTCTACATAATCATAATGTTTCATTCAAACGGGAAGATGCTGATGCTCCTAAAAACTCCTTCAGCTCAGGTCTATCAGTATCTGAGAGTAACATTACCATGGTGCCATGCCAAAAAGCAAGATGGTTTCAAAGGACCAAGTGCAACCAAGCCTTTCTCCAGTACCCAGAAACAAGCACAAATACAGATACAGGGTCATCAAAAACAAATGCTTTAGCGGTTGAATCTCTCTGTTCTACAATCTATTCGGTGCCTACAACATGCATCGAGTTGCATCCAAACAATAATCATGTTCAAAAATCCCTAAATGGCAAACAGTTGACAACATCTCTGCAAAGCCATGTACCTATGATTTTACCAGTGCACAGAAACCAAAATAAGCCTCAGAACTCACTTAGACCCTTGACATCTGCAGAATATAAGGTTCATGAAAACCAGAGATCTGTGACTAAGAGAAAAACATGTGCCTTTACTTCAAAGCACAACATGGGAGCAGCTATGACTGAAGAAGAGATGGTTGCTAAGCGTAGAGAGAACTGGCGTATCAAAAAGCGGGAACAGAGAGCAAAGCGGGCTGCAAAGCTAGCCCGGGACCAAGAAAGGAGTCTCGGTCAAGACAAACCTTTATCTGTTGGTATCATGCAAGCTTCATCTCCTACTAACAGTAAGGCCTTGAGAGGAATCAGCCTTAACTCAAATCTTGTGTCCCTCAATCAACAGTCACTGGGAGCAAAATGTAATGGTTCTCGGACAACACAACTACATGTTCAAAATACTAAACCAAACCATGCATCCTTAACCCCTGCTATTTTGCAGTCATCCTCAAGTAAATCCAAATCAAAAGTAAAGAAATTTGCACACACTCAAAAGAGACGTTGCCAGAACCACTTGAGAAAATCCATCCGTGGTTCTTTCAAAGTTGAGTCTTCCGAGGATCGCCATGCCAGGCAGAAAGAGTACTGGAGAATTAAGAAGCGTGAGCAGAGAGCAAGACTGTCTTTGGCGTTAAAAGTACGAATAAAGGAAAGAGATGCACTAAAGCATAATGGGAGACACTCTTACAGCAATTTCAGTCAGACGTGTGGAGTTCAAGAGAGCAAAGCAAGTACAATTGCAATTTCCCCGGATGTCATTGGTGGTTTTATCAAAGAAGATGGCACGGTGACAGTCTCCATTTCGAAGACATCTCCAGAGGCTTCCCTACCTGCAAGTCAAGACACTTCCAGTGTAAAATGTATTGGAAAGGTAAAACTCCAGGTTGAAGTAAATTCTCACCTGAATCCACCAGTCACTAAGCTATATTCCGCTCCGTGCAACAGTTCCAGTAACTGTACTCATGCTCACCAAAACTCTCTAGTAAATTCAAGGTTAACCAGAGGAGCAGTTATGGGCAGTATGACAGTCACCATCCATTCTAAAACCCCAACAGAAGAAGAAAGAGTTGCCCGTTTGAGGGAGTATTGGAGAATAAAGAAACGAGAGCAAAGGGCTAGTCAAGCTGCCCGACTTAGGAATGGTCTGCTTAGGTCGAAGGTTTTAGTGTTAAAGCAGAGAGAGCAAAACAAGAAGTCAAACCAAAGGCAGAGTATTTCTTCATCTACCACAACAGTTTGTCACTCCTCAACCAGTGCCCCAGCACCTATAAAAGAAGAGCACATCTATCCCACTATACAAGCAGTGTTTTCCATCCCAGAAATTAGTCCCTGCATCAGCGTTAAAGATAGCAAACCATCACCCTGTGCATCCCTAGTATCACACATTGAGCCTCCAACAGCTGTGGACCATCACGCCTCAACTCTTCAGGCTGTTGCCTCCATGAAAAAGCTCCTGGAGGAATCGCTTTACACACCAGAAGAAAATAATTCCAACGAAATGCATGTTAAGTGTGAAAATGAGCCTCTTCCATTGACTAAAGATGACCTTTTAACATTTGAAGATGCAAAGCCAAGTCTTACCTTACAACAAAACATCTTATTACAGTGTGACATCTCAAAAGACACAAGCCTTAAAGATATCAAATGGAGTCCTCGGGCATCGACTTTTGACAACACCAGTCATTATAAGACTCATAACGTCTGTCAAGAGGCTACAGATGGAAGTCATGCCACTCCAGTGGCACTACAACCTCAGAAGTTCAGCGACGATGGAGCGGATCCCAAACAGATGTGCCCTTCACAGGCTTTGCAAGAGCTGCAGCTTGGTGAAAGTGATGAGCTTCAACGAAAGAGAGAGTATTGGCGGTTAAAGAAGAGACAACAGCGGGCTAGAAAAGCCAACAAAGATGCAAACAAACATGCAGTTCTTCGGAATCTGCCACAGGTGAGTTGCATTGATATTTGAATGTCATGGGAAGCAGGTAATAATGATGCAAATTTTTAAATGTGTCGCCATTTGAACTATTGCGCTTCTCAGATTCCCCAGAAGAAAACACAAAGCTCAACTCTCATGCAATCCATGAACACTTCCACATGCAGACAGATCACCATTCAGAAACAAACAAGCAGATGCACCAAGCATTCAGATCCACAGCCTACAGATAAATCAAGATCTGATAGAAGCCAAATAGCGGCAATGCCAAGTCCACAAGAAGATTCAGAGGAGGTCATATGTAGAAGACGGATGCAGTGGAGGATCAAGAAACAGGAGCAGAGAGCTAGAAAGGCAGCACGTGAGAGAAAACTACGTTTTCCTTCACTAGGCCAAGATTCAGAGGTAATCATTTTTTAGACCTTATAGGTTTATTGGTTTATTATGTGCAGTGCTAAATAACAGGTTTGGGGTCAGTAAGATTTTTTTTTTTCAGTTCTTACGTTACAAATATATAAAATAAAATGCTTAAAAAACTGAAAAGTTCCCATGAAAATATTATATTTTTTTCAACATTCATAATAAATGTTTATTGAACAGCGTATTCAAATTATTTTTGAAGGATCCTCTGACAGTAAAGACTGGGGAAATGACTATCTGACTTTAAAATGACTGAAATTACTTTGCTATCACAGAAATAAAAGACATTTTAAAATATATTAAAATAGATGACTGTTTAATATTGTAATATTATTTCAGAATATGACTGTTTCACTGTATTTTTGATCAAATAAATTAAGCCTTGGTGAGCATAAGAGATTTCAACATCAAAAAAAACTTCCCGATCCTAAGGTAAATGTATTTGCAGACAAAGAAAAGGCCCCAAATAAAAGCACAATAATTCCAAATCACTGCCAGCAGTAACATCCCCCTCATTTACAGATTGTTCTAAAACAGAGCAAAGTGCAGCACCGCTGTGAGTTTGAGTGGGACTGCGATACCCACACAGCGCAGCGCAACCCACTGATTACGCAGTTGTTTACTCCTGTGACAGATCTGTTGAACCAATTTGTGGTTTGCACAGTGCTGATCTGATCTTCTAATTCATCTAAATTGATCATCATTTACTCATCCCTGTGTTGCTTGAAACAGAAAACAAAATATTAAAATGCCGGATGTTTCAACTGTTTTTGAAACAAAACCGACCATTTGAGCATTGTTCCACAGAAGAGAGAAAGTCAGGTTTGGAATTACATGAAGGGCAGTTTATTACTGAGAATCAAACATCACAGTATACCAAAACCCTGTAATCATAACACTACATGCTTTATGTCCCCTGGGGGCCCCAGCTATATCTCAGCAGCAGAAATTCACAAATGGGGGTAGGTTCTTTAGAATTGAAGCAGTGTTCACAGGGCCCCATGTGGGGCCCCAGCCATACCTCAGCACTAGAATATCACAGAAACATTCTGGAGGCCTCTTTTGACTCGTGGCAGTGTACAGAGGCCCTGTGTGGGGCCCATTGCCTCCAGGCATATCTGTGCACCAGCATGTTGTAGAAACATGCAAAACATCAGGATAAAATTTAGGACAATGTGATGGTGGAGTGTTTTGTAATTGATTAGGAGTCAAATAATGAAAAATGTTTTTCTTCAAAATACATTTCTGAAACAAGCGTGTGAAAGATATGAATGATATGAAAGCATTTAAGATCAGAAGCCTTCTGCATTTAGATTACTCACACTTTGGATGAAGAGTTTTTTAATACCGATTAACTGAATATTATCATTGTTCCTTTGTCCAGTTTTTAAAATGATTGAACCCCATCGGAATGGATTAAACGGCATGATTATTTTAGATTAAAAATGGCATGGCAGAAACGTCTGAATTTGGTTCGCCCCGTTAAGTACCACTTTCTCAGATTGTTTAAGAAATAACGTCATCTACCCAGCCTCAAGTCACTCAGAGCGTGAACGTGTTATACATTTGTCCTTTGGTCAGATTAGCTACAGTCCTAATTATTTGTTGTTTCCATATGCTGACTACATTATACTGACTTTTTTCTTTAATCTTCCTAGAGTCAGAACTCCACCAGTCTCTGCTCTGCAGTAGTTCAGAGGTAAGTAAAATCTTTCATATTTTTGAAGTCTTTTATCACAAAGGCTGCATTTATTTGATACCATAATATTGTACATTATTTGTTTAAAATAACAATTTTCTATTTTAATCTACTTTTTAAATGTCATTAATTCCTGTGATGGCAAAGCTTTACTCTCACATGATCCTACAGAAACCATACTAATATGCTGTTTTCCCGAACAGTGTAACATTAGAAGACCAGCTTGGCTACTTCACTGAACCATGTCAACCTGCACTCAAAGGTTATTTTTAATGGATTTTCTAATACACGCTTTTACCAAGCAGTTCAAATTAGTTTACTGACATTACCAACATCTTCTGTTTAAAGAGGAGTCAAGCTTTGCAAAAAATCATTCAACGGAGGGACCTTTATCACAGGCAGAGTGGAGAAATGTCTACCTCATGGACTTTGATCCTGTTAACCCTTTGTTGGTGTGCATGGTTTGTGGAGAGCAGCAGTACTCTGTGAGTGTGGAAGGGGTGAAGGCTCATATTGAGGAAGCACATCCTGATACACTATCACTGGGAGACCTTGAACGTCAAGGCATTCTTGATGCCTGGGATAAACAAGTGGCTGTCCGAGAGCACTTTATCACCCACCAGCTTCAACAGCGATGCAGAGCTTCTAGAGGTAACGGGGACATTCTGCATTCAGTCTGGCTTTGAAAATACTAAATTCCTGCAAAAATGTATTTCCTAAATATTTTTTCAGAATGGAATTTTATCTGCCCAGTCAAAATTGAAGCTGAGGTGAAGGCCGAAGACTTGGGAGTGAACTAATTGGTGACAGACCAGACCAAGACCGACTTGTTCTGATGGCCATCTAGTGGACGTGGTCTCTCTGACATTCAATAAAACTGAACTTTCTTTTTTTTCCCTCATGTTTTAATGATTTAAGATCATCAAATGTTGTCTTACATTTTCTTTGTAAGTTCCATCAGTCATGTAAGAGTACTGAGCCTCATTAACTCTTACTTTTAAATTCTGGTAATACAATGCATTTACAGAACCTGTAATTCAGGTTACAAAATAAAAACGTTCACTCTCTCCCACACAAACAACCAGCATGTTATTCTGTTATCTAAAGAATTGCATTTAAGCTTGTTTTTTCAGTATTTATTTCTGTACAGTTTATACACTTTTTTTAAATATTTTGCAATAAATGTTCCTTTTTGTAATTGTTGCAGTGCATAATGTATATACTATTTAGAGTATGTATAACATATAATTATTTTTTACTTTCACATGCCATGATGTTTTTTTTTCCACTTAAGAATTTGTCCTGAATAGACCTTATTCTTCAGTTTATAAAATACTGAAGAATCAAATGTAATTCATGTCTACCATAATTAAAATACAATAGTTTATGACTAGTACTACCTTCTAAATGACCTGAGAGTTTGGCGTTAATGTTTGGTTATTAAGACCACGTTTGGGGAAATGATCATCAAATATTTTATATAGTTTAGCAAACATAGTTTGTTAGTCTTTACAGTGTACACTTAAGAGAAGTAAAACCTTTTATTTTTATGCTTGATTTCCTCTTCAGTCTACTCCTGTTTTAGATAAAACCTTTTGCAAAAATAAAACCTTTTGCACTCTTCGTTTGCTGGTCTTTCATTTAAATTGTCAATTCGCTTAACATGCAATTTAGCATTATAAACCTATTTTTATGACAAATGTTTTTTATAGGTCTACCTATGCTTTATGAAGGCTCATTCACATCAAGCACGACAGCTATATTAGCATCCACACCAGCGTACGATATTGTCTGTTTATTATAAGCTCAAGTGCGCCTGCCTCTTTAAAGCACGTGATAGCAGGATTGATTCTGATTGGTTGTCAATTGGCATAACTGTCACTGTTTCACTCTTTGTGATTGTAGGGGCTCCTCCTCAATTTGTTTAGTGTCAGCCTCCTGCGCAGGGCTTTGCTGAGCATCCGACGAGATTTGCAGTTGTCTGGGTTCAGAATCCAGACGGAACACTGTGGGGATCTGGCCTAATATGGGACAGGTCTCCTGTAGACCAGAAATCCACTGAGACAGGGTAGCCTGGTCTCCCTGACCAGCCATACACATGGCGTAAACCGGCCCCTCTTTCACTGCAGGATCAAATGAACAGACATCACTGTACGTGTCTGGTGATATGCAAACCGTTTATTCAAACCATGTTGACAAAGCAATACTAGTCTCACCATCATCCACACTGAAACTGAAATCTTCATCCAAGTCTCTTTCCAGGTCGAGCTCCACTCGCTGAGGGTAGAAGAGACTCTGCTCTGGACCAGTCATCTCAGGGTCAAACTCTTCCTCAACCTATGGGAAAAGAAGATGCTAATACATAATCTTGGATTGTAGATTCTTTAAGAATGAAGTATTTATTTTATTGTTGTATTCTTTGAAGTATAAGTAAGTAACATTAAACAGTAACATTATAATGTAATTTATTCCTATGAGGGCGAAGCTGGCTTTTCAGCTGCTATTACTATTAAATACCATCATTACTGTACCTTTTCCTCAGGTGAATTAAGGTCTGCCCTGAGTAGGTAATAATGAACACAGGTCTTTCTGAGCCATAGGGGAAACGGGCCTTCCACAAACACAGGCCTGCAGGGATTGTGTTTGGCCAGCAGGGAGCGCTGGTCTGGGCTTTGAATACCTGATAATATAAAACATACAATGAGTTTTGTTTTGTGTGCTCGCTCTTCTCACCAAACAGTATCGATGAAGAAGAAAACAAAGGGATTACCAGTTACGATGTATTAGGACATAGAAATCTTATGAAAGCATTACAACTGGTCCTTTGTCCATTTATCAAATTAATTACAGTGAAAGATTGCAGGTTAAATACTACATTAAGTGAGATAGTACTTCTAAAGAGCACCAAACTGTTTACAAACTTAGTTGTGAGGCGCAGATGAGATAAGATAACATACATTTAACCCAAAATATTATTAAGTTTAATTATCAGTAATGGTAAAAGCTACATACCTACAATATGGGGACGAATAACTGCTTCACCACTTTCTGTCATGTCTGTTGACGGATACTGCAATGTGTAAAATAAAGCACATTTATCAGACTGAAATGCACACGTCCATTTATTTATATATATATATATATATATATATATATATATACAAATAAATTGCAGGATAGCAAGCTAGAAACATGGATGTTTAACTTATTTTTAAATTATTATTTTATTATTAAATAGTAGTTTATATTTCTTATTTTTCTTAATCATGAAAAAAACAAAAAAAATATATAAATTAAGCATGAACAAAAAATTAAGTAATCATGTGACACTGAAAATATGTTATGTAAGCTTTGCATTACAAGAATTTATTTATTTTTTTTAAATATATTAAAATAGAAAACAGTTCCTATATATTGTAGTAATATTTCCAAATTGTAGCAATTAATTGTTTTTTAATTAAATAAATGCAGCTTTGGGTCTGAGCATAAAAGACTTCTTTCAAAAACCTTTAAAAAAAAAAAAAAATCTTACTAACCCCAATCTTTTGAACAGTAGTGGTTTTGCTTGTGTAATGCTGCTTTAAACTGTAGATTCAGTAGTCACCTGATAGATTGCTATTTTAGCATCCTTGTCATCTGCAATCCGGGTAAGACTGAATCGCGCGAGCTCTACTGGGTCACTGGGGAGAACATGTGGGATGGGGAAGGGGTTTGCATGCTTGAATTTGGGAAACCAGTACATGATACGCTGGAACTTTCTCATAGGATGACTCTTTTCCCCAAATATCTGAGACAGTAAAACCTTGGTCTCTACATTTGGCGTGATACCTGGAAAAATTTAGAAAACATTTTAAAATTAAAGCAATGCATCAGTTTTTCTTTGTCTCCTACAAAAACGCAAACACACACCATAGCTCTCCATCTGCTCCAGCAGCTGTACTCCACACTCTTGTTGTCGTGGGTAGTGGTTGAACATCCTCTGAATGGAGTTCCGTGGCACAAACACCTCTTTTGGAAACACATCTAGAAGTTTGTTGTAAACAGCAATGTCTCGTTCGACTCCAAATTCTGGCATCTTCTTCAGGGCAGCATAAATAAACTCCACGTGGCCTCTTCGTTGAATGTCCTTCTTGCTGAAAACATCCACGACCCTGTTAAAATCAGCCTTGGTCTTTGAGTCTCTAGCAGCTCGCTCAAATAAATTGTCGTGCGTGGATAAACTTTTGTCTTTGTTACGCGTCTTATCTTCTGTATTTTCAAGCTGGGTCTGGCTTGGACGACTCGTGGAGCGTATTGCACTGCAGTGGAAGGGCCTCAGAAGCTTAAAAAAAACAGGACAGAAAAACACAGGGCATTAATACAAGCACTAACAATCTATGAAGCGGCATTATTCAGAGTTAAGCAGGTACCTGGCCAAAGCTGTGCTGTGATCCAGGGGTTTGCAGATGTGCTCCAGCAGGTAGGATCACACGCTGTACAGGTGTCCCCAAAAAACGTGCAACGTACCCAATACACTGGACCCGCAACAGACGACGAGGGGCATTCATGATTATGACATCACAAACCACAGCAGAGGAATTAAAAATGTGCTGAAATCAGCCTGGAAAGAAAACAAGGGACAATATCAGAGAGTATAAATATGATCTTTTTTATGTAATGTATGCAATGAATATCTATCTATCATAGAGTAATTATTAAAATACAATGTAATAAGACACTGCAGAGTTATTATATTGATAATCCCTTTACTGTGGCATTAATTACCGCGTTTTTCTAGAAATTTGATTATGCTATGAGATAAAAATAATGACATGCTTAAGATAAATAATAAATAAAAAACTGTCAAGACTAACGATCACTCAGTCTACTTGGATCTCATTCCGCTGTCAAGTCTCCTTCAAACACGCACCGGTTTGTTTCCTGGTGCATCGTTTTTCAACTTCCCCCCAGAAACGCTACGAAGAAGGTCACGCTCGCGTTGGTTCCGGGCTGGGTGTATTGTTCGCGGCATCAGCGCTAGATGGCAGAGAGGTATCAGAGGTAGACTACAGCTGTAGCTGTCAAAGTTCTGTTTTTACTTTATCCGGGGTTTCGGAGGGGGAATATATACAGGAGCAGCGTAGCGCGACTTATTTCAGTTTCGCTTCGTGCAGTTAAAAAAAATCGCACGCTCTCAAACAGCTTTATATGGACGCAGTTCCTGGAGTAAATCCAGCCCGTAAATTCTTGCACTTGCCTCATGCGATAGAGAGAGACTCGCTGCTCATTTCCTGGATTCGTGATTTTACAGTTACAACAACTTCTGCTATCCTCAGTGGCACCTCCACGCGCGTCCCGCCAGCTCTCGGCAATGCTGTTGACAGCATATATGGAGATATGTATTGCGTTTCTGCCAATGGGATATACTAGTATGAAACAATATTTGAGAGATCTGTAAGAAGTGTTTGACTCAGACATGGACGGATCTACGAATAGTCTCGGTAAGTTAATAAATACGATTGGTCTTGTAGCTTCCTACGTTTATGTCTATGCAATATATGTATAAACGATAAACTATTGAGGTTTATTGTTGTAAAACCAACTAACTAGTTGTAGCAAAACTTTTTGACAACAACATTTTGAGTATATTGTGTAATTGTGCCATTGAAACCATCAACGTGTAGTTTAGTCTACTGTCAAAATAATCATTTATCTAAGTGTTTCTGCCAAAACACCAAAATAAGTATTTTGAAGCGTGTGACAAATTCAGGGTGTAACAGGCAGTTACTGACACTATCAGACTTCCCTAGCAAAACAAATATTATAGTAACCAAGTTTCTTGCAACATATAGCTGCTATAGTTATTGTTGCTGTATTAAAACTGGTAAGTTAATATTATTTGACGACGAGACAGCATTTCAAACCTGAACTGGTATTAGCTGGCCCCCCTGCCTGGACAGACAAACTGGTTGTTAGCTGGGAAGTCTAAATAGTTGAAATATGCACAAATCTCCTCTAAAACCGGACTGAAGGCTTGCCCGATCTGAGAGAACGATACACTGTGCTAGGCTTAAGAGAGAGCACTGACATTAAAAACAAGTAAAATGTACAATTAATAAGTTATTTACCTGACATATGCTTTTAAAGTAGTAGTAAAGTGTATTCGATGTTTGTTACCCTGGTCAATATCTGGAAAAGCTGTCACATCACAGATTTTTCGTTCACATAATATTCGTGTTTGTACTGTGTATATTTATTATGTATACATAAAGACACACAGCATATAAATATCTTGAAAATATGTATATGCATTTATATATGTATATTCTTACATGTTATATTCTTATATATGAATATATGTCATATTTAAACATAACATAAATTCTCTTATATATAAATGCATGTGTTTGCATGCATATATATACATAATAAATCTACACGTTAGACACACATTTATTATGTGAAGACTAAAAAAATAAAAAGCTTTTATTTTGGATGTGATTAATCAGGACAGCACTACGCTGTTAGCACGTATAAGTTCTGTTGTCATGCAGACGTCAATGACATGCCCACAACAACAACAACAACAGCCATAGTGCATTGCGTACGAAACAAAAAAAAAATCCAAGCAATCCAGGTCTCACTTCCTCTGTTGGCCTTCATCGTTAACTCACACTGTCCTTTCCCTACTGCGTTTCTGACACCCTATGACAAGCCATTTTAACACCAGCTAGTATTTTTAAAAAGTAAATAAAAATAAATTCAAAATGAGTTAAAATGAACTAAAAGAGAGAAAATACTGTAGCAGGCAATGCTCCGAATCTAGAAAGAAAAATCTAAATATTGAACTGGTGGCAGGGGGTTAATATGAATGAATCTCTGAAAGGAAATGTCTTCAGAAAAGTTAACATGCCGTTTCCTTTTTCTTACCTCTGTGTTCATAAGCGCAGCACAGAACAGCTTTGTTTACTGCGCTAATAACAGGAAGCACTATATTGAGAACGTTCCACAAGCGCCATCTGCTGTCAGAGAGCAAACGTGCATCTTCTTTCAGTCCATTTGCTGTTTTTCTTTTGCACACTTGCTTTATGTAGCATAATTTCACACATCTAAAGTAAGAACATTGAATTTTTTGCCTTAGATCTTGAAATCTGATGTTTTTTTTTCTAGTTATATAAGGTTAAAATAATTGCAATTTAACTAAAGTCTGCTAAATCTGTTTACCTCATACTATGATATAATATCGATATCATCTGGACAATGGGAAATATTGTGATATTAATTTTAGCTCATATCGCCCACTCCAAATTACTAGAATTTTGAGCATAATTATCTGTTGCATAATTCTAGATACCTTTTAATGAGTAAATGTATATACTGCTTGCCATAATGCATTTGGTGTCTAGACAGCTTTGTCGGTTATAAAGGGTGTTGTAGTTTGTGACATTGCTTACAGTGTAGGTTTTCAATGTTGAATGGTTGTCTGTAGCAGTGACACCGCATATGCTTTTGTTTTGTTTACTTTTTGGTAACATGCTGGGCCTGTGGAGAGCAGTAAATGTCATGCAGGAAGCCCTCTGGCATCACTACTTTACCACAGATGCTTAATTTCTCCCAGCTTGTCTTTCTGTGATTCAGCTTGGCTCTCTGTCTGTCTGTCTCAAGTGCCTCAAAGTCTGCATCATGTCAAAAAAGATAATTGCCAGAGATATCAGATAATTGGTGCAGCTGCAGTGATTGGCAAGTTGACATGGTGTCAAAGATTTTGGGTTACTGTGTCGAAAACTGTGTTATTGTGGAAGCGGTTTGTCAACGTATAGATTGGAATCAGTTTATTTAAGAATTGGTTTTAAATAAAACTACATTGTGCTTCCTTAAAATTTGATTTATATATTTTAAATAGTTTTGCACAGGCTTGTAATTCATGAGACTTTTCAAAATGACATTACTTTGACCTTGAAACTCCTACATACACTAAAATAGGTTGTAGTTTTCACTCATACACTTCGTGTAAATTTTAGAAGAAATTCCAAGTAACACGCTGTACTAAAGCGGAATTGGTGTTTTCTTGTAATATTGGACTCTAGTAGTTTTGTTTCAATTAAAATCTCAAAAAAAAGTTTTTACAACGTAGGTTGTGTACATAGTTTGAATTTAGTAATTCTTTCTTGCTATAAATTTCTCATTACTCTTTCTCGTCTGTTTAGTGCTTAAGTTTCTGCTATTCTTTGAGATTCATAACAGCATTTCTGCCATAACTTAATTGACTTCATATCAGTAACGGATCACATTTGGCCTTAATGAAAAATTTCATATGGAAAATTATTAATTCATAATTAATATTTTTACCTTATACGTATAAACTTTTAGGTTGTATCAAGTTTTCTCTTGCTTTTTGTCTCATTGTGGGAGGTGAGAATTTGTGTTTGTGAGTAAGAATGAAGATGCAGGGGCGGACAGTACCGTACAGGAAGTCCCGCCGTAGCCATGAGCGGTGCGACGCAACGCTGACAGGAAAGAGAGCTGCGAGAGGTGGGCGAAGAGAAGTGGAGAAGTACCACACAGGGTTTATGATACTTTCATTTATAGTTATTGTTATATCATAGCTCAAACTGAAAACAAATGTTCTAATATTACACGTGTGCGAAGCCAGATTTATCCCAAGGTTAGTTGAAACTGTTTTGCATAGTCAGTGATTGGCAGCAGACACCAAACCCTTCACAGACTTGGTTCAGATAACTGTTTTGCACGGAGCATATGGTTTTGTAAACCACGTTTGAGATGCAGTCGCTCATCTGTGATTAGTTTATTTATAGGGTTTTATTTATTTGAACATATTTTATTTGGGCTTGCAGATTCTGCATTTACTTTTGCTTGGGGCTCATAATCAGTCCAAGCTGTTTGACTTTGTTCTGCATTGTTTTTTAAAGTGTGAATTATTTGTTTTAGACAGGGAAACAGTTCAGCATCCCACAATGCAATGCACTTAAGCTGGCCTGCCTTTGTGTCACAATAAACCACAATCTTTCTTAGCTTATTGTTGAGTATGAGTGCCAACTATATGCAATATGACACCTTAATTGCACATTAAAAATCTACACAATGGGTTTATGTGACAATGCAACATGGTTAACTTACAGTATGTGCTGCATTGCTATTTTAAATGATGCTGTAAGCAATATACTAGTGCTCTATTGTAACCACATTCCTTCTGCTCAATGGTCTTAGGTTCTTATCTTTAATTTGGTTGGAAGTACACTGGCTTAAAATAGTTTAATTCTGGAATTTAACATTTTGTGCATTACCATAAATTCATGTTTTTGTGCCTATATTTACTGAATGCTTGTGAAATAAGATATGAGATGTTTATATGATGCTTCTTTTGCGCAAACAAGACTTTTTTGTTGTTTAGAATGGCTTGATAGCTTGATAAACACATTTTTGCATATGGGTTGCATTAACGAGAATGTGAGAGTAGTACATTTAGGGAAACGAAAGGGGAGTAAGGGAATGTAATTTGGGACATGGGTTGGCTCTGACATTCAAAGTAACCATGCAGGCCAAATCCAGATTGCTTCTCGCTCGCTCTCTTTTTTTTAGTTTACAAATCTGATGTTATGCCTGCATCTCTGCTGTTTTTTCCCCCTGTCACTTTCTCTCTCATATCATTGTGACTCTAAATGTGCTCAATGTTCCCAGTGTTTCCGGCAAAATAAGTCCTCTTTGTTTATAAAGTTTTACAGACTGTATGATTCCCTTGTCCTACAAGTCTCACTGGACCCATTTCACTGGTCTCAAGCTCCACCTATCTAAAGATTTTCAGCTGAGATACAGGATGTAGAGACTGTTGTCTCTCACATGTATTAAATAGATATTCAGGGTCTGCCTTGTGCAAGTGTCAGGGTTATTATTTCTTATTTAAGTTAATTGTTGAAGCCACATTTCACATTTTTTTTATGAAAATGATCATTTTTGCATCTAATATTTAAATGTTATTTCATTTCATCTTTATTTTAATCTTTTGTTTTTGAAAAAACTGGCAAATGTGACTGAGAGATCTTTCAAACATTTGTGCTCACCTACAAGGCTCATTTGCAATCTTTCATATGCAGAGAAAAAGTAAAAAGTACCAAATGAAAATGTAACAAAAAAAAATAAAAACCTTGGGAAGAATATAGCCCAGATGAACACAAACCACTAATTGATTCCTCATGTGCACAGGAGTGCAGTTTGGCCTGCTCAAATCACTGCCTGATAGATGTGGCTCAGAGTGCAACTGACAGACCTTTATGAAACTCCTAAAAAGAAACTGGCTTGGTGTTAATAAGACTGACCGATCTATTGGCCAATATGTTAAGACTCTGCTGGACAGTTTAAGACTGCTGCCGTTTTAGAAACCAGAGGCATAAGGACAATCATTGTCCTCATGCTTCTGGTTTCTAAAACGACATTACTCCAAATTCACGGAGGCCAATTAAAGTCTTTTTTACTGTCTGTTACCATCTCTGCCATTCTCACCCACTCTTTTCTCAAATGGAAGACTGTGCCACATAATCGTGGCCTTGTTAGTGCCAGAATTACCAGCCCACTGCATTTTTGTATAAACGTTGGCTTGATTTTAATAGGTGCAATCAAAAACAACAAACCCTTATAATTTCTTTAAAGAGTGCTTCTTGACCATAATAGCAGCAAGGCATTTATCACTACTGTTAGATAGTAGTGCAGAATTTTTACATAAACAGCCACCAAATCGACACACTGTTTTTTTGCTGTTGAAATGTAGATATTGTGTCACATGTGAGCTTGCAAACTGGATTTATTAGTTTTGCATGCTAAGGCACGCATGACTGTTACTAGGCTATTGCTCATACTTAGTTAGTGAGTTAGTGACTTGACCAAACCCCAAGTATTAAACATGGGCTGAACTTGCACCGTGTATGTTACCAGGATCGAATTGGACAGCTTGTTGTGAGCTATTACTTTTCAGACACTTCTGCCAGTCTTCAAACTTGAAAAAATCCCTGACATTGAGACAGGGAAAGAGTTACTAATGTAATATTATAGAAGCAGAATATCATATAGCCATCTTTTTACAGCTAGATTAAGGCTGTTCTATGTGAAGATGTAATGCTGTTTGCTTTGAGCCATTTCAGCCATTAGTACCAATGCATACCATTGTGCATACTTGAGCACCTCTGAGCAGCATTAAACAGTTTGTGTAAAGACAATAAATACCACTTCAGAAGTGTATCTGTGCCACCCTTGCATGTAAATTCAGCAATAAACATGGGATCGGCTCTTCTGATTTGAGCCAGTAAGTAACCACCCAGAATACTATTACAACCACATTAACATCTAACTGCTGGAATACACTACACGACTTTTAAAATCTGAACAGATTTTTAAAACACTTGGCATCGTACACTTACGATCACAACAAACAATCACATTCCGGATCCCTATTTAGAACCATCACATTATCATCACACTCTATTTTGTCATGTGCTGTTAATTTAAAGGAGATTATAAAAGTTGGATTGTATTGAGTGATGCAACAAAAGAACCATTTTGGAAATCCCCAAAGAACCGTTCTTAAAAGAACCTTTTTTTATGTGTGTTAAGAATGTTTTATTCATCCAAAGAACATTTTGTGCATTCAAAAGGTTCCAGTGATTAAAGGTTCTAATAGTGGAACCATTGATGCCAGTAAAGAATCTTTCATTTAAGAGTGTAAAAGTAGTTATGAAGACATCAATCCGAATGTGTGGGAACTTTGCAGATCAAAGGCGTGACTGGATTAAGTTAATGTGGAAAGATTGGATTCTTGAGACATCTGTCTCTCATTATTAACCATTTGGTAATTCTCAATTGAACAGGTGTTTAGAGAATATGGTGAGTTATAACTTTGAATCTGTAAATGGTGGGCGTTTGAATCGGATCTGTATAATTTCCACACACAGCTAGGCTGATGAACTTACCATACAAAAATAGAGCACTTCTTTGTTCCTTTCTTTTGATTACTGTCCAAACCAGTCGGGTCATATTGTGTTACACTGCATGTTGCTGTACTGACAAACAAAGTACTTGGCAACTCAGACATTTTGTTTAATGACTGCATTGAATCTACAATAGTGAGATCATAGGTGGTCTTAATGTTGAAATCTTAGGCGAGACCGCACATGTAAGTGATGCTAATTATTTCTGTTCCCATATTACTGTAACAAGAACTGCAATGTTGCGGAAAACACTGTTAACACTTCTTTTTTTTTTTTTTTGAAGCAACAAAATGCTGTAGTGAACTATTCGCACATTGCACAGTAAGTTACGTGCAGCAGTTCCATTTTGTTATATTAATTATTCATTATACTAGATTTATTCTACTAGTACTGTTTATAATATTATATATGTAATATTTTCTATTAATAATTCTTTTTCTGGTTTATGTAAACTTGCAGGTTTTATTTCTCATCCATGTTCATTTAATTAGGAGTGTCGTAAAAATGGTTTACGGCATGTTAACCAACAGTATTTGAATGTAAAATAAATTCTAGTTTGTAGTAGTTTAGCCTCTGGTTAAGTTAGTTTATTTATTCTATTTATCTTATTTAATTTCAGATTTTCAGATTTTTTTGTACTTAATTGTCAGATAAATGAAATACTAGTTATATATCTTAACTATACAACGTACTATAATTATTGTTATTATAGGAAATAATCTGTTTAAAATCAGATTTGATATAATCATGGAATGATATGATGATATCTTGGCAGATTTGCATTGCATTTATTCCTGTTGTTTTGACGAGAATGTGGTTTGCTTATATCTTTTAAGATCTTAAAGGTCGTTTGATTCTTTCTTGTGCATGTATCTGCCTGTCTTCCTTCTGTTATGAGACTGTTGGGCCACATGGAGTTCAGCCAGATGTTGATGTGGATGTATATATACATCTGTTGCCAACTCCTAGTTCATTTGTCTGTGTGAAATTTGTTAAAATGTCAGACTTAATGGACTTCGTAGCCCTGTAGTTACCCCGTTGTATTGTAAAATCTTCTGTGCTGTTTAAAGGAGTAGTCCCACCCAAAATAAAGTTATACAGGTTTGAAACCATTTGAGAATAATAACAGAATTGTAACTTTGGAAGAACTATCCCTTTCAGGTAAATGTTTTTTTGTCTGCAGATGTGACTCATCGCTATCTGCAGTCATAAATGAGTTTTTTAGTAAAAACAAATTTGTAGCATTCTTAGTGCATCATTCACTATTAGTCCGTATTTGTGGCTGCTGCACACTCGCAGCTCTTTAGCCCTTTTTGGTGTATTTGTGGTTTTGGCCTCTGGTTGGTCTTGTGAAACTGAAAAACATGTTAGCTGGAAGAGAGCGTCCCACATCTTGAATGAACCCATTGTGGGAAGAAAGCAGAGGAGTCAGAGGAGAGTGTTTATGAGAAAAGGAGAAAGCTAAGGTTTAGGCTCCTTTTTGTCCCTCTCTAAAAGAGCACAGAATACCTCAATTTGTGGTTCAGGAAGTCTGGACTATGCCCACTTCCTGTTGTACTTCAAAGAATTTGAGGCAATTGTTTGCAACAGCTTGCCTAAATAAAATAGGTCATATCTCACCTTGCATTGTAAGAGCTAATTTATTATCTGACTGAAATCTCGTTATTATGCACGAGTGAAATTAATGTAATTGATTCGGAACCTCACTGAAAATCCTTTGCATTTGTCCCATTTGGTAAACATAATAACAATACAGTGCACCTATGACGAAAGGCATTGCACCAGAATAGGTTTTAAAATAACATACAAACGTTTTGGCAGACTAGTGTTATAAAATGTCATAACTAGATACTATTGGACAGCACATGCAAATATAACATAAATATCCATAAAAACACTGAGAAATTCAGTCACATTATCAATTCCTGTGATTGTTTAGTTGTAACTAAAACACCAAGCCCCGCCCCACGACAATGTTCGCGCGAGCAGGTGAGAGAAAATCGAGCGCTGGAATGAACGTGCGCGAGTCCTTAAAATGCGCGCGGGAGAGTTTGAAATGAGGTCGCGGGCCCTGTTTCTTCGCATATAGATCTGTTTTTAAACAGGAAATGATTTCCCACGCTCGCCAGCATCAGTGATGCGCTCGCTTATTAACGGCATAGATTTGCCGCCATAGATTAAGTGTGTTTTTCGCAAGCTGGTTGCTGCAGCTACGGCGGGGCGGAGGATACGTTGAACCCTTAACATTTCTTTAAGCCACATCTTGACACTTTCGAACAAAGCATTGGCGTTGTAGTCCAAGGCCAGTTGTTGTTTCTACAGTAGCTCAGCTCTGTGTAATTTGGGCAATAAAGGGTTATCATTTGAAGGGGAAATGATTCAGGCTTGAAAAAAATGTTGCGGCAGAAATAGATTAGTCAATAATTCCAGGTGATCAAAGCAAAATGAAATGGGCGTGTTGGGGTGAGGCCAGTGTGTGACTGAGAAGTCATTTATTTATATTTTCACAGCTTATACTTATATTAATGCTGTTTTATCTCGCTGGCAGATTTTCTGACATGCACTAAGATAGTGGTGTATCTTAAGGTAGTTAATAAGGTAGTTATTTGAAAGCAGGTCTTAATGTTCACTGTTCATTAATAAGGAATTAGTGACTTTGGTTATTTACTTTGGATTTGGAAACTAGGTTAAAATAACCCACTAATCAGCCTGAGTAATATATATGCTAAAAGATCATTTTGTCAGCAGATGCCCTCACAGCTGTTACAAGTAGATTCAACACTCAAACATTGGTTAAAATTTTTATTTGAGTTTTTAACATTAATGCTTTTATGATGCATGATATGTAGTTAGTTGAGGAACTTTTTAATGTTGCATATAGATGTGGCCATGTGTGTTTGTTTTTGTGTGGCCTATTGTAACTAAGAGAATAGACCTTTATCCCTTTTTAAATACAATAAACAAATGCCGTGTATTCAGTAGCATAGAGGCTTAGACTGGAGAACATTTAGTCTGTAACAGTTGCACTTAAGTGTAAGCAGTTTCTATTACATTCCAAGATTTATAGAATCAAGAAGCTGTATCCTTTTTCTCTTTTAGGTTATAAAGGGTTAACATTTAGCCAAAACGTATACATACAATTCTGCATAGAGAACACTAATCCTTCTTTTAGAACCGTTAACGTTTTCTGTTTCTCATTACTGCAATGCAAATAAATAATGATACATTATTTAAGATGTTATATCAGATGGTATCATATGTTGTTTTGTCTTTTTTTTTTTTTTTTTTTATTATTTTATTTGTGTATATTTACGTTATATTTACATGTTTTCTAGATGATGTGTCTGCAGAAAGCAGCACAGAGTTCCCTGACAGGCTTTCTTTAATGGAGTTGCGCCTCCAAACACAGGAAGATGAAATAACGCTACTGAAGTCCTCATTGGCCGATGCCTTGCGCAAACTCCGCCTCCATGACCAACTGATACCCCTGCTTAAACAGCAGCTAATTGCTGGTAAGAACATTGTTAAAGGAATAGTTTATTTCAGAGTGCTACTATAAAGATACTGCCACAGGTTTAATGGTATTTTAAGTGTATTGCAGCAGATATAATTGCATGGTTTTTCCTAAACCTTTAAAGCAAATCACTTTAATCATGTAAATGTATGTGTGTACAGTGAACCCTGCGGCAGCCCGAGTGTTAAATCAGTCCTGTTATGTGGATGGATTCTCTAAACCTTGCAGACTGTCTACAAGCTCCCTTGATGGATTTCATAACACATCCAACAGGTATATAGAGGATGCTGCAAAGTGTTTTTTGCTTTAATGATTATTAATTATCATTATCAGCAATTTCCTGCCTCAGGAAATTATGTTTGGAGTTATAGTATGGGGCTGGATGACAGAAAAGAAAATTCTGCTTACTCGTCACAGATATTTATCAAAATTTCTGTCATCCACACATGAAATTCACAAATGAAATTCATATTAAGAAATGCTTGATTTGGAGAAGAAAAGCTTTGTGAAAATCTGTCTGGCCGCCCACATGTTTAATACTAATACTAATACTAAGAAGCAGAGCTACATTCCTTGGCAAACTGCACATTTGGGATGTTCTGAACAAGATCCAGGGAAAAGGAGAAAACAGAGAAAAAGTATTTGTGTTTATAATTTTAATACTACTTTAATGAGATGTTCTGTTGGGAAATGTAAATTATAGTTCTGCTTTTAGGTTTACTGTAGATCTGTGTTATTGTTGTGTTCTGGTTTAAAGTGGTGGGCTGGTAACTAAAAGTTTGTGGGCTTAAACCCTGCAGTGAACTGTTACTACTGTGCCATTAAGCAAGGCACTCCAGGTTCCAGTAAAATTGTCAAGTGATTAAAAAGTAATGAAAGGCATAGCTCATTAATAAATGTAAGTTCTGTCATCATTTACTCATCCTCACGTCATTCCAAACCATATGGCTTTTCTGCAGAACACAAATGAATATATTCAAAAGAACATTATGAACATCTAGACGTGCTAGAATGCCTAGAAGAGCCAGGACAAAGATGAGCCATAGACTGACTGTTGTTGTTATTGAAGAACAGCGTTCTTGAAACTTCTAAAATCATAAAATGTAATCATGGTTAATTTAATACATCAGTAATCCCAGTTTATTTTCATAAAGTTTAAATGGGAGCAACTTTGACATAATATCAACAGAAATGCTGAAAATATCTTATAATGCAGTGTATGGCCAAGTCTTTAAATATTGTATAAGACAACTGGGTCAAAAAAGTCAAAAACCACGGATGTGAATATATCATTAGAATTGGTGATTGACTTTTGAAATCATATGATAGCTTATGTGAAAAACAGACTAATATGGAAGTTAGTTATGCATTGATTCAGAAATATTGCTTTAAATGTCTGGTTTCTACATTTCTCTTTTACTGGACTTTTTTCAGGACTCTATTTCTCATACAATGTTGTGTCCAAGTTGCATGGATTATGCTTTTTTTTTTTGTAGTTTTACAGGCATTCTGGTTATTATGCAATATCTGTGTTTGTGTTCCATGGAAAGAAAGTCATAGAGCTCTGGAAAGTAAATAATGAAATAGTTTTTGGGTTGTTCATTCACTTTCCAACGACAAACAGCATGTTGAGACTTTCTTCATCTCAAATATTGTGTTTTATTTGTGTATCTATAGCCATATCTCAAACACAGCTGAAAACGGGGAGGGCGGGGCTAAAACCATTTCCAGCCACAAACCGAGCACTAGCGACAGGTGCACTCAGACCGAACCGTGGATCCCAAATCACGAGACTGTCCCGCTGGCCCTGACTCTTTCCCTGGAGGATGCATTACCAGAAAGTGCCTCTTTCCCTAATGAAACCCCGAATGAGCTTCGCAGAGAGGATGAAAATGCCGAAGAGGTCGAGAGGGGTAAGGACCACACCTGGAGCTCCATCATAGAAGACACCATCCTGCCCACCACAGTCAGAACCCTTCAGCAACAACACAGCAAAGGCAGCGAGGACAGCCAGGGTTCATGCCCTCAAACCCCAACTTCCTCCTCGCCTGCACCCCCAAAAGAGCCGACATCCATCCCGCACGGAGGCCCACTCTCCCCCATCCGAGAAGGAGAGAAAATGCTGTGCGTTGACCCTTAAAAGTGGAATCAAGCATTGGCTGGCTGCTTCTGGTTTTGGTGTTAATCCTAACATTAATGCTTATGTTGCTGCACAAACCAAAGTTACAGCTTGTTGAGCCAGTTTTGGATCCCAGATTGAGCTATATTTAAACAGAAGAGTGAGTGGATAGTCAAGGAATCAGTGAGAGTATATAATTTAGGTCAGCCTTGATTTTACTTGAGGTTGTAGCATCAGTTTTAGTTTGAAACTTGTTAGTTGTTTCACTTGGGAAACATTGCCAGTGGATAAACACACTGAAGTGTGAGATTTTGTGTTTATTTAAACTTTAGTAGCATTTTGAAAAGCATAACATTTTTTTAACTGACCTATGGTGGGTATTTCCAAAGTGACAGGTGATCAGTTAATGCATTACCTGCGTTTCAAATGCCATGATCTACTCTTTGAGCTACTGCAAAGTATCTGTCCTTAAGTAATGCCAGAGACAGATATCTTTATCCCTAAGGGCGCTATGACTGAATAGACGTGCTTCTGGCATTCATTCAGCTCTTTTAGAGCTCTGTACCAACAGAGTTTTACATTTGTCTTTGGATCTAGTTAATGCTTTGATTTCTTTGGAAATGTTGTGTGATTTACTGGAGCAGATGTCAGAGTTCTGGAGATTTTTAGTAGGAAAAAGGGAAGACGGCTGACATCAAGTGTTTGTTCAGTTGCAGTGTTGATTTAGATAGGCATGCAAGTCCGTTACCACAGTTGCGAGAGTGGTACAGCATTCCACAGTAAATGTAGCAATAATAATTGTCATCGAGACCCATCGACTCTCCTTCAGGTAAATACAGAACGTGTGAGATCACCGCTAAAGCCAGAAATGCTATCATCGTGACAGGAATGTCGAAATGCTTGAGTATATATGTCGAAACAACTCCTGGGAATCTTGCCTGTAACATGGTTTTGCAGAAACACAAAAGCTCATGATTGATGCATTTAAATCATACTAACCCATCATATAATCTAACTTAATCTCCTAAACAAAGGAAATCTCTTGATTCATTGACTGATTCATCTGCATGCATGCTTTGGGTGGTCTTTCACGTCTTCTTGGTTCCCACAAATGTTCTGTTAAGTCTCGTTTCATGTAAACGGTGCTTTACAGATAATTATGCCTTATGATTACGCCTAATTATGCCAAAAAGGTTATCGGGTTTACGAAGTTATGTGGTGCTAGAACGCTACGGCAGATTGTTTTGCAACAGAGCACCAGGCAAAACTAAACAATGCTTGCATGGTTAAACATTCATGCCTTGTTTAGTTTCAACGTATGAGGGAAGCAGTCAGAGCGTGACCAATGATTATATGTAAATATGCAATTAACGGTGCGGTTTACAGAGGTACAGTTCCCTCCTCATATTTAATTACAATTCATGATAAAGTATGAAGAGTGTGACACACCGAAGAAGATAATTTAAGATTATGTTGACAGAGAGTTAAAAATGACCTATAGTGGCCCCTAAGCTTCTTAACGCCCAAGACTGTTTCAGATGGTGGTCTGTAACATGTCACTCTTCTGCTGCATTAGCACGGAATGAAAACAAATGTTGAGTTTTAATAACATTCCATACAGACAGCTTCTGAAACTAACAGCGTACCATGAACCATGCTAGCACAATTAAAATTTGAAATGAATGACAAATTCCATGCACTGATTAAGTGGACATTGACCATATGTCGTATTCAACACATACAGTAGTTAGGAAACACATATCTTATCTTGCTCAGACTTGTTTTTTTAAATAATCTTGAATTTGGCTTTATTGTTTTAACAACATTGATATAATGTGTTATAATATTATATAATATTATATCTGTGATATGAGAATATGATTTCTTTAAAATGTGCATTTAGTCAGCAAGAATTTAGCATTTGTTTGGCAAAATTTATAATACACTCAAGAAAATTATTTTAGTTGTTTGCTCAGTTTACTTAAATAAAATAAGCTAAAACGACACAAATCTTTAGTTTTTTACTCCGTTGTCATTTGGACTTGTATTATGCCAAATGAAATCCCGTTTGTAAAATATTAAGTTAACTTAAAACCATTTGTGTTTGGCATTTTTAGTAAAAGGAAAGACCTTTTATAGTTGTTCAGTTACATTTGACATTTAAAAGGGTTTATGTTGATTTTTGATGTTACCATCGTGGTAAAAATTTAGACCTTGTTGTTAAGCTATGGCTACGTGAGCTGTGTGCTAATTTGCTAATGTCGGTGATAAGATTTTTACTTGATCATTACATGTGTGCTACAGATGTAGTGTTTAGCATGCGATCAAGTATTATTATGTTGTGTTCCCATTCGTTAAAAAAATGATCCAGACAAGTATAAGACTGACACAGTCTATATGGTCAGCGTTTCTACCGTTCACAGTCAAACAATCGTGTTTTTGTGCATGTGTGTGACAGCTACTGACAAGCTAGGCACAAGCTCCACTCATCACCACCGTGGTAACTAAATAAATCCAAACAAACATTATTTGATATTGTGTAAACTCTTTCAAATGTCCAAAATAACTAAACATTAAAAGCTTAAACACTACCAGGCCTACCATGTTCATAAAAATGCACAAAACTCTGCACAAAGGCACCAGTCTGTACAGCAACAGCAATGGTTGGATTAACAAGAGTGAATTATGTTCAGGGAACATTCACAGAACATGTAAAATGAAATTGGTTTGATCTCATTGTATTAGTATGAATTTTAGCCATTAGTACAATTAACATACTTTAAGTTCAAATGAATGGAAATGTGTGTCATAATTTTATTAAGTTAGATCAACAAGCTGTTTTTTTGAGTGTAGATAGATTTATATGTTACAGAAGATTCTATTTCACATCATGAAATGAACTTTCTATTAATCTAAGAAATTATCTTTTTATTTTCCACAAAAATATTAAGCTGCACATATGTTAAAATTTCAGCTTCGCCATCACAGAAATAAATTGCATCTTCTAATTAAAAACAGTTGCTTTAAATTGTAATAATGTTTCATAATATCGCTGTTTTTACGGTTTCTACTTTTTATTTTAAAAAAAATTGTTTGATGTGCATTATAGACCTCTTTCAAAAAAATTACTTTTATACTGTAAACTACATAAAACTACAATTCAATTACACAAACAGTTAAGTTAACTATTATTGAATGAAACATTTTTGTATTATCAATTTGTAAGACTTTTTAAAATATTATATTGTACGAGCAGCCTGGGTAGTGCATTGGCGTAACACTCATTTCGGCTGCTGTGTAATATGGCATATGAAATGTAACAGGATTCAGTTTTTTTTTAAGAGCGGACAGGCCCCTTTATCGGCCAAGTTTCACTTCTTTGTCTGTCACCACAAATATCATCACTGATCACATGAACACAGATATTTCCTGTTTCGTGTAGCTTTTATTGGATGCCTCTTAGGGTAAGAACAGGATGTAGGGTGCGCTAAAGGAAACAATCCCTCAGTGAGCACAGACTCATACTCCCACACAAATGAGTCCAAATTCATTGTAAATCGAACTGTTGCATTATACGAGAGATATCTGATTTACTTGCATGGTTTTGTCTGCATGATTGTGGGTTTGATAAGAGGGGTGCATTTGCATGCTGCACATGTCCAAACTCTGTGGGAAACTTAATGGAAACATGCTAAGCACATTCTGTCAGTTCTGTTTCTGCATCTTAGCATGCTCGTATCTGCATTATTGACTGCTTGCATGAGCTCTGTGCTTGTGATTTGAATGCCACATGCAGGGACTGACTCATGTCTCTTCTTGAGATCAGGGTGAGGAGGAACAGTGAGAAAAGCAGAGACTCCCAAGAAAAGACCAAACAGCGGCTTTCAAAGAAAGCGGCCTCCTCTACAAACTTACTCACACGGTCTCCAAGTCTGGAGAGGTGAGAGGCTCTTCTTTTCTGTTCACGCACGCACTTTCACGTAACGGGATGTCTCAGAGTAAATAAGTAATTTAAACTCTATCAGCACAATCTGAGATGTCGTTGGTTTCCACAGAAAATCAGCATGACTCATGACTTGTTTATCGAAACAACATGCATGTCTATTGGGCAAATGTACAAGGGGCTGCAAATCAATTTTTGTGAAAGCATTTACAATTATTCCTTAATGAAACAATATGCGTTTTGAGTGAAGTTTTCATAATTTCATGCTTTACTTAAACAGTGCTTTATAGATAGTTGTTATGTCCATCAATTTTTGGATATAATTCAAAAGTTACAACGTTTAGCAGGGTTCATCAGTTGATCTATTAAAGAAACATGTCAGGGAAAATGTAAGCCACCTAGCTTCCATGTGCTTATTTATTTTATATTTTTAAAAGTGGGATGAGAGTGATTGTGATTCACTAATTAATTGATGTGTTTGTCTCCATAGCCGTGCAAAAGACCTCATCTCCAGTACAGGTAATAAGCCATATCTCATTTTTCTTTTTCTTTATAGTCCTTTTTTGAACATTTTTAAGCAGCATTGGTCTTTAGCAGCCTAGCATTATCATAATTCTTGCTTGCATCAGTCCAGTGTTTTTTTATTTCAGTTTGGAGGAACCGTAACTCGTTACATGTTTACAATGCTCCTTTCTATTCTCGTGTCTTGTGGTCTGCTTGATTACTGGGAAAGCTGTTACAAATATAGGACCTTTCCCTAATCATGTGGTCAGTTTCTGCTCCGTGTCATACCATCAGGATTGTCTGATTTTCCTCAGCCAAAGAAGAAACATGAGTTTCTTTTAATCTGTCACCTATGGATTCAGAATAATAAGAACGTTTTTAGTGATGCAGTTGTTGAGTTTATGCAGGAGTGCTGCTTTGATTCCTGCAGCAGTGATACTTTAAATTAAATCGATTAGGAGACAATTTCTCTCACTTTTCTGTGCTGACTGTTGGCACACTAGTTATTAAACAGGAAAATAATGTGTCGCAGGAACCAAACTCCATTGTTCACCTCTGGACAGATAAAAAGCAGCAGTTTAATTCCAGGCTGCAGCAACGTCAGATTGTGGATTGCAAAGGACTTGTCTGGTTCTTGTGCCAATGACTGTCTTTGCTGGGGATCTGTCTCTAGAGGTCATCTAGTTTTCCTGCCGACAATAAGGGCTTGCTACAGCATAAGCAAGCCAAAGACTATCTGAAAAACTGCACCATATAAAGTATATCTCTGAATCTGAATCTCTTTTTTTCATTGCAAAACAGAGATAAATGTAATTTATTTTTGTGAGGCCAAAGCTCAGAAGAGTCAAAGTATTTTATAAAAATCTAAATGTCTTTACAGTCACTTTTTTAATCAATTGAATGCATCCTTGCTCAATAAAAGAATTACTTTCTTTAATAAATAAATCTTACTCACCCTAATCTATCAACAGACCCCTTTCAGCAGCTTTATGGACCACAGATTGAACACCAAATTCATAGCAGAATAGAAATGCATTACAGAGCAGATTCAATCTAAATGCAATGAGGTGCAATGAGGTCACTGCATGTAAACATCTAACAGCACAGCCGACTTATAATTACTGTAACAAGCCATTAGTGGCATCATGTCTAGTCTTTATATAGTTATTTGTTTGTTTGTTCATTATGCGTGTACAGGTGCTGGTTTCCTTCAGCAGTGAGACACAGGAGAGCTTGTCCTCGCGCTGGAAAGTTACTCTCGCTGGTTATGCAACCGCACTACTCTGGTTTTCTGTCCAGGATGATGGATGTGTGTTTCCCTTTCCCTGCGTGCCAAACATCCACACCACCTTTACACAGCATTGCCTTGGCCGTATCATTTGTGTGCGTGTGGCGTTTTAATAATTTATTCACCTGCATTTAATGGTTGGGAAAAGTAAATGGGGGGTTTTATTTGAAATATAATGACTGCGCTCGACATCAAACATATGTTGTTTTTCCTTCGGGGGTGAAACTGACACATTTATGGAATGTTGTTCCGGCGTCACCTGGGCGACATCCATCTGATAACTTTGGCATAAGGGTCCTTCTGGAGTCATATTTGGTTTAAACTTAAAACCATACGATGTTTCTGAGGAGTATGAGATATTACCGCTTTCTCTTGTATCAAAACAACCCATATTATAAACCCAGATCTTCGATGGTCAGTGATGTTGTGAGGCAGACTTTGAATTTTACTTTCTGGCTGTTGCTTTTATTATCATTCCATTGCAGTAGACACACAGATTGCCTCGCTTGCCTCATTGCTTTTATAAAGCCCTGTTAAAACAGAGTTTTCCCCATCGCTGCAGACCAGAATCAGGTCCAGATAGTGACAGCGATGAGTCAGAGAGGTGTTCTCAGTGGAGCTCCCTGTAGAGTCAGTTGGATTACAATTGAGCTGCAGGAATTCCTAATGCGTTTCGCAGCTGCAGAGATAATGTTTGTTTGCGTTTTCTCTTTTAACAGGATCTCAGGGGTCCAGGAGAGGAACTCAGAGTAGGTTTCAATAATGGTTTTGATTCTATGTAATGGGTGCCTAAAATATTTATGTATATATTATTGATTTTTCATTTTTTAAAATTTTATAAATTGTGTTCTTGAAGTTAACAAATACAAATTATAATACTCATTGCAACAAACCTCATTTACATCTTCACATTTTCATCTTGTGCATTTTTCCATTCATTTTGCTCACAGGCCAGTCAATTAAGATGTTCATCCGTGGACGACCAATCACCATGTACATTCCTTCAAACATTCTGAACTACGAGGAGCTGAGAATGGATCTGCCCTCACAGAAACTAGAGCTGGATTGGGTGTATCCTAATGCAATTATTTTATCTTCTATAAAGCATTTTTCAAGTAATTAATTATGTTTTAATAATTAATTATATTATTAATTAATTAAATAATAAATGTTATTAATTTACATTTTTCCATACAAAAGTAATTGTAAGTAAATCAATAATGAATTATGTTAATTTTATATATTATTTTATATTATAAATAAATAAAAAGAATGCTGTTTTATAAAACGTATTTGGTATATATGCAATTAAATATTTTACTGCATAGAATTACATAGAATTATGCTTTTTCAATTTCATAATTTTTGGGTGTATACCCAAAAAAGCAAAGTCTGGAAGAAATCCTGTTATTTTGGAAACCACATCAATCATCTTTTTCTTAAAAGCTTCTATTACCTCTCGTTGCTAAACACAAGTGAATTCGATTTCCTTTATATAATACATACATATTAGCAAAATGTTCCTTGACCTTTTTATTTTCAGCTACGGCTACCGGGGACGGGACTGTCGAGCAAACCTTTACCTGTTGCCCTCTGGAGAAGCAGTTTATTTTATTGCATGTGTGGTGGTTCTGTATCATATCCGCAACCAAACACAAAGACATTATCAGAAACACACAGACTGCGTCAGATGGTGAGTTTGAAGAGTTATTTAGATGTGCACCCAATTCATTTCTGATTATTATGTTCTTACTTTTTTCTTTTACTTGCTGTCATGCAGTCTTGCCATCCACCCAGACAAGGTGCGTGTAGCATCCGGACAGACAGCAGGAGTAGACAAAGATGGCAAGGTGAGATACACATATGAATAAATCACATTTTACTGATAACCAAGATGTGATGCTATCGTGCATTTGGGTAGTTGGCAAATAAAAACCGGATCCTATGGTGTGACATAGCAAAAATGTTCTTCATTCTTATATGACAGAGGTTTATCTACAGTGTTACAGTTTTATTTATTTATGTATTTTGTATTATATATTTTTATGTCACACCATATGACACATTGATATGTCAACTACCCATTTTCAGTATTATGGGGCATATAATTAGTTATATTAGTTGTCATTGAATGTTTTTGAGAAGTATATATATAAACTATATGTAAACTATTTTATATAGCATTTTACATATTCCATTATTTATTTATCTATTATTTTTATGTTGATTGTATGCAACTGTAATATTTTTATTTAAAAACAAATATTCGCTGATCACCAGGGCCATTTTCAGGTGATGAATTACTCTTGTTCCTTTTTTTATAGAATGCTTTGGATAATGTTAAATATAATAAATGCATAAATGTAAATTAAGCAGTGAAGTCTGTTATGCAGTCTTACAAACAACCTAAAATCTTGAATAAAACGAGCTATTAAACTTCACGTGTTTTCTGTGTGTGCAAATGTCTTTGGCAGCCTCTTCAGCCCTTTGTGCACATCTGGGACTCCAAAACGCTAGTGACACTGCAACAGATCGGCCTCGGCACTTTTGAGCGAGGTGTCGGAGCCCTTGCATTTTCCAGCTCAGTAAGTATTGCTTCCAATTCTGCATTCTTTCCAGTACAAATACAGAATAGACTCCTGTTCACATGTATGTACAAATATGTAAAACAATACTATAATCCATGATCCAAAGTACTTTGCAAACATTTCTTTATAAATAATATAAAGAGTTTATTTGCAAAAACAGACAACTTTGTTTTCAAAAATCATGTTTTTTAGGATGTTATCATGTTTTTATTGTGTTATTGTGTTGTGTTTTTTGACAAAAAAACAACTGCAGTTTGAGATTAATTGAAATGCACTATGAAAAAACTTGATTTTTGAGAATTATTGAAAGCAGGGTTATCTGTTTTTGCAAATGAACATAATAAATGTGTGTGTGTATATGTACACACACACA
>JAUYWG010000040.1:3637444-3672949 GCA_034779775.1 Enteromius afrohamiltoni | reverse complement strand
AAAGAAAATAAGACGTTTCCTATGCTCACACATGTAATGACATAAAAAAATGTAACAAATGAGTAAATTAAATAAAACAGTAAATAAAAACAGTAATATTGTGAAACAATTGTGAAAAACAACTGTTTTCTATTTGAATAATTTGTTGACAAATTAAATTTGAACTTTTTTAACATGATAATATAAAGCACCAAATCAGTGTATTATAGTGCATTGCATCACACTAAATCTGGGGTAATGGCTGCTGAAAATCCAGATTTGCCTTCACAGAAATAAATTGCATTTGAAATATATACAATTTATTTTAAATCATAATAATATTCCACATTATTACTGATCTTTATGTAAATAACTGCACCCTCAATGAGCATAAAAAATATATTTCCTGAATATTAAAGACCAAAATTATTCCAAACTGTAGAGTAGTGTGTTTTTTTTGTTGTTTTTTTACAGGATGCTGGTACATTACTGTGTGTGATCGATGATTCAAATGAACACATGCTTTCTGTGTGGGACTGGAATAAAAACATAAGGCATGTTGAAGTTAAGGTACGTTCACACACACACACACACACACACAGACAGAGAAATACATGTTCAGTATATAATATCTAACAGACAATATTTACAGGAAGCTACACAGATACAGTTTATATTCATTTATTATATTTTTTCAAGCACGTGCACAGTTTTTACTAATAAAAAAATCCAGGTTCAATCATAAAAAACTTTTTAGGCTAAACTGTTTTTCAGCAGCTCTTGACTGAGTCTACAGCCAGCTGCCTGCGCTCTGTAAAGCCGTCAGCTTTATTGTGGATGGTTTTAGCTCAGTGGGATCCTTTGTCCTAAATGTTTCCTCCTCCTTCTGCACGAGCGGTTTGAGCGGGGTTGCCATGGGAGCGACTAAATATTTTACAGTAGATTTGTGTGAGTGATTGCAAGCGTTTTAAGAACTGGCTATTTGTATGAAGCCATTTTTTTTCTTTCTCATGTTTTATTTTTGGGCTGTGCTGCTAGTAATGGATTTAGGAAGTAGTTGGACGCTTTGTCAAGGGAGTTCTATTTGCTGACTGAGCTCATCTAGACATCTCAATGTAAATTGGTTTATTTTTTTAAGTCGGTTTGTGGTGATTTAAACATCATTCAGTAATTTCAAAAGTCTTTCGGATGCATGTTTGTAGAGAAATTCTAGAAACAATAGTGCTTGAAGCACAGAACATGGTTAACGAGGCTGAACAGTTTAGAAATCATCAATGACAATATCTTCTGCAGAGCTTTGAAGATGTTTACAGTTTCTTTATTACACCTTTTAATAACACAGGGAAATGACAGTCATTTTCTGTCATTAAACTGACATGAGCTGCTATTGCAGCTGAAGATTGACTGGATGTTTGAAGTTGAATTGCAGCTTTTCTCCTATAATAACACAGAGCCATTGGCACATAGTCATATATACTGTGGAAAACCATATGTCTGCATGCTGTGCCTCTATGTGTGTGTGTTTTAGAGCACTAATGAGGCAGTTTTGGGTGTGGACTTCAGCCAAACAGACACCAGCAACATCATCTCCTGTGGCAAGTCCCACGTCTACTTCTGGACCATGAGCGCTGGCACACTGACCAAGAAACAGGGCATCTTTGGAGTGAGTCCATATTTGACCACTAAGCTGACTGTCCTACACTGTAAATTTCACACATCATTTACAATTCCACATATGAAAATGGGAAGAAATTATATGAATTAACAGCAATTAACTTACACAAAGGGACTATGGTATTACCATATTTTAGCGAAGTTATCATATTGTTAATTATATGTTTTAATGTATTTCTTAACAAACCCCAAACTTTTAAAACGGGGTGCACCTTGGATGGTACTTCTATGCGATACCATAAGTATGATATTATCATTTTAATACATTTTTGACTAGTGTGCTTTAAAACTAGTTTATGATTAGGTTTAAAGGATAGAAGCACTTTGTGATGTATTTAGCTATGAATTCACTCATGTTGGGGATTTTGATCATTGTTTTACAGAAATACAAAAAGCCCAAGTTCGTCCTGTGCTTCGTGTTCAGTCTTACGGGTGATGTGTTGACCGGAGACTCTGAGGGGAACATTCTCACATGGGGAAAATCAGCTGCTGATACCAAAACATTAGGAAAAGGAGCGAAGGGTAAGAAAAATAATTTCTTAATTTTTGCCTGATAGACTTCAATTTTAAATATTACTAGGGATACACAATTAGTGTTTGTATATATATATATATATATATATACATATATACATTGTATATGGATAAAAGACAATTAACATTTGCCACTATCCTAGGTTTTGCCTGTTTGTCACACAAATTGTATATGCTTCCTTATTCTTTTATATATTTTAATATGTACAAGTCAGAATAAGCATGTTGTTTGATTTCTTAGATAAATATTGTCAGTGAATGTTACACTGTAACATTATTTAACCATAAAATCTGAACCCTTAAAAGTAGACTTTACTTACTTATTTTAATGCGAACACGTGTATGCATGTATATGTGTGTATTTTATATATATATATATACACACAATATGCAATTTACATAGCATTCATTACATTCATATAATCATTGGCTTATCAGTATCAGCCAAACTTATTAACAGTATCAATGTACAATACATTTTCCTTTACTTTTAACTATTACTTCTCTATTACTTATTTAAAAAACTGTAGATACAGTCCACCTTTTTTTAAATTGACTTTGCCATTGTTTTTCTTCTCTCTCTGCCTGCAGAGACATTTCAGATCATGAAGCAGACGCGCGCTCACGAGGGCAGTGTTTTCACTATGTGCATCCTGCAGGGTGGAGCTATACTCAGCGGTGGCGGCAAGGACCGCAAGATCATTCGCTGGAGCGCAGACCTGGCACCTGAAAGAGAGTGTGAAGTGAGACATCAATCTGCATTAACTCTAAAAACGTGTGTTTGCAGCAATGTAAGTATATTAATTAATAGAGTTCATAAATCAAAAACATCTCCAATGGCCTTTACTCTTCTAGATTCCTGAGAAATTTGGTGCAGTCCGAACAATTGCGGATGTAGATGGAGAGGAACTGCTCGTTGGCACAACAAGAAATGCAATCCTAAGAGGATCATTTTCGGATGGGTTTGTGGCCATTGTACAGGTGGATATATTGGATTTACATGCAAATAGTTGTTTAACAATACATTGTTTTAATACATTTAATTAAAAAAGTTATACTGCGCTCTTAAAATGTGCATTGAATTGTCAGGGTCATGTGGATGAAATGTGGGGTCTGGCCACACACCCCACTCAGAACATATTTCTTACCTGTGGAAATGATCGTCAAGTGTGTGTGTGGAATGCAGAGGACCACAAACTGGACTGGTGCACAACACTAGAGGTCAGAGAGGAGTGGTCACAGAAATCTGTAACCTTTTTAAAGGCGCACTAATGTTTTTTGTGTGTGCGCCACTGTATTTTATGCTGACACCTATTGGTATAGATTCTGCATCATGCAGCATGCTTGGATGTACACAGCTGAAAGTATTTGATAATATGGGCGTTACTGAGATATATTAATTTGATCTCTCAACACGCTATCACCACAGTGCAGAATTCTGGGGTTATTTATTCATCTATTTAAAATGTTTTTGTAATATTTTTTTTGCTGTCATTTTTTTTACGATTCAGATATTCTATTGTGAAACATTACAGTGTATAAGAATAATTTTATGTATTTATAAATAATAACGTATAAATAATCATTCAAAAAAACAAAGTTAATAATTGTATATTTTACTATTTTTAAATATAATTTATTCCTTTAGTGGCAAAGTTGAATTTTTAGCATCATTCCTTCAGCCTTAAGTGTCACATGATCCTTAAGAAATCTATTACAATATGTGACCCTGGACCACAAAACCAGTCACAAGTCGCTGGGGTATATTTGTAGCAATAGCCAAAAATACAGTGTATGGGTCAAAATGATTGATTTTTCTTTTTTGCCAAAAATCCTTAGGATGGTAAGTAAAGATGGTATTTAGAAGGTATTTAGTAAATTTCATACTGAAAATATATTAAAACTTCATTTTTGATTAGTTATATGCATTGATAAGATCTTCATTTGGACAACTTTAAAGGTGATTTTCTCAGCGTTTTCGGTACCCTCAGATTCCAGATTTTCATATAGTTGAATCTCGGTCAAATATAGCCCTATCCATCCAAATCATACATTAATGGGAAGCTTATTTATTCAGCTTTCAGATCATGTATAAATCTCAATTTCGGAAAATGAACACTTACGACTGGTATTGTTGTCCAGGGTCACATATGATGATTTGCTGCTCAAGAAATATTTATTATTACTAAAAATGCTAAAATGCTAGTTAATATTCGTGGGAAACCGTGATTCAAACGTTATATTAGGCCCCACTTTTTATTAGGTGGCATTAATACATTTAAATTAATTATTTGGTACAGTGCACTAATAATTATGTACATACTGTACATGATTTTACATTGTATATTTTTAAAAAATACCTATATGTAACTACATCCGTAATTAATTCCTGTACTTGCTTTTATAATTACACTGTTGACCCACCCCATACACCGTAACCCACCCTTAAACCTACCCATACCACCAAATCTGCATAAAGTGCGACAAATAAAATGATTAATTAAATCTCTCTTTAAAAAAAGAGAGAAATGTATACTAACCCCACTCTTTTGAAAGGCAGTCTATCTATCACTGAAAATCATTTGAAAATAACATATTTAGCAATACAAAAAACATTATTACTAGCATTATCTAATTATATATGTGAATTTAACATAAATCTGTATCACTTTCAGGAATCTGGTCTGTGTGCTGATTTCAGCCCAAATGGAGCTGTTGTCTCTGTTGGACTGAGTACTGGAAGGTAAAACATTGACAACACAGCTGATAGCAATTACCACTTCAGTTTTATAGTAAGCTTTTTCGAGTGAAATGTACCTTTTTAAATAGCTTCATGATGGTTTTTAACCGCTTACCTATATAGATGGGTTGTACTGGATCTGCAAACCAAAGAAGTGATGTCAGACCTGACTGATGGCAATGAGCAGCTGTCCGTAATGAGATACTCACCAGGTCAGAGGTCAACAAAATCACAGTAATAAAGGCCACAGTATAAAACAGAACTACACTTTTTCTGAAAATGACCCCTATTACATTTATTAGTAAATGTATAACAGATAGCTTGTTTGTGGCACATGCTTGCGTTTTAATGTGGCAGATTTAACTGCATGGAGATTGTTTTGCAAGCGTGTTTATAGTCGATAACTTATATTTTACTGCGTACCAAAACACAGATGGCAGCTTTTTGGCAGTTGGTTCCCATGACAACTTCATCTACATTTACAACGTCACTGAGGGTGGCCGGCGCTATACACGATTCGGAAAGTGCACAGTAAGCAAAGCATTCGACTCAAGTATTCTTAAAGTTGTCAAACTGTTTTATGGTGGTTTGTAGTGTGTAATGGTTTATAGCGCTCAGTTTGTGTTCAAAAGCACAATAGGTTGTGCAGATAAAATGCATTCCCTCTATGTAACACTACAGGGGCACTCCAGTTTCATCACTCACCTCGACTGGTCCAAAGATGGAAAATACATCATGTCCAACTCTGGAGACTATGAAATTCTATACTGTAAGGCTGCACACACAAACATATTCCAAGAAGACAATGAGTGATGTAAATGATAATGCATTTTAACATTTATGTTTGTGGAAAAAGGGGATGTCGCAAGTGGCTGCAAGCTGTTGAGGAACCGGTTTGAAAGTAAAGATCGAGAGTGGGCGTCTTATACCTGTGTGCTTGGATTCCATGTCATGGGTGAGTGAATTTTCTTTTCTTTTTTAAATGATTTTAGGCATTAGCGGTTCTTGCTAAGGAATCAGCACAATGAGGCAAATCTATGAACCAGAATAAGAGTTCAAACTGAGGTCAAACTTTTTTTATTTGCACATTCACACCATACACACCATACTGATTTTAAGAAAGTCCAGCCATATCCTGTTTTAATAAGCAATGCTGATGTTTTGGTCAAGTGCCACTCATATTGTATTTAGAAAAATATTTTGTTTTTTAAAAATCAGATCATATTTATTTATATTTAATTATTTATAATTATTATTAATAAATGAATGCCCTAATGTTGTAAGTCACCACCGTCCTGTGCATTGAAAGCATATGTAAGTGTATGTTGACTTTTTATTTACTTTTTGTTACATATTTTATTGTAATAAACGCATGGAAGATAACTTGGAAGAAAACATCTTAATATATCTTCTATAAAAATATATATCTTAATTTCCCCAAAACGTAAATTCTACAGGTAAAGAAGTTGTTATACAAATGCTAAGATAGACACATTCACATATTTTCACAGACGAAAGTGTATATATACAGTACATACCTCAATCAGTAAAGTGAGATATTTGGTTATTTTCCAACAAATCCCAAATTTGATGCTAGTCCTTTAGCTTGCCCTTTATACTGTAGGTTATTCTTTCTAATACAATATAATGCACCACATCTTTCAACCAGTGGTCAATGGATGGACCTTCTATGTTCTTCCAGTAGAATGCTATCAAACGTCTTGCCATAGCTAAAGAAATATCTGTCATTGTAGCGTGATAACCTGGTGATGATAAACTTACAGGAAATAAACCCAATTTCAAGGTTTTTGAAATAATGAGTGTTATCGTTGACTGTCGTTCTAAACTGTAATGTTGTTTAGGTGTGTGGCTCGAGGGATCAGATGGGACAGACATCAATGCCTTGTGTCGATCACACAGTGAGAGCATGGTGGCGGTAGCTGATGACTTCTGTAAAGTTCATTTGTTCCAGTATCCGTGTCCCAAACCAAAGGTCAGTCACTGCCTAATGTGTTTATTGAGAGTCAAAGATAACAGGCCAGCTGGTGTAGTATGTATTGTTTGCAAATTAATAATTACTGTAGGTAATGCGTCAGAGAAAGTGTTTGTTTATACTGCAAGACATTAGTAATTCATTTCCTGATTTTTCTGCCAGGCTCCAAGTTATAAGTACGAAGGCCATGGCAGTCATGTGACCAACGTTCGTTTTACACATAATGACAGTCACCTTCTGTCAATGGGCGGCAAAGACACCTGCATCCTTCAGTGGCGAGTCAAAAGGTCAGGGACCGGAGACCATTCCAAAGAACATCTAGCTTCTTCCTCTTCTGTCTTCTCTCCAGTGAATGGAACATAGAGAGACATATACCAGAAATATACCAAGAATGAAACAGGCTTGAAGATATTCTAGGAAATGAAACGGGGAGGAAATATCTCATAGCACAATCTGCTGTGACATGAGGCATTTGGAAGGTTATGCCAGCTTTTGTGAATCATGTTGCAGTGTTGTTTTACCTTTGAGAAGTCGTGAATAATGCAAAGTTGTTCACTACCCACATTTCTTCATGAACTGACATGGCCAAATATATATATATATATATATTGTGTCTGAAATGTGCTTTAAAAAAGAAAAAAAGAAAGAAATATATTATTGTGAATTATGAAAAGTCTAAAAAAATATATGTTTGTCTTAAACATGCTTATGTCCTTATAGGGATAGTTCGCCCAAAAATGAAAACTTGATGTTTATTTGCTTACCCCCAGGGCATCCGAGATGTAGGTGACTTTGTTTCCTCAGCAGAACACAAACAAAGATTTTTAACTTTAACCGTGGCAGTCTGGTAGTCATTTAATGGAAGTGGATGGGCACCAAACCTTTCAAAGTGAAAAAAACATGCACAGACGAATCCAAATGAACAGATCCTTTCCGGCGTTTGCGTATCCAAAGCGCGAGTTCAAAACAGATCACTTGTGGCGTTTGCGGCATTTGCGTATCCTACGCCGAAGCGTGAGCCTGAGACGGTTTGGACATTGTTGTCTATAAGAGGTAAAAAATGATATAAATACTGTTTAGTTTCTCACAAAAACCGATCGTTTCGTGTCTTAAGACATTAATGTATCATCACGAGTCACAGGGTGTAATTTGGATTTGTCTGTGCATGTTTTTTTTTTACATTGAAAGGTTTGGTGCCCATACACTTCCATTAAATGACTACCAGACTGCCACGGTTAAAGATAAAAATCTTCGTTTGTGTTCTGCTGAGGGAACAAAGTCACCTACATCTTGGGTGCCCTGGGGGTAAGCAAATAAACATCAAGTTTTCATTTTTGGGTGAACTATCCTTTTAATACAAACAAAAGTGAATAAAAAATGACATTTTTTCTTTACATTTGATTTTGCTTTAGTGAGATTCACACATTTGGCAAAAAAAGAAAAGAAAAGAAAAGTGAATTCAATGCATTTCAACACAAGGATGTATTAAATTGAATTAATGAATTAATCTCAAGTTTTTACATTTATCATTTACTCTGTGTATTTCAAGTTTACATGTGCTTGTTTAACTTTTCATTTGCTTATTTTAATCATCTGCTGTTTTTCCAGTCATTAAATACTATATGCATAATTGTCTGACTTTACATTATTAACCATAAATCAAGTCTATGTGAAGCATTGTGTTATGGGCAGCAGGATAATCAATGCTTTATTTGCTATCAGGAATATGTCCTCTGTCCGAAAACTTCCAAAAGGCTTGTCTTTTATCGATCAAGTCAGCTTTTACGGCTTGTTAAACAATGTGAAATTTTGTTATTTTTAATCAAATAAATACATTTTAAAGTAAGAATGCTTTTGTCCGCGTGTGCTTTAAGTTTCGTACAAGTTCCTGAGTTGAATCAGTTTTAGTACAAAACGCCATCTAGCGGACAATAAGAGCAATACTTTTTTTACTGACAGACTGCATTGCGGCTTGTAAGTCTATAGAGGGAGCTATTGCACCATTTTTCACTACCCTAAGATGATTCTACGTGACTTTCGCAAGTGAATATTTCTGATGGTTTGGGCGATTGGCTTTCGTTTACCTGCATAAAATTTGAGAAATTATTATTTTTTTGTTTAAATCTAATTAAATGAACCTTCAATAGGTCTTTAAAGAGTCTGTTTAAAACTGATTACAAAATGTTGCCAAAAAATGCACAGTAGTGTCGTGGTGCTGCTTTTTATTTTAAAATAGAATTAATATTTATTTTTAAAAGTTAAGCAAATTACAATAAATAACGAAAAAGAAAAACTGTTGTAGAGTTTAAGATCGTTATTATGCAGGACTTATGTATACATACGTGCAAAATTAGTTCTAATAATAATAATAAATAATAATAATGAACGATATTCCTTTTTATTTCTAAAGTGGGATAATAAATCTGTAAAGGGGGCGGGGGGGTATATATAAACTCTTTTGATTTTTAAAAAAAGTAATTATTTAATTAGTTTCAGGTCCCCGAGAGTTCGTAGAATTCTAAGTGACGTTATGAGCTTCCGAAGATGACGTTGAAAAAAGGGGTTGCGTGCACGCGCGTCCGTCTGTGTGTGTGCGAAACAGAGCGGAGGTGAAGAAGAGGAGGATGAAGCAGGGAGCGGAGGATGGGAGGAAGAGTGGAGTGAGAGAGAGAGAAAGAGAGAGAGACAGGCTGGCTATCAAGGGCTCGTGTGAAGTGTGAATGTCTGGAAGGGGCTTCGATGGGAGTTTTATCGCAGCGCCGAAACAAAGACGCGATTTTTTTACCATCCGGAGAAACATTGTAGCGGAAACTTTAAACTTTTACCCGCCAGAGCGGCAGCGCCGTGCCGGGTCCCGGCTTTGTCTCGCAACGGGGGGAAGTACGCCAGTACACGCGAGGATATAAAGAACCAGCAGCACTTTTGGATACGCATTTTTACACACACAACGAGAGAATCCGTGATTATTGTGTTTGTTTAGGGGAGTGAGAGAATGGCGGCCAACATGTACCGAGTTGGAGGTGAGTATTATTGTTAAGGCTAACACTAGCAGCAGGCTCGCGGGGGTTAGCATTAGCATTAGCGCGAGCGGCTGTTTCCGCCTTAGTTACAATGAGCGGAATCCCGTTGCTAAGCGAGCTAGGCTAGTTTCATTACGGCTGCATTTGGGTTAACTCGAATTTAATTATTTATATATGCATTTAACTCAACTTTCAAATGTGTGTGAATGGGAAAACTTGCACCGGGTCGCGAACTCTTTCTTTTGTTCTTAGTTTTGCTTCTTTAAGTAATTAGCCGCCGCAAGCAAATCAGCTAATTACGAGGGAACCCTTCCGTTAGTTTATTCGCTTGCGATGCTTTTTACTCACTTTTTCGACTTTCATTCAAGTTTTTGTCGTGCACGTTCCCTGAACTGTGCCTTTCTGTCAAACTTTTGACAGCTCGATTGCAGGGAGTCTCGGTGCACGAGATGCAAAGACTTTCACTTTTGTCACTTGTTTGAAAAGGGACATGGTCAAGGAATTGTTTGTTTTTACGGATATTTCATACTTGATGAACCTTGATTTGAAGTTCAGAAAACACTGTTAGTAAATAAGCGGCACTGTAAGCTCATTTATTTATTTTATGTTTAATTGCAATCAAATACTGTGCAAAAAATAACTTAGGAAATATAAAGCATTGAACTGTTCAGGATTTGTGAAATAAGGAATAAGCAAAACAACAGAAAGGCAAAAGCAACAAATATATAAAAGTAAATAAAGACATATAACTTATTTTTCATGCAGCTATCAATACCGCATTTTATTTATCTTAAATAAGAATGCAACATTGATAGCTGCATAAAAATATTTATAGTTACATAAAAGTGAAGAGCTTTACTTGATATTTTCCGTAAGTTTCTTTTTTCTTTTGTATTCCGTTTGAAAGGGTTTCATAGTCCATTGTTAAAGTTTAAGAGGTATTATAATTTTTTGTCTTGTAAATATAAAACTGCCAAAAATTATATATATTAAAAAAAATAATGATGTTGTAGTGTAGTTTTTCAAACGAATATATATGTTTTCCGATTAAAGAAAATATTATTTTGTATTTAGAGTTTATTTATTTGTTTCTTGTTGTTATGTCCATTTCAAAGTCAATCCAGATAAAATTAGTAGCTTTAACTGTAAGTTTATGTATGGGTCGTGAATGATCTCTGCTCATGTATATAATATATATATAGATGTAATATGATAACATAGTTGAATCTAATCTAATGCTGTTTTTAGTATGTGCATATACCCATCAGACATCTACGGTGTCATGCATGAGCATCATTTGTCAGCGAGGTGCTCCTCACTGTGCATTGTAATGCAGTTTACCATAAAATAATACTGTATGTGTGCTAGCGTCATGATATGGTGACCATGCACATTATACTGCTTTTATTTTCTTAAATCCGGGAATCGACCGTAAATAGGTCATGGCATTCAGGCTGTGTTGCTTTGGCAGATGCAGCTGATTGCTTTATTGCAGTTGCAGATTGAACAGGCAAGGGTTTGATGGGAAGTTCTGGAGGAAAAACTCACTTATTACACGCTTGTCAAAATGTATTAGAGTTTATGCCTCAAGACTAGGTTCAGAGGAAGGCGAAGTCTGCGTCTGCTCACAGCAGTCGTTTTAAGTGTTGTATACAATTAAGATGCTGGCTGTCATACTATGTAGCACTGTATTTTAATGATGGTTTATCATAGATGTATTCTACTGCACTGTTTGCTAGTGTTTTTGCAGGTGCAGGTCATTGAACTTGACCTCATATTCTTGCTCCAAGCTCTTGCAAGCCTAGGTTTTACCTCTGTGATCTGAAACTTGATGACTAAATGCTGTCGCCTCGCTCTGTTTTTGGTTTACCTTTTTGATCAGAGTGTGTGGTGTTTTATTTTTTTTTTTTATTTTTATTTTTTTTTTGGTCATCGAGCTTCCTAGAACGCATTAGTGACAGGCTGACATGACAGCTAATATCTGCTGAGTAGTGCTGGGGTGATATATTGGCCAAGCTGTATTATTATTCGATATTTGGCGGTTTGGAGGAAACTGCTATCTACAGTACCAATATTTGTCTCCTCTGCTGTATCAGTATCTGCTTTAAACATTTTTTTTTTCTAAATTCATTTGAAATCTTTAATTTAAATTAGTGCTGTCAAATGATTAATCGTGATTAATCGCATTCAAAATAAAAGGTTTTGATTACATAATGTTCATGTTCTTTGTATGTTATGTATATACCAATACAAACACATGGATGTGTTTATATATATAAGGTTATGTTGGTATATTAAATATTTTTTTTGCAACACATTTTCAAAACATGCTGTTTGTGTGTGTATTTATATGTACGTAATAAATGTACACACTAAACACACACACATTATGGTCGAATAATGCAATTAATTGTTTGACAGCACTAATTAAAATACCATACCTTTTGAGACAAACCTTTTTAAAGTCCACTACTCTCATATATAGTTTTTTGTTTTTGCTCTTTTATTCTACTATAATGTGTAACACACCATAAAAACAGCCAAGTGAGCTGACATGGTGTTAAAACACCAAACAAACAAGAGTCTTTTTCTTTTTTGTGCATTTTAAATGAGCAAAATAATTTGTAATTTCCGATTTTTTTTTTTATTTTTTTTTTTTTAATTTTTTTTTTCCTCTCGCTCTCGTTTGCAGTCATTAAATTGTATTCATTTATAGGCATTACATGCCAGTCAACTCTCTCATACGCAGTCTAGATATGTTTATTGGCAGTGGGTTTTTAAATGTTCATATTGGTTGACCGCTATCATGCATGTTGAGAGATTATTTTATTCCCAGTCACTCTCAGTTTGAATGTCGCCATCCTACTATGCAAACATGGTACACTGTTTTATAGTTTACGGTTGCAAATGTTACTGTAACAACCCAGATGCGAAGTGCAGGGAGAGCTGGGACCTCGTGATGCAATATGAAAAGTGCCATGTCAGTAAACTCTCACCACATGCATGTTTCTAACAGTGAATAAGACGAAGTGTAAAATCCGATTCTTCTTGCATTGTAAAATAGGGAGTTTCGGAGCCCAAGAGGGTAGTGAAGATAGATTTACTTGAATAACTCATTGTAGAATGTAGCTTGGTTTTTGTGGTTTGATTTCCCTCATTATATCTTCATAACATGAAGCATGCTAAAGGATGAGGGCTTGTCCTCTCCTTTGTGGTGCGTTAAGTTCAAACAAGGCAAGTGCAACCACACTGTTTGTCAGCAAGAGAGAATTGAAGTGTTTCATACCAGCACTATAATTGAGATGGTTTTGGTTCAGTGAAGCTTACACAGGGTGTTAATTGAGAGCTCTAATGAAGATGCAAGGAGGATACTTGTCAAGTGATGCAGATAGAAAGTTCTGCTTGCACGCATGTGGGCAAATGTATATATCAGGTGACATTGTGTGGTCTGTTAAATGAGCACCTTGCTATGTATGTGCATATACTGCCAGTTTCATTTTTAAGAAATGCACTGACTGAATTTACATCTGCCTTTTGTAATGCTTTACACTAGCTGTAGGGCTTTGAAATGGCCAGTTTTTATACAGGTATCTAGAACAGTGCAAATGCTTTCTCAGTTCATGTATCATGTGCACTCTGGAAACACAATAACATCATATTGCAAAACAAATTTATGTGAACAATGAGTTTTTAAACCTCTGGAAACATTGTTGCCACATTGTTGTTGGTTTAAAATCTAAATCAAATAGAGGAGATGAAAATCGGAGCACAATTTTACTGAAACAAAGGAACAAAATAATAAAGTTACCAAATCAATTCCTAATTTGTGGCCTATATATAGATGCTCTCATTATTTCTTTCTTTTTTCTCTGCATGTCATGTGGTGGATCCATAGAATATGGATTTAGAATTCACTAAAATATTTGGAATCCAGCATATGCACTGTCGATTCACAGAATGAACATGCATTGAGCATCCCGACCAAGCCAAGATAGCATTATTGGCTGAATTGATGTTGAGAGTTTGAGAAGGGACTGGCTTTTTTTTTTTTTTATCCATAGGATTGTTCAAGAAACTTCTCATGCATTGTGTTTAGTGAGGCTAGTAATGCAGAAATTACACATTTCACCTTTAAGTTTAGTTGGTCTGCTATTTTTGTCCTTGTCAGTATCTCGAAGCCTCAGTGGATTTCAGGTGTCTCTGAACACCAGATGCCATGAGCTAACAATACATCACATCCCTGCTTGAAGAGCAGATGGCTAGACCCTGTTTCTCCTTGAGGGAAATTATTGATCCATGCGGCCGAGCCTCTCTTCACTGTCTCTCTGATTGATGAAGCTCATGAACTTAGGGGAGAGACCTCCATTTTGATTTATCCCTTGCGGCACGGCTTAAGAACATGGCTGAGCAGAGGCGAGAACAGAAAGCGTTAGTCCGATCAAAGATCAACGTCTAGCAGAATGTCCAGACCTGACCAGCCCAGACCAGAAGAGAGAGTGATTACATAACTGAAGTAATGTGTGTTCTGTGTACACATTTTTGACCGTGCCTCATCGTATGTTCTCTCAGTATTGACCCATACCATTGCTTATGTCACCACATATATGGTTTGCATATAACATAACTTGTGCACAATAATATAAATCCATGTGTTTAGTGATGGACTTCACATTTTCACAACTTTGGATTTGAAAATAGTACTACTTAGATTCTACTTAGATGTCATTAAACCTCTCTACAGTTTATGTACAGTGTATTTTATCTAGAAAGAACTTTTGTGTGTATGTATGCATGTATTATGTGTGTAAAAATGTTCATATGCATGTGTGTGCATACACACACACATATATGTGAGCATATAATTTTGCACATAAATTTTAATTACTCACACTTTTTTTTTTTTTGGTCTACTACAGATTATGTGTATTTTGAAAACTCCTCCAGTAATCCATATCTGATTCGCCGAATAGAAGAACTCAACAAGGTGAGGTTGGAACATGTTATATTGTATTGTGATCATTTTTGACGCAAGATATCATACTACATTTTTGGATATATGTAGATTTAGTTTTTTGTGTATTTAGCCATGAGTTGTTTTTGACCAGTAGGGCGATAGTGCCGATGTAACAGCATAATGAATTTGGCTTTTGATGTCCACCAATCATTTATCATACATCATCAATTGCATGTGCAGAGATTTGAACATTACACTGAACATGGTTGATTGACATATGTCAGCTCTCTGCTTATGCATTGTCACTCATGGCTGTGTAACAGACTGTCTCTGTCACCTGCTCCCCTCTGTTGTGCATTGCTAATGCTCAGCCATCATGCTGTTGTCTACTGATTCACACTGGGCTGTTGAGATGAAGATCCAGCCAAAAGAGACTTACATAATTCTGAGAATGACACAGGCATGTTTCCTGGAGCAGGGATTAAAATACTTTATATAACCTCATTTTGAAGGCCTATGAAGCTCAGCAGGATGGATAAACTAATGGAAGTGGTGTCTGTGTTCAATATGTGTACATGTTAGTTCAAATTCAGTGCTGTCTTGAATATAAACAACTGTAACCCACACTGTGTTGCATTAATAAGGAAGGTGTGGTTTCATTTCCATATAGAGTGTTTCATTTTTAATGCTGGAAAATTAGTAGAAATGTCATTATTAATAGGGCTTACAACTTTTTTTTTCTTGGCAGCTTAAATATTGGTGCACTTGCATATAAATCACAAGCAGTATCATTCAGTTGAGTTGCACTTAAATCGTGGGTACCATATGACATGAAAACCATACTTAAAGCACTTACTTTAAACACTGTATAGAGAAAAAGACTGTGAATCTATTTCTCATCCTTGTTCTCTTTGCATGTCTCCCCAAGACTGCCAATGGAAATGTAGAAGCCAAGGTGGTCTGTCTCTTCAGGCGGAGGGATATATCCGCCAACCTGAACACTCTGGCCGATAGCAACGCAAGTGAGTATCTAACAGTTTCAGTCTGCTCCAATTCCCGCCTCTTCATCACGTTTAGATAACGATACAGTGACACTATGTATTTGTACTATTTGCAGTGAAATCGCTTTAAAATGCGGCATTTAGTGCACCAAAGAGGATCGATCCATATATAATTAAGTTGCTTATTACACAACCTTGCATTTTATGTGTTTGAAGTCTTCAATCCGAATGTAGAAGTAGATGTCTGCAAGAAAATCCTAAGATTTTTGTTGATCATATTCCTCTATGAAATTAGAGTAGAAAAATGTGGAATTGTGCTCCACAGATTTAAACTGATCATGAAATCAAGTTTTTCCTTTTCTCGTTTATCCTCGTAATCTTTGAAGAGGACATCAGATACCCATTTTCCATAAGTTGGAATAATCCTTTAGGCTCTTAATGAAAAGTCTATAACATACTTGGGTTAAAATTTCTCAATGGTAGTGTAACACAACACCCTTGTTCACAGAAAACCGTTTAGTGCATGTCCCTTTAAATGCTAATGAGTTCTGTTCACCCCACCCCTCTCTTCCGTGGAGTGACGAGCCGTTCTCACGAGACCTGTAAACTTTCACATTCGTCGCGGAAATTGCTAACTAGCTCATTATTAGGAAAAGCGATTTGCAAAGAAAAAACCTTATACTCATACTCACCTCCTTCTGGAGGTGAATTTTGCATCTTCCTTAAATCTAAAATTTCCCCTCGCTCACAGAACATTATATGTACACCAGCGTAAGGACAATAACAGTAACCTTAGATTGCAGCAATAACTATGGTAAACTGTCTCAGTGGAGTAGTACTGTATTGATGGTTGAGAGTGTCATCTAATTATCTGAAATATTTACTTGACTAAATTAACACTGTATTTGTAGAATGTTTTGAATTCCATGCATTTTCCTGTCCAGATATTTCTATGCAGGAACAGGTACACAATATTTTTTCTTCTTTGAGGAATGTGTTAGTTTTGTGCACTAAAATGCTATGGATATTCAGCCTTAAGAATTTGAGTCCTTTTATTATATGAGTATTTTGAGTATCTGTCAATGGTCCTGTTGAAGAAACTTGAGTTCTTGAATACAGTTCACGCTGTTGTTGTTCTTCACGCATACAGATAATTGTCTCTGTCAATTTCAGCACACAATGAGTGGTGCAAATTCTCATTAATAAACTCGACATCTAAAAATGTCTGGCAACTGATGCCCTCTGTTGTGCTCCATTTCAAAAAAAAAAAAAACATCCTATGCGAGCACCCTCTGAGAAATGCATCAGATTGAGTTGCTCTGAGACCGACTAGCTGATTACTCATTCAGACAACCCACTGACTAGTTGATTTTGAAAACGTGTAGCTTTGCACATCCCTAATTATTTGTATAACACAGCTGCACGCATCCCACATGTCTGATAAAGAATTAATTTTTTTATCTCACCTACGTGCATGAGGTATGGTTCATTTATATGTAAATTGTGTATGTGAGCTGCTGTAAACCTGTTGTAATTGTCAGTGCAGTGCATTTACCTAACCATTTTAGAGTAGGGTCAGGTTTGAGTTGAGGAGGTTGCATCAACATGGACTGGTGTTCAAATCCTTTGCAGTCATGAGAGGTCAGTGTCTGCGCGGCTGCCTGTTTACTACTGAGAGTATCCTCCTCTTTATGTCGCGGCACTCTACAGCACCAGCACTGTCCTGTTACACAAGATCAGGGCTCCCATTTACATCACCTCCTCCCTTCTCTACCTTCTGCCCATCTTCCTCCTTCAAACCCCCCTCCCTCCTGAATGGGCTCCTCTGTGCTTATCCTCAGCTGCCATCCGCCCTATGCTCTCGGAACAAAAGAGCATTCATGGGACCCACCGGGCCACGGTGCTCAAAGGGTTAACATTAGGTTAACACTGTCTGGCTGCTGTCTTTCTCAAGGAGTGAAAGTGTTCATAAACGCATGTATACGTGTGCGTGTTCGGCTCTGAGAGTGTGCAGTTATGATGGGTCTGTCGTACATGTGTCTTGAGTGCTCGTCTGCTTGTGTATGTGTGAAAGAGAGCTTGTGGCATCTTTTTTTTTTTTTAATGCGTACTTGTGCATGGGGGGGGTTGTTGCTCAATGGGGGGATGGGCGCCTCAGGTTTATTGCACAGGGTTTCCCAGTAAAGCTGGCAGGGACGCATTGGCCAAGGGGAGAGAAAGGAGGGGGCAGGGCCACCAGGGTGGCAGGAGGGGTTAATGGGAAGAGGTGTGGTTTGATATCCCGCCCTCTTCATTGACAGGGTTTCCTTCGGCTTCATGCAGGGGTGGAGTCCGGTCAGATCGACTGATAAAGTCCTGCTTAGTCCCACTCACCTCACACGAGCATCATCATTTTTAAGAAATATCTTCGTTAGCGTTGTGAATTGGTTTTAAAGTCAAAAGTAATGTTCTTGAAATGCAGTCAGTTCAAGTTTACTTCCTTTTAGAAGTCAACAGTTCTCATGAAGGATATTTAAGTTACTTGTATCTGAGCGAGAGTGAAATTGATCACAACCATTACTAATAACTTTGTGTGTGTTCTGAGAGGATGCTTGTTCACATCAGAACTAATTAAGGCCATTAGCGTCACAATCATATGTTCGCTTGTATTTTAGGAGACTTTGAAGAGGAGTCCAAGCAGCCTTCAATGTCAGAACAGCAGAAACACCAGCTTAAGCACAGAGAACTGTTCCTGTCTCGACAGTTCGAGTCTCTCCCAGCCACACACATACGGTAAACACACTCATAGCGCTCGCAGACACAAACATCTCTGGACTGAATAGTGTAATCGCATCAGAGCCCAGACATGGACTCTGTATAAAAGGCAATTCATTTGTTGTGATAGTCTTATTCATACTGTACATGTTTTGGCTTATGGTTTTTCAACAGAGGAAAATGCAACGTTACACTTTTGAACGAGACTGATGTTTTAACTAGCTACCTAGAGAGAGAGGTAAGAGTCCACCTGCAGGACGAGCACTTATTGTGCGGTTTATCATGGAGTGTCACAAACCTACCACGATCACTAAAGCCACGATTGAAAGACGAGCAATATCATGAAAAAGGAATCTAATGAAATCTGTTAAGTTCTGTCATGTTTTATTCCTGAAATAAAACAATAAAATATTTTATGCTTTGAGAAAAATGAAACTTGTTCTTAAGAACAAAGAACAGATTTGTTTTAGTATTGACATTGTCATGAGAATTAAGTTTTTTTTGTTTGTTTTTTTTACTTCAAACAAAACTGGAAAATACTATAATTGATTTGTCAAGGTAGTATTTGTACTGAATTTGGCTTTACTTTTTTTAAATATATTTTTTAAAGAAGCCTATTTTGCTCACCCATGTTTTATTTTTACACAAACACTGTTATGAAAATGTTAACATTGTGAAATATTATAACTGTTAATAATAAATAACTGTTTTTATTATGCAATATTATTTAAAATGTAATTTATTCTTGTGATCGTAGAGCTGAATTTTCAGCAGCCATTACTTCAGTCTTCAGTGTCTCATGATCCTTCATTATATAAGAGACAACATTTCTTATTATCAATGTTAAAAAAAAGTTGTGCTGCTTCATATTTTTGTGATAACCATAATACATTTTACTTTACCTGATAAATAGAAACATGTAATTGAAATTGTAATCTTTTACAACACTATAAATGCTAAACTAATATATATACATATATATTTGTGTGTGTGTGTGTGTATATATATATATATATATATATATATATTAGACAAGTGAAAAACACTTGCTGATTTTAAAATCATCAAATGGCCAGCTGCATGAAGTGTTTGTGTTTTTGTAATGTGTGCATTTGCTCTGTAGGACTGCTTCTTCTACTCTCTGGTGTTTGACCCAGTGCAGAAGACCCTGCTGGCTGACCAGGGTGAGATCAGAGTGGGGTCCAAATACCAGGCAGAGATCCCCGACAAACTGGCTGAAGGTCTGAAGGTTTTAAATTCTCCACACCTTAGTGTTACAAAAAATTGGCATTTTGATGTTTAAAAAAAAACAAAAACGGAGAAGCTACACTAACTCCGCCTACCAGCATGTGATTGTGCTAGTGAACATTATAAAAGATGGTTGACTCTTGTCAGCTCCAGTGGTACAGATGGTAAAACTTGTCGCACCCATTTTGATCAAATCGGGTTCAAATCTGCCTTTGGCTAATTTTTTTTCCCCTGCTTTATCAAATTTCAAACCAAATTAGGAAAGCATTTAATTTCAATAAAAATAAAGGAAATAATCAAAAAGTCAAAGTATTGAGTATGGTTAGGGTAGGTGTAGGGAGGGCTTTATTATTCCAAGGTGGCATTTAATAGTTTAAATAAAAATTTACACTCAATAAGTTATTGCGGACAGTTTTATTATGTACTACAATACTGAGGTGCAGATAATTGCCACTATTTGCAATAAGTATTATAAATAACAGAAAAATCCTATTTTTTAAGTAGTGTAAATAGAATCCATTGCTTTTTGCACTTAGTGTAAATAGTCGGGATTGCATATACATCAGTATTTCAGATCCTGGTATTGATATTTTCAGCACAAATTTTAGGAAGGGGGTATGCTGGCAAATTCAAAATTGCTTCACTAATTCAAAACCAATCATTGTTACCATGTTTTCCACACTCAACACTCATCAGTTGATTTAGACAGTCGAGTGCAGGACAAGCTTGAGACAAAGGTCTGGGATCCTAATAACCAGCTGAAGGATCCTCAGATAGACCAGTTCCTGGTGGTGGCACGGTGAGTATTTCACTCTTAGACTGACCATTATTGCTGCTTCAAAACTGTTTGATTTATTAGCATATTAATTCAAATACTGTGTATTTTAGGGCTGTAGGTACATTTGCACGTGCGCTAGACTGCAGCAGTTCAATCCGCCAACCCAGTCTACACATGAGCGCAGCGGCAGCATCTAGAGACATCACGCTGGTAAGAGCTCACAGTCTCCTTAACTATTCACAAGAGCGTTTCATTTACTACCACCTCACTTCACTGTGTTCTCATGCAAGTCTAATATTTACACTGTCTCGTCTATCTAGTTCCACGCCATGGACACACTGCAGAAAAACGGCTATGATCTCGCCAAGGCCATGTCGACGCTGGTGCCGCAGGGTGGCCCGGTGCTGTGCAGGGACGAGATGGAGGAGTGGAGTGCCTCAGAAGCAATGCTGTTTGAGGAGGCTCTGGAGAAATATGGCAAAGACTTCAATGACATTCGCCAAGACTTTGTGAGTTTGAAACGCTATACTTGAGCTTTTGCTCTCACAAACACTGCACTATTTGAAAAAGCTCAGATTGAAATGAATGTTTATTTGTTGTTGTCCTGAAGTTGCCCTGGAAGTCATTAGCTAGCGTGGTCCAGTTCTACTACATGTGGAAGACTACTGATCGTTACATCCAGCAGGTAACAAACTTTGCATGTTTAAAAATATAAATATATATATATGCATGCATGCATATAAAATTTATTTAAACCATGCTTTTCTCCACAGAAAAGACTAAAGGCGGCAGAGGCCGACAGCAAGCTGAAGCAGGTGTACATCCCCACCTAGTGAGTATATAGTGTCACTGCACTTTTGTATTATTTGAATTCACTTTATTTACTATTTGAATTTACACTTTTTTTCAATAGTCCATTTAGACATTCTACTAACTATAAGTAACTTTCTAACTACATGTCAACTAATTCTCATTAATTCTCAACTACATGTCTACTAACTCTGATTAGACTGTTAGGGTAGGTCTAGGGTTAGTAGAATAAGTTGACACACATACCTGCAAGGTTTCTGATAGTATGTAGTATCTTGTGTATCCACCAAAATAAAGTGTTAGAAGATATTAAGCAGACAATCTGCTAATACTCTAATGACTGCTAGTTGATATGTAGTTGCAAAGTAACTTGCTGTTAGTAGATTGTCTAAGGTGGACCATCTAAATAAAGTTTTACCTTTATTTTTTAAACATTTTGTTATTTAAAAAAGTAGTTTGAAAATACTGTGCTTATATTGTGGCTGCATTTATTTAAAATAAAAACATTAAATATATTTAAGTACTAAAATATTACCATTTAAGACTTGTGTTTTCTATTTGAATATATTTAAAAATGTAATTTATTTCTGAGATGGTAACGACAAACTTATCCTGTTAAGTTTTTCAGTAGTAGTGTGTTAAACTGTAAATATACACTATATTAGCACAGAATAAAAAAGAAGCCATTTTATTTATTTAGTCTGTTATGTGTATGCATTTAATGTTAGATTAAGAGATTTTTTCTTCAACTCGTTAACTTGAATCTAAAATGTGCTTTCTCCTTCAGCACCAAACCCAACCCCAACCAGATCAATGCACCTGGAAGTAAACCTGGCATGAATGGTGCCACTGGCTACCAAAAAGGCCTCAGTTGTGAAAGTTGCCACAGTGAGTGAACTGAACTGTTTAAATATAAGGTCAATTATTGTGCATTATAATGATTGTATTGTTTGACTTGCTTCTCCTCCAGCTGCCCAGTCCCAGCAGTGGTACGCATGGGGCCCTCCCAACATGCAGTGCAGGCTATGTGCATCCTGCTGGATTTACTGGAAGAAGTATGGTGGTCTTAAGACCCCTACTCAACTAGAGGGCGCCACAAGAACTGGCTCAGTATGTCTTATTTTGATGCAGCTTTTTACTGTATTTAAAAATTTTTAATGCACACAAAAATCAGCAGTGAGAAATCTAGTTGGTTTCATTCAGTATCTTGGCATCTAAATTATACATTTATAAAACATAAAGCTTGCATCACATTCTTTCAATAGGAAGCAGCCCCACGTGGTCACATGACCCGCCAGGAAGTACAGGGCATGTCCCCATTTACCAGCAGCGCAGGCAGAGCTAAGCTTCTGGCTAAAAATCGGCAGACCTTCATCCTGCAGACCACTAAACTCACTCGAATCGCCCGTCGGGTGTGCCAGGACATCCTGCAGTCCCGTCGAGCAGCTCGTCGCCCCTACGCTTCCATTAACGCCAATGCTGTCAAAGCAGAGTGTGAGTATTCTACAACTTGTTTTTCCCTCAGATTTTTTTTTTATGCAGTAGCATAAACCTGTGTTGTTGTTGTTTTAGCACCAGATTCCTTTTGACTGTTTGTTTGTCTTTTTTTAGGTATGATAAGACTTCCTAAAGCAGCAAAGAGTGCTATGAAGAACCGCCTTATTCCTCGACCGTCTCTCGTCAATATAGTTAAAGAATTGGGTATGGCTTCAGTATATTCAATATTTAAAACTAAAATAGCGATTGAAAAAGGATTTTAAGATGGGAAAAATACCACCTATTGTCTTAAATTATGAGACATAAATCATCCGTTTGGCACAATGTTATATTTAAAAAGAGATGACTTGACTTTTCAGATTTTAATGTTTTGAGTGTGCTTGTTTTATTCTTCAGCTGTTCAAGCTCCTTTGAAACTCAAAGCCCCTCGAGGTGCTCCAACCCCTATCAACCGTAACCAGGTTAACCAGCCTCGGAGCGCTTCCGCCCTACTGGGCAAGAGGCCCTTTGACAATGTGAGTATTGCATACAAAGACACGTTAACCTTCCTGCGGGTAGAAAAGTGTACACATATCTAAGCCCTCTCATTGGCTGCAGGCTGGAGGTAATTCTTTGTCCACCAATGGAAGGCCGTTTGCATTGGGAATGAGATCAGCCAACCAGTCAGTCATCAAGAGGCAGAAGGTCAGTCAAGGAGATGCTCCGAATCCAGTGGTGTTTGTGGCCACGAAAGACACCAGGTTTGTTTCCAAAACATCCCATTCACGTGTTTTTGCCATTTCCCTCAACTAATTCCACGTGTTATGTGGTTTACAGAGCCCTGAGGAAACACCTCACTCAGGCCGAGATGAGGCGGGCGGCCAGAAAACCACACCTCCCGGTCAAAATCAAACTTCCCGTGCCGCCCAGGCCACTTCCAGTACCCATCATACCCTCCAGCACCAGTGAGCCAATCGTGTTGGAGGATTGAGCGATGTTCCAGTAGACCACATCCATTGCCAGAGCATGTTAAACCCGCCATCGTCAGCTGTTCTTCTTTATTCCTCGTCTTCTGTTGTCCCCCCAGATCCCATGCTCGGGATGTTGACGTACCGCATACTCTTACACCAGCATACACCACACGTCATAGCGTTTTACTCCCAGTGTTATAGTTTAAGGGCTCCGTGCCCTGCTGTCCCGTTGCTTTTTTTAAAAATTGCAAATACTTTTAACTGTGTAATTTAAAGCAAATCATTTTCATTCTCAGATGGTGGAAAAGCACACTTTATTTTTCTCCAGTTCTGTCGTTATTTGTATAAATATTAACAGGATTTTTCAAGAGTTTGATTCTTGTGTGTATGGAAAATGGGATTTAAATGTGTGAGGGAGTACATGGTCTTTTTACTGTCATTTTCTTAATTTTCTTTGGTTGCTTACATTAAAAACAAAAATCACTCTTTTTCATGCTATATAGACAAACGATTGCGCTGCTCATTTTCTTTCAGCCAGTACTTGTGGTTCCAGCCTTTCAGGCCTAGCTGAATTGAGGAAAGATGGTATCATGAAATGCATTGCAGCAAAAGTATTGCTGGCCATACAAGCAGATCTGCAGTCGAGTTGGTGTTAAATTGATAGCGACCGGGTTTCTCAAACTAAATGTTTTATTTTTTTTTTTTTTTTTGTGATCATGGATCCAAAACTCCTGCAGTGTAGCTACTCCAGTCAGTGATATTTGAAGGTCTAGTAGGTCTTAGTATGAAAACAAATGTTTGATGACTTAGGAAGGCTTCGGGTTGTAGTAAAGTGTTGAAGGTGTTCATGAATGTAAGGCGAATCTTGGTTTGAGGTGGTTGGATGTCGCAATCAGTTTGGCCTGTTTTGTACCTCAATAATTGAGCCTTTTCCATATATGACATCATGAACAAAGCCATAAAAGTTTGTTTTCCATGTCTGCTTTTTTTCCAAACAAGTTAACACATTTGCATTTGTGTTATAAAGGTCTTGTGGGCTACTGGGAAGCTTTTGTTAGCAATTGTAGATAATGAGAGGGAAGAGATGTTTTTGAGTTTTTCTAGTAATGACTCGACTATAGGCCGATATTGATGCATATTTTCCCCCTTAAGTGTTTGTTTGTTTTTCTTTTTCTTTTGTCCAAACTGGATCCAGTGAGATGGAAAAGGTGTTCTGGAGTTTTCCTAGACATGGCTCAACTATAGGCTGATATTGATGCATATTTTTGCCTTATGATTAAGCTTTTTTTTCTTTTGAGCTGAACGGTTGGGCTTTTTTGACAGACTTCCTGGCTTGTTGAGATTAGTCAACACGAAATTTAATTGTAAATCGTTCCCCCGATTTGGGGTTTTGTAATGTTTCTTAAACAAATGGAGCGTGCACTGCACACTAAAGACACAAATAAATGTTAACATGTCCCCTTTTAATTGTCACACGTTTTTTATGAAGGGGGTTTGTGACCCTACAATGTTTTGGCAAAGCTTGAAGATTAAAAAAAAAACATGTTAATATTGATCTCCATTATGGGATAGAGTTGGGGGAGGGAAGACTGGTTGATTTTAGGGTTTGATTCAAGGATGTGAAGGATTTCATTTTTGTATATCAATGAGAAATTTCTTTCAACTCACAACTCAAACTTTTTTTTTAATATTCCAGTGTCTCTGTATCCTTTAATGTATCTTGTGATAAGAAAATAAAGATCTTTTGTTTGTGGTCCTGATGAGGCAGTGTTTCATGTTTCTTTAGGGCAGCTTTATTGATTTATTTGCACTTGAAGTGGATCATATACCATGATGCACACACCCTATTGGTTTTGGGAGGTTTTTGTGAATGAAAATGAGGCTGTAAAGTGTGAATGCCTGGTTAGTTTGTACAGTTGTGTAACTTTAGATAATTTAACTGATGTAAGATTGAAAATGCTAATTTTCAAAAACGTGCCTGTGATAAAACTGGAAAAAGTGCTTTAAATTAAATGTTGTAAAACCATAAGAAAAGACATGCTATTGCCTCATTGTCATCCATGAAAAAAATGGTGTCAAATAAGGACCAAAAGTGTCAAGTAATGCCAAATAAAGGGTAGAAATAAATTTGCCATTTGCACCCACAAAATGTTTTTTTTTTTAGCTTAACATAAAATAAGATATTTAGAAAATGCTGGTAACCAGGTCCCCATTTGATCCTATAGGCCGGCATCCTTGTGTCTTCCAGTCGGGTTACCAAAATCCATCTCAGCCCTGCCCATCAGGCAATTATATAGGGAGGAATATGTTCCAATGCTTTTGCACTCTTTCAGAAATATAATTTGGTAATTATGTAATTTTTGGGCATCGGGGAGCCACTGTCAATTATGTGAAGTATTGAAATTTGCATTGTTTTTTTACTTTGCAATTGCACAAACTCACGCACCAGGACCGAAGTGAACTACTCTGTTGTGTTTGTTTATCGGTCTGGTCACTGTCTCCGGTTAGAAACGCAGCTAGTGATAAGTAATATAGTTGGACTGTCAGGTTATTGTGCTGTGGGATCTGTTTCCCATACATTTATTTATCTGCCATGATATCAAAACTGACCGATTTTCCAGAAGGCTTTGTCGAATAAACATGAAAATAATGCACATATAAAAATCAAAAATACATCACTGTATTTCCTGAGGGAAGACTGTCTTTAGTAAATGTTGTGTTCATTTCATCCCGCATATAAGGCAGTGTTTGTAAGCTCAAAGCTGCTTCATCTACAGCCCTTACCGGGAGACCTCTCAAGGTTTCATTTTTAATAAACCAGTCTGATTTATGCAGCAAACATATTTTGCTTGTTATCAAGAAAATAAACTGCTCTAGAATGATTTAGCTGTTGTTATTGATTCTATTGGGAATCAATAGAAAACCATAAACCAGCAAAGCACCAGCTTAAACCAGCATCAAAACATACCTAACCAGCATATGCTGTTTTTTCAGCAGGGTAAAAATAAGTGGCACATGGATTTATGCAGGTATTTTGTTTCTTCTGAGCTAAATAAGACAGGTCAGGGTAAAGAAAAGATGGACAAAGAAAAAAAAGACTACCACCAAGCGGAAAAGGAGGCAAAAAGAAGATGAATGCTATGCCCTCGATGTCGAGTGGCATTTACTCCATTTTGGATTCAGAATCTGACACAGACTTATTCATGTTCTACATGGTTCTCACAAGCGCATAGAATTGTTTTTATGATTGTAATTTGACTATTTTATAGGGGGGTTCGGGCTACCAAAAACTGAAGAGGGATTTTAAAAAATTTTGCGAGCCATGGTATTTAAGTTAATGGGGACAACCAACTGTGCAGTCTTTTGTATTCAACTAAAGAAAGAAAAAAACAGGTTTAGAACACCTTAAGAGTGAATAAATGATGACAGTGTAATTATTTTATTAACTATCCAATTAAAGCATTGAAATGTGAAATATTGAAGATCAGTCTTCAAAATGTATTTTTATTTGGTTGATAACAGCAATTTTACTTTAAAGTCAGACTTTTCCATTCAATCAAAACTTGAACAATACAATATATATTAATAACTTTTCATTTAGCTAATAAACTCTTTTAAAATATCTGCTGTCAAGGTGTGGTTGTTTCCCTTCAAGTCAGTGGTGTAATTTAAGATTTAACGGTCCATTGCTTATTGTTTACGGGAAATGTATATCCTCATCTGAAGCCTTACAATAAGCATAATACAAAGACTCCGATCTGCACTTCACAGACAAACGCTCAATTAACAACTCGAGGTGTGACGCGGTAATTGATACAGGATGGGCCTGGGTGTATATTCGGACTTCGCCCTTTGAAGTCGGCTAACAAGCTACTTGACAAATGTTTATTCCAGTAGAACCTACAACGCAGCGGCAATATCCCAATTTGATCAAATTCAAAACACCCACCGCAGACAAACCCATCTTCAATTCAAATTAGATTGACGGTGCCTAGGCCAAACCTGATTGGCGGTTTCGAACGTTCGACGATTGGAACGCTTCACAGCTGATTCATATTTTAAAGGGAACGCGGGAACTCAATCAGGGTCAGCTTTAAAACAACAGGGCGAGCAGTTGTCGGTACGTGAGATTTGCCTGGCACTGAGTGTAATCCGCGTCTTTCATCTGCAATAGGGCAACGGAGTTCAGTGAGGTGTTTTTGTTGCTTTAGCGACACTTAAACGATAAAAGACCCTGTTTTGTTGAGCTGCTGTGGAGTTTTGTAAAGCTGTCTAAAATGTTTGAGGTAAGCTGCTTATTCGTCTTTTTTGTTTTATTTTTATTTATTTTACCAAAATGTCAATAACAAAACACTTGAGTTATTTCTTAAGTTACTAAAAGTGGTAACTTTAACCAACACTTAAGTGATTAAGTGTAAAATGCATAAACCTGCTTACACTTTTTATTTAACTATAAAACCTAGGCAATACAGCATTATAAAACTTCTTAATCCACATATGAGCTATTAGTTACTGGCTTTTTAATACGTTTCTGACAACTTGTAATGTTTGAGGTGGTGTTTATTTTTTAAGCGACTATGGCTTTAGTCAATAAATGTAAGTTGTAGGTGCAAGTTATGCGTTTTAAGCAGTTTACTAGAAATGGTTATCACCTGTGGTTTAGGTAGTGGTAAAATGCAGAAGAAACAGTTGGGAGTAGGCTAGTTTTACAAGCCTACTAAATTGTTTTTTTCTTTTCCAGACCAGTCAAGATGACATGTTTCTGTTCCCCACTAAGGACCAGAATGAGGCTTTCTTCTCTGGGGGTTTGGGCAGTGGTAGCTTGTCACTTGCTGAGGCCTTGCTTCCTCTTGTTGAGTCCCCATCTCCCCCGATGACACCTTGGCTCTGCTCCACCCGCTACAAGACCGAACTGTGCAGCCGCTATGCTGAGACGGGTACCTGCAAGTATGCCGAACGCTGCCAGTTCGCCCATGGCCTCCACGATCTTCACGTACCCTCCCGTCATCCCAAGTACAAAACTGAACTGTGCCGTACCTACCACACTGCTGGCTACTGCGTCTATGGCACACGGTGTCTCTTCGTGCACAACCTTAAAGAGCAGAGGCCTGTTCGTCAACGGCGCAGGAATGTGCCTTGTCGTACCTTTCGTGCTTTTGGGGTTTGCCCCTTTGGAACCAGATGCCACTTCCTGCATGTTGAGGGCGGTTCTGAATCAGATGGTGGTGAAGAAGAGAGAACCTGGCAACCCACGTCACAGTCCCAAGAGTGGAAGCCTCGTGGTGCCCTCTGTCGCACCTTCAGCGCTTTTGGTTTCTGTCTCTATGGCACCCGTTGTCGGTTCCAACATGGGCTTCCGAACTCCATCAAAGGTGTCAGCTCGCCCCACACATCCTGGCCTCAGATGACCAATGGAAGATCTCTTTCGCCTGCCTCAGACACATGCTCTTCACCATCTCTGCTGTCCTCATCCCCTCCATCTGCCTTGGCTTCGCCGGTGTACCCTGACGGTTCTGGTCCAGTCACACCACCGTCGGTAGATGCCGTAGCCAACAACGCTTTCACCTTCAGCAGCCAACATCTGAATGACCTTCTGCTCCCCCTGGCCCTTCAGCTCCAGCAGCTGGAGAATGCTGCCAATGCTGGTTCTCAAGACGCTCTGGATAAGCCACTGTTGTGATCATGAAGTCTGTGTCAGGATGATCCCAGACGCTAACTGCTATAAGCTTTAACTGTGCTTTTGTACTGTGCTGAATTTATTTAACCTTGTTTTTATTTTGTGGTTGTGTACAGTGTCTCTGCCACTTTTAACTGCCTTTTGAGACTATGAAATGTTTCTCAACTTTTTTTTTTTTTTTTTTTTTTTTTTAATTGAAGTCTGTCTTGTACTTTTGAGGCCACTTATTTTTGACTGACTGAATGAAGCCCATTAAGTGTAAATTGAGATTTATTTTACTGGTGTGTGTATATATGAAGGATTTGACTATGTATGTTTCTAACTTAAGGATTTTTAAACTTAATGACCTTCTTAAATTATATTAGAAACATCAGCATCCTTTTGCTCTCAATAAAACTTTCCTAAAAGGATTGGATATGTGGTTTGTCTATTTATCTCTATAATGGTACATAAGGTTGGATGACTTCAAACCCTGGTTGTGAAAACCCAGCTTCTGTGTCTGAGATGTTCCACAAAGGTTCTTTAGATGAAGAACATTCTGTGACATGTAATCCTGTCATTGAAGCGGTGTCAAATTTAATTCAGTGACTATAATGGTTGAAAGCTACCTGATGCTTTTGAGACTAGCCTGAATTTCACAATGGGCCAAGTTTGCAAGCTGTGTTATCTCCTGGTTATGTAGGGTGCTTTTTTTTTTTTTTTTTTTAAATATAGACCCTTTTTACTCTGCAGAGAGATTCAATGTTAATGCAAAAAGTCAAATTAACTTTTTTTTTTTTTTTTTTTTTTTTCCACTACCTGCTGGAGTCATTTATAGCCTAATGTAGAAGTAAACTTAACACTGAACTTTTTCTCAGTCTCTATGCTTTTGTCTTTACTTCTAAAAGTAAGACACGATCACTTAACTGATTCAAATCTACCTTAAATTGAATAAAGGCAACATTATTTATCCATCTACACAGATGGAATTGTTTTAGATCAAATATTCAATAAACATTCCAAGAGGAAATGGGTTTCATAACAAATGCAAATTGGAGGAAGGCCTGGTTGCTACCAAATCAGTTTTGTATTTCTAACTAAATTAAGGAGATTCACTTTAAATTTGAATATTCTGATGTTGATGAGTCTTTTTGGAATTGAGGAAACTGTTACCCACTTTGTGGTATTACAAAAAAAATAATGGATTGACTTAAGTGCTTATGTTTTCAATCTTACAAATGTGACCCATAGCTTTGATCTCAAGGATAATATATTTTATTAAAACCCAAAGCTACCATCTGCCGAATTTGTTAATTTTCTCATATTAAAAAGTTCTTTATTCATAAACAAAAATGGCGTAAATCTCCTGTATCTTTCACCCTTTTCCTTACTGAATTAAACCATCTTGTTTCATCTCTTAGACTTACGAATAACAAAAAACTGTACAATTTTTGGTGCACTTTGACAATTCTTTTTAAAGGATGTAACTTTATTCAGTTGTTTTTATTTATTTATTTGTCTATCTGCACTTACCTTATGGATATGCACTTACCTTATGGATTTTGCAAATCAAAGATCTTTGTTTGTTATTTATATGTATGATTGTACATGGTAAGACTACATCAATGTCTTTCTTCCCTGTTCGTGTATGTTTTAGTTTCTGCATTAATAAAAAAAAAACCGATAAGACTCCGAGCCCAGAATGCCACACGCGCATGCGTGGAGTTTAAGCCAATCAGGCGCGCCCCACAAGTTCACCACCATTGCGTTGTATAAACAGTCTGAAGCGGTTAGCTGTTTCTGCTAATGTAACGTTAGTAAAATACAATAAAATAAATATAATTTGTGTATACGAAGTGATACCTCATTAATCATCAATAGGAAGGTACGGTGTATCATTTCTAGCCCTATTTTTGATTACAAGCGTGCGCAAGCAGCCTAGGAAGGAGAATATACGAGACTAATGCCGCGCAAACTTGTCGTTTTAGCTCTAAACCTTTAACGTAATTTAAAGCATCTTTATTTAGTGACTTCACTAACGTAAAGATGACAGAGAGGGAGGAACGGCGCTTCGCCGAGGTGCCCCGGGAATCCATCAAACTCATGGCCGAGAGCACCGGAGTGGAGCTCAGCGAGGAGTTAGCAGCTCTGCTGGCGGAGGATGTGTGCTACCGACTCAGAGAGGCAACACAGGTTCGACTTCATGATTTCATCCAATAATTACATGCGTGCTGCTGCATACGACTGTGTGTTAATGTCTCCTGTTCTGATGGGTTCTACTGTCTAAACTACTTGGCTTTTGCTGATTTGTTGTACATATATAATTCATGCTCTTATTATTTTTACACACAGATGTGCTGATGGGTTAGATGCTTACACGCACCTGTTTATTACTTTAAAGCTGTACTGATTTGTGCTACTGTCTTAAAAGGTTTCCATCGGAAGCTTGTTTGCCTGCATGTGTTTTATTCCTAAAGCATTTGGAAAGAAAGACTTTGTAAACCAACAGACGTTTTGCAATAACATAGTACATTTCATTTGTCTGTCCCACTACAGAACAGCTCACAGTTTATGAGACATGCAAAGAGAAGGAAGCTGAGCGTGGAAGACTTCAATAGAGCACTACGGTGGAGCAATACTGAGGTATATATTCCTCGTTCTGTTTGAAAGCGTTTTAAATGTGAATATGCATCGTGGTGCTGATTGTTTGTTTTCTAGACTGTTTGCGGCTATGGTGCACAAGACGCCCTACCGTTCCGTCCGTTAAAGGAAGGAGAGCTTTTCTTTGTAGAGGATCGAGAAATAAATCTGGTGGAGTTGGCACTTGCTACTAACATCCCCAAAGGCTGTGCAGAGACGATGGTTCGAGGTACGATGGGTATCATTAGTGTAATGTTTTCAACCTTACTATCTTGCTTTTTGTTTTTTTTTTAAAAGACAATTTTGATTTCTGTCAATGGCAGTGCATGTGTCATATCTCGATGGAAAAGGCAATCTGGAACCTCAAGGCACAGGTAAATATCAGATATCCTAATGTCTTATTATTTTAATTGATTTATCTTGTGGAGTAAACAACGTACTGTAAGTATTCAGTAGTTCACCCAGCTTGTTTACTTGTTGTCTTATTAGTTCCCACTGCTGTTCAGTCTCTATCAGAGGATCTTTTGAAGTATTACCAACAAATAACAAGAGCTATTTTAGGAGAGGACCCACATCTCATGAAGGTACTCAACAAGAATGCACTATATTCATCAGAAGTGAGAATAAAGGCTTTTAATAAAGACTTTTGTACTTTGTTTTCATTAAAAAAACACTAAGGAGCACAACTGTTTTCAAGCAAATCAGTGTATAAGAGTGATTTCTGAATGATCTTATGAAAATGAAGACTGGAATAACGACTGGTATATATCAGCTTTGCCATAACTGTATTCAATATATAGATTAAAATAAAAGTATTGTACATGTGTAAATTACAAATTATAATTTCACAATATTACTGTATTTTTAATCTTCTGTAGCCCTGGTAAGCATGGGAGACAGCATTTAAAAAAAGTCATTTTTTAAAAGAAAGAAAAATAATAATACCATCCCAAAACAAACTGTAGTGTATTTATTTTATTAATGCGTCTAATGTTTTTTTCTTGTTAGCACAATAATCTTTTTTCTTCTTCCATCAGGTGGCTTTATTAGACCTCCAGTCCAATTCAAAGATTGCTGCCCTGCTGCCTTACTTTGTTTATGTCATCAGTGGTGTAAGTTTGTCCAGGGCATACAAAATCAGATATTTGCTTATATACTTATTAACATTTTTTTGTAATTACTGTAAAAATGTGCTCTTTGATTCTTAACGTATGATTTTCTTTCTTTCCCTTACTTAGGTAAAGTCTGTAAGTCATGATCTGGACCAGTTAAACAGGCTCCTACACATGGTGAAGAGTTTGGTGCAGAACCCGTATCTGTACCTGGGCTCATACGTGCGTAGTCTGGTGTCCAGTGTCATGTACTGCATCCTGGAGCCTCTGGCTGCCTCCATCAACCCCCTCAATGACCACTGGACCCTGAGAGACTACGCAGCCCTTTTGCTCAGCCACATCTTCTGGTATTTCTATAGCAGTAAATTAATACATATTAAATTAGTAACTTTTTATGTGTTCTGGTAAGCTAAAAAAAAAAAATCAATCAATCCAGTTCAAACACTAGTCTGATTTGTAATGGGTTTTTTTTTTTCTCATGTTGACTTGTAGGACACATGGTGATCTTGTGAGTGGACTGTACCATCAGATACTTCTGTCTTTGCAGAAGGTTCTATCTGATCCGGTTAGACCTCTCTGTTCCCATTATGGAGCTGTAGTGGGTCTGCATGCTCTCGGCTGGAAGGTAAACACAGACAGCCCAACACCCACAAATATGCTTTTTACAACTAAATATCACACTGTTTGTGTGTACATGTTTTTTGTTGCAGGCTGTTGAACGCGTGCTGTACCCTCACCTCCCTGCCTATTGGGCGAATCTACAAGCTGTGTTAGATGATTACTCTGTGTCCAATGCTCAGGTGAAAGCAGATGGCCACAAAGTCTATGGAGCCATTTTGGTACGTACAGTACTTTAGACAATGACAGTGATGCATATGTTTGGTTTTAGGTTGCTGATATAAATGTATTAATTTATTAAAGTTTTATTTTGCTGGAAACCACAGAGAGTTCTTAAAGATGCTCTTTTTTTTAATAACAACTCCTCATTGAAAGTTTGGAAAGATAGCATTTTGTGCTTCCATTTGCACATTATAAGTGACCCAAATTCACATCCTTTGCAGAGATAGTTGACGTGGAAGAGCATTTACTGCAAACCAAACCACTCAGAAAACACCAGATTCATGTGTTGCTTGTGTGTAAAAGCACACGGTGCTCTTGGTTTTGTAATATTTTGTTCATGTATTTATTTCATTAAATGCAGTGTTTAAAAGCTGTATTGGGATTTCATTTCCATTAATCATACTACCTTCCATTCAGTGGTTCATTAGCCCCAGCCTAAATGTCTCTTATCTAAACCTCTAAAGTGACCACTTTACTTTCTTCCCTTTAGGTGGCGGTAGAGCGTTTGCTGAAGATGAAGGCTCTCAGTCTGACTTTGGTAGCAGAAGGAAATGGTGCTGGTCTACCAGGCACTGCCACAGGGGCTGTTGGCTTCAGAGAAAGCTCACCTGGTCTCAGCCCACCTCCTGAACCTCTCTCAGAACCCCCTCTTGGTATTGCAAGCCATCTCCAAGCAGGTGTAGCTGGCTGCACATGGGAAGAGTGGACTCCTGTGTCTCTTCCTGCCATGTACTGTGAACTGTACTCCTTTTTTGGAGACAGTCTGGCTGTACGATTCAGCACTGACCCGCCATTAGGTGGCACCCCACCTCCAGGGCCCTGCCAACCACTAGAGGGCAGGAAAGAGCCAGCAAACACTGCCCCCAATCTTGAGAATACACGAAAAATGCCCCAGCTAACTGCCAGTATGAATATAAGTCCACGGCAGGATGAAAGCCCTCGTATGGAGCCACAACCACCCAGCCTGGCTGCTACTGTCCCAGGGAGGTAAGAGTGGAATAACATCCCAGTAATAATCTACATAGAGGAATTGATTGTGAATCCCAAAATTTAGTTTTCTTTTAACTGCAAGTTTCTCTCAGGGTAACATCACACAATTAAGTCATAATAAAAAAAGTCTGAATTGTGAGATAAAAAAATATATATTATATATGTTTTTCATTTTGTTGAGGGAAAAAGCTTCCATAGTTTCTTAATGATATTATATGAAAACTGAAAAAGGCATAAATTCAGGAGTGGACAAGGCCAAAATAACTTGTCATGCCCTCTAAATTCCTAAAGCCTATATATATATATATATATATATATATATATATATAATATAT
>JAUYWG010000040.1:3619276-3637434 GCA_034779775.1 Enteromius afrohamiltoni | reverse complement strand
ATTTATTTATTGATTGATTGATTTTCAATAAATGTATCTGTAAAATTTGTACACCAACCAAATAAGATTGCACTTCTTTATCTCCTTCAAGCCTTTATCTTTTTGTCCAATTTTACATCATAATGAATACCTCATGGCTTTAACAAAGACTAAAACATAGAATAAGTTAAGCTTTGCCTTAGATAATACTGATCCAATCTTACATTAGCAAGTCATTTAACACGGCCCCAAATGTTTCAGTACAGAACAAAAGTTAATTCATATTATGATTGATAATCACATTTAGTTGTTTTGTTGCGTACATTTCTCATTGCTACTCTCCTTTTTGTCCCGTGTCTGCAGATCCCTTGCCCGCTCCTCCTCCTCATCTTCCACCTCACGTTCCAGGTCTTCTTCATCACGTCCTGGACGCTCAACCAGCCAATCCAGAGACATTTTCCCTAAAGCCCGCTTCCCGCTGCCTCAGGCTGGACCTCCGGCTTTCTCTTTCATCATTGGCGGGCGACAGATGGGGCGACGCTGTCAGGGAAGGCGCTTCCAGACGAGCTTTACTCCAACGCCACCTCTTACTACCCTCCCACCTCGTGCTTACGCCCACAAGCTACCGGTCATAGGGAGAGTCAGCAAACCTGTGCGCCGCTGGACATGTTCCCATTACTCACTTCACCTGCCACTTTAAAGTCCATAGACGATGTATGTGACTTTTAGAGACAACTGACCACAATGACATCTCATCAAATGGCTGCATCTTACATGAACAATTCTATATGCTTTATGCAAACAAGGCAAATATTATTGAGAAAATCATTTTGAATCAATATCCAGGAAAGTTATGCTATAGCTCAACAGATTCTAATCAGCAGCATCAACTTTGAATTCTAATATAGTTATTTCTGTTTGTATTACAGATAGTAAAATAGAACATGAGACCAATTTTATATTTAAAGTACTTACAGCAGAATGAAGCTAAACAAATACTTCTATACAATTACCTTGTTTATTAGAGTATTTATGTTTGAGTGAATGTCCTTTTTTACATGTTTAACTTTTTTGTAATGATGTATGCCTGTAAAAATAAATAGATTATGTAATTTTGTATTATTTGTATTTAATTTGCACCAGTCTGTTTATAATGCAAGAGATTTTAATTTTCTTAGGCCTGGTATTAAACTGCATGCCAAATCCAAACAGTCCCATCATGACCCCCTTTAAATAATTTACCAAAAACTGTGCTTAATGCATTATTCTAAAGGAGCTGTTGGAATTATTTTTAAAAAGAGGCATTTGAATTGTTCCAGAGAATAATTGCAAATTTGAATTAATATAAAGCATTCTTTTAAAGAGACAGTTCATCAGGGTTTGTTTTCTTTCACTGAACACACACACAAATGTTAAACGGGTCCTAGAATGTTGTTGATAGTGATTGCTTCATTATGTACCAAGATCAGGGGAGTAACACCAAATTCTGGGTCCTATGCACAAGCAGTGTCCATGGGCTCCTTGAAGCTCAAGGTTCACAATTACCTACGATCATCAATCAACTGATGTGTTTACCCAAAATATTAGCATTTACATTAGATTTACAATATTTAAAGGAAAATTAAATTTCACTCCTCATGGGCCCTCCCCCCACTTGGGGCCCTGGTAATTTAGTCCCACTAGTCCCAGGGTGAGTAGACCTGTGTCAGAATTGTAAAATATTCCTTTAAGATATAAAGTTCTATTCTGATGACAATTTGTCATCAAAGCCATTCTCTAGTGAGCTAGTTAATGCAGCTTCATCCGTTGAACAGTTTGGTTTTGGTTCTGTTTAACCAGACAGGTGAGGGCTGATGGTTGTCCATGATGTCTGCTGACCTGTTGCATTAAAGTTTCAGCATGGTATTGAACTCTCCATGTCAGAGCCCAGGTTTGGTTACACATGCAGCACTGTAACGTCCTGCCATACTGAAACAATACACAAACAGAACTAGTGTCATAATGGTTATTTTAGCTGATAAAGCTCTGACTTTTCTACGTGTTTACGCGTTCACGTTCATGATGGCATCGTATGGCCTCTTCATCGTCATCGGTGCGGTTGTTTTGATGATACTGGAGCAACCTGAGGAGAATTTGCTCGTTCAAGAGGTCCGTGAACTGAAAGCTCATTTTTTAGTGGATAACCCGTGTGTTGAAGAGAGCAGTTTGGATCGTTTGTTGATAGACGTGCTTTCTGCGAGTAGACGCGGCGTGGCCACGCTGGAGTCCGCCGGCGACGAATGCAATTTTGACTTCACGTCGTCGCTGTTTTTCGTCATCACCTTCCTCACGACCACAGGTGAGAAGCAGGTAGACATCCAACGACGTTAAAATTATCTTATTAAACACTAATATTTCTTTATTTTATTTAAAATTAGTAGGATATTAAGTATAGATCATGTTCAATTAAGGTATTTAGTAAATGTCTTAATCAAAACTTACATAACTAAGGACTTTATTTATTTTGACAGCTTTAAAGGTGATTTTTCTCAAAGATTTTTTGCACCCTCAGATTCCAGATCACATCCTTTCATATCAATGGATAGCTTATTTATTCAGCTTTATGATGTGTCTCAATTATGACTCTAAAAGATAATGCTGTTTACAGCCAGCAAGCAAAGGTAGAGTTTATTTAACCATTTAGTCTATCTGTATGTCTAGATATAGATATATTTCTAAATATTAATATCCCATAGAATAGCCTATAAAAAATTTAGATCTAAATAAATTCATATATTATAAATATTGCCATTTATTTGCCAGGTATTTGTGTATACCTGCTTACGCTATTCTTAACTTGAATTTTACGCATTTTTGTAATTTACTTGTTTGTTTTAAATTTTTTTTCGTTTTAAATTTACATTAAAATGTAGCTAGAGAGTGACTAATAATTGATATAGTTTATTTGTCAGTGATTGGTCTTCCAGTGTCATGCAGTGTAATTTGGCCATCACATTATTGATACCAGTCAAAAGAAACAGCTATATTTAAAGCAGTTTTTTTTTTGTATAAATGTTTTCTATATTTGCAGGTTATGGCACTACTGTGCCTCTTTCGGATGAAGGCCGTGTGTTCTGTGTTGTATACTGTCTTTTGGGCATCCCCTTAACCCTGCTGCTGCTGTCCAGCCTCACTCATGCCCTCCTGCCCTGGGTAACACACAACCCTATTAACAACCTTCAAGTCTTCTGGGGAATGTCTCACAACAATGCTGCATTGCTGCACTGCAGCGTTCTGGCCTTTTGCACAGCGACACTGTTCTTTCTTCTGCCTGCTGGTGCCCTCTGCCTGCTGGAGAACAACTGGAATTACCTGGAGTCGCTGTATTTTTGTTTTATCTCACTTAGCACCACAGGACTTGTTGACTATCTTCCCGGCAGGACACAAAGCCGAGCAGCACGTCAGTGGTTGGAGTTTGCAACCTCCTGTAAGTTATTTCCATATTGTATTAGTTGGAAGTAAAGATATATCCAAGCCTTATTAAGCTTTTAGTCAGTAGGTTAGTGAAATGAAGTGGTGAAGTTCCTTAGAAAGTTGTATTTTTAAACTTTGAAGTTTTATTGACAGAGCCTTTGTGACACTGCACCACAAAATTAGTCATAAGTAGCTTGGGTGTATTTGTAGCAATAACCAAAATACATTGCATGGGTCAAAATGGCTTATTTTTGAGTAAAGATCATGTTCCATAAAGAAGCAAATGTTTTATTTAATTATATTATTATTATTATTAATTATATTATTTATGTAATTATATCAATATTTAATATCTGACTAGTAATATGCATTGATAAAGAAGTTGGACAAATTTGTAGGCGATTTTCTCAATATTTATATAGATCAAAATTAATGCTTACAGTTTTGTGGTCCAGGTCACATGTTGACTGACACTTTCTTTACTTGGTCTTAAAGTCTCATAAAGTCTTACATTTATATTTATAGAACCTGCAGAAACCCTGATTTAGTCTCCTCTTCAGGTTACCTGATGCTTGGACTGATTGTCTTGCTTGTGGTTATGGAAAGTTTGTGGGAACTGCAGCAGGTTCAAGCCATCCTGCGTTTTTTTGCTGGACCACGGCAGGGTGAGCTGAAGGGGGTGGGTTTGGATGAGCTTGTGCTCGGTGGAGACATGACAGGTGCAGAGGAGGAACCTCATTACACCCTTCCTATATCCACCATCTCCCCTGCTTTCACAGACTCACCTGCCACTCCAACAATAGAGCTGCCACCAGTCTTTGGCCTGACACCCATAGCAGCCACCAACGAAAATATACCCCCTTCACTAAAACCAGATTTAGTGTGTCAATCCACTTCCACTTCATAACTGATACAATGGAACTGGACACTAAAAGAATAAATAATATACAAGAATGAAGCTGGAAACCATGAAGTGGCGATATTGGTTCCTTTTCTTTAGTACAAGCTTTGGATTGTCCAAAGTCAATACACAACTTTATTTATTAATTTAATAATTTATTGTTTTGCACTTGTTGGATTAAGTATACAAACCTTTATTAACTAATTTATTTACTTATTTATTCATTCATTCATTATTTTGTTTCTTTGTTGGAGTAAGCATATCTTTTTTTCTTTTAATAGAGTCAATTTATTTTAGATTTGAGATTTATTGCAATCCTAATATTAAGTCTACACAATTAATAAACAAATAAATCTTTTCTCTTATTTATTTATTAATCAGTCTCATTAAATAAATTTTTATATTACATTATAAGCTAGATACTGATTCAAACAATATTGTCTAAGTAGTCAGATTTTAGACTAGTGTAAATGTAATTTTAATTATTATATAATTATTTATATATATATATATATATACTTTGAAATGTAGTTCATTCCTGTGATGGCAAGGTTGAATTGTCAAAAATCTTACGGTCACTTTTGATCACATTTAATGCATTACTGACCACAAGCTTTCAAATGTGACCAAAAAAACCCTATCAAATATTTAACATTTTTCACAGAAGCAACCCTGGATTACAGCTCAACAAAATGCATGTGATACATCCTGGGAATAAATACTCAAATAAAAATACTCAAGTGTTTTGAACACCTTTTTTCCTTTCTTTTATTCTTTTTCTAAAAAATGAATTAAAAACGTTTATATATATATTACACTTTAGGTTAAAGAAATTCAATACAGCCCGTTTATCTTCAAAATAATTTAATGTTTCAAATGTATTTGATGATCATGATTTCTAAATGAATTTAGTTATGTCTAAAATAAGACAAGTGCATGAAAAGCAACAAATTAATTATCACGTTTATTTTTCCCTATACAGCCTATTACAAAAAAAAATTAACATTGAGATTCCCATGTTGTTCTTCATAATTGAAGCAGGGAGCAGGTGTGAGTGTGTGAGAGTAGGATGGTGACTCAGAATCTGTGCCCAGCGCTGATGCCAGTCTGACATAAACACACTTCACAAGCTCTGCCTATTACATTTATAATAAGGGCATATTCTTCTATTATAGTCTCCAGTCTTTTACTGTCCAATTCTGCAGATGCCTAGCTGTGCTGAAGCAGAGGTGCATTTGTGTGCAGTTAAACACTTGATGCATGGTTTTTTTGTTACTGTATGTTTATTGCAAACACTTTCTAAATTTCTTCTGAGGGTAAATTGGCTTGTAAAGAAATCCAAATTCAAGTTTAAAAATAGTATTCTTTTTTTCATCTCATCACTTCAGAATCTAATTATTTGTGTGTGTGTGTGTGTGTGTATGTGTGTGAGTGCTATGTAGGTCAGTACTGCAGGAAAGGTAGGCCCCCCAAAAGCTGGTGCAGTGCTGGGTAACAAAAACTCAACCCATTTTTAGTCACTCAGTAGTTAAACAGTAGTCTCATAAGAAAACATAATTAAAAATAGCAAATGCATAGGATAAAAATAGGACATAAGATTGTTCCCCTCAAATTATCCTAATGGCAGAGCTGCTGACATCTGTTAACAAACACAGGACATAAGTCCTTGAACGAAAGAAGCGTGACGTAAACTCCCCAGAGGACCTGAAGAAATGATAGGGGCTTCCCCACTCTTTTACTCTGAGGACCATGAAGCATAAACAACATTTTTCCAAAACCTACTAGCCTTAAACTTTTGAAATCCTCAGCAGGTCAGTACAGAGCTCAAACATTTAACATTTCTTTAGCTTTAACACAGATGCATGTGGTATATTCATATGACTTTGTGACCATAGTGCCTAATGCTTTCACACTGTCAACTGCTCTTTGATTCAGATTGACAGTTAGCAGGTGTCACATGCGTGTCTATATTTGTCACGCTGGTTTAAATGTTGTCTCTGATCGTGAACAGACGGGGTAACATTGACACAATGTAGTTTTCCACACTGGAAAGTGATGCGTGTTAAAGATCATAAAATGTTATGTTCCTGTGAAATGAAGTTCATATTGTTTATATTGTGCTCTTGTTATGGAGAGATGATAGATTGGACATCTGGAATCTAGGTTTGAGGCACTTCTTAAACATTTCTTATTGGTGATAATTTGATCATGTGAATACCGTAGTTCAGAAGGTCAGATGTTTTTAATGCTCTTTAGATCATTCTTAATTCATTAAGGAGAACATGATCATTAGGTCTTAAAATAAATGTTTGATCAAGTTCATGCTACTTCAGTTGGTGCTTTTATTAAAGGTCATTTCATTCATCAGAAGGTGGACAAACCTACTAAGAAATTAAGATTTTGTTTCATATAGTTTCACTCTAATTGTTATGCTGATTATAGAATTTGTCCATATGCAACAGGTTTAAAATGTTTTTTTTGTTTTGTTTTTTTATGAAACAAGACTCTCCAAAGCTGCATTTTTACAGTAAAAATACAGTAATATTTTGAAATGTTATTACATTTGAATTTTGTATATATTTGAATATTATTGAATATATACATATGAATATTTTTTTAAATAAAATGTCATTTTTATTTATTCCTGTAATGCAAAGCTGAATTTTCAGCATTTTCAGTTTAGAAAGTTTAGTTCTGACCAATTTAATTAACGTTTTGAATATTAGTGTGCATTTTGTAAGTAGTCACTATAATGGCTTACATGGTTTAGAGATGAAACTAAGAAATTACCAGTGGCATTCAGATTTGTTTAGGCTTGTCTTCTTTTAGAACATTTCCTGCAGTTGGTACTTGAGGAGGTCAATGCCACAGGAAAACAGGAAGTACTGAGACTACGACAAGCTCAGCTAACAGGAAGTGGACAGCCGTGAGCGGGAACCTTATTCATTATCCATAGGTTGGTACTATGTCTCTCACTTCCCTTCCCCGATCCCTGTATTAACAAACTGTTATTCTTGGCTTGATAAACAAATTAAAATGATCCAACTAGTTTAATTAATCTGTTGTCATATTCCAGAGAGGGCTTCAGAAGAGAAATTACTCTAATAAAAGACAAGAGCAGAAACAAGTTAACAACACCAAAACATGGCCTTTTAGGTAGCTGGAACCAAATTTTGGCATGTTAAATTGGGCGTATTAGATTTGGATCTGATCATCCTTTCTAAAGACTACAACAAAACAGAGCTTCAGAGATTTGTATCTTGCTTTGTGTGCAGAACTTCTCAATTGGTTTTGGACTTGCCACACCTGCCAAAGCTAATCTAAACTCTAATCAGCATGGGCAAGTTTCAGCCTGTCCCACTCACTGATCTAGAATCAGCTCCAGGTTCCTGGATTTGGATCAAAATTATGCTATGCTGTCTCCAAAACTGGTCTCAAGTCATAATAATACAACATCACATCAGGCTATCTGCTGCACAAGCTGCCTGCCACACCTAAACCTAGTTTAAACAGTATGACTGTACTGAGCAAGAACTAACAGTCGACTTTATCAGTTATAGAAGCAATGCAAAGTAATATGATGACACTAGCCATTGGTTACATTCTATTGTTTAAAGCAGTGGAGAAAAAAAATGAGGTAATGGTGACCTTTAACCATTCACAGAGTGCTTTGAATAGCCCTGCCAACCTCCATTCACTTCAAGACAAACTGCTTCCCATGGCAAGGTAAGAAATATTACTTCACCTTAGCCAGAAGTAAAGATCTGTACTACATATCACATTTTCTCTGTTCCTGATAGTATTTTTACAGTTCATTTTACATGATGACAATGGTGGGTTATGTTGTCACATTGTAATTTGTCAATAAACAGCCTTAGTCTATTTAGTAGCCTATGTTAAACAGTAAAACAACCATTAAGCAAAAAAGGATTCATGAAAGTAAATGAATTCTTCAACACCAAAAAATTGCTATTAAATTTTACTTTTATGAAGAAACGGTAATACATAAAACCAAATGTGATTTTTTTAAAAACATTATATGCTGTAATATATAAGTTGCAACTGATATAATCAAAATGGATTTATTTTTTTAAATTAAATTTCTATTTATAATAGAATTATATCTTGCAGGACAGAATTCTCTAGACCTAAGTGTTATATCTGAAAGCTTAAAATTGCTGATAAAACAACCACACATTTGTGAAATTACATGAATACAGTTATATCATAATGGTTACAATACTCATTTAATGATAACAAATAAGGCTATACTTCCTGTAACACTTTATTTCCTTATAACAATGATTCTATAAATATATATATATATATATATATATATATATATATATATATAAACCCTCCATTTCTGTTTCCTTGGTCATGCCAGGGGTTTGAACATATCAGTTCAACGCAAGTGGCTGGTTGTATGTTTCCTCTTATCATCTGCAGCCTTCACTTTGACATTTGGAGCGTGTGTGAATGAGGCGCGGGGCGCGGAGCTGCCGTCCCTCAAACATCGGGGTAGGCGAAGTGACACAGCAATTCCCACGATGTGTTTTTAATTCATCACTCTCTTCTGTGAGGAACTGTCTAATATAAGTGCGCTCATCATGACATCGGTTTGGAAGAGACTTCAGCGCGCTGGCAAAAGAGCGTCGAAGTTTCAGTTCGCCGCGTCCTTTCAAGAACTCACCGTAGAGTGCACTAAGAAGTGGTAAGAAATGCGATTTCTCTTTTCGCTGTCATGTATTGTTGTTACACGCTATGTTGAACGTTTCTTTTAAGTTTGACGTAGCTACAGTAACACCAGTCTAGCGACGCGACGCTATGAAACGAGAACGCGACGCTTTTATTGTAAACAGCGACACTTGTGGGGTGCAGGGTGGTGATGGTGTAGTTTACTGTCAGTGTGTTGTGGCACATAAACGGACAGTAAATAAGCGCTTGTTTATTCTGGCAAGCACATTTCTGTTTGTAGTAGTGGGTTTTGTTATTAGGAGCCTACCACCGCTTATACTTCCGTTTTACTTTCAGTTTTCCCGATTACACTCATCTTAATGGTTCCACATGAAGTGCATCTTCAAGGACACTTTCATTAGCAGCTACAGACCAACTTCATTAAGCCCTGTTTATGTGATACTCTTCAGTTCTGATGCTGAAGGGAGGGTCTTAGACATGTTGATAAACGGAGCTAACCAGAGCCTTTTATTTCATCACATAGACTTTAATGATAGGCCTTATGTATTTCACTATTTGAAAAACATTTATGTAAAATATGCTAGCGTTGATCTAGATTGCACATTCATTTTTATAAAGTGCAGGAGGTGCATTCTGGGATGCTTTTATTGAAGGAGTGCTTGTTGAGCACTTGTTGATTGGTTTTCGTTTTATTGTACTGCCCAGCTTCCAGCTTACTGAACAGTTACAAATCAAGTGGTGCTTTATTGTCATTCTGCTACATAAACATATATAAGCACACAGCAACAGAAGTATAAAACTATTGTAAACCTGTTCACAGCTAACCATATGACTGTAGGACTACATATATCCTATATTATATAAAAAGTTCTGGTGCACTTTAGTTATAAATTCAGTTATCTAATCTGAAATCATTTCAATGCAGTTCCCTCAGTAATCCCTTTTAGCAAATAAAAGCTTCTGCATTGTAGGCTGTCGAACTTGAAAATGTATTATTTTTCTGACAGTCAACATCATAATATGCATTAGCATCACGTGACAGTGGATTTTGTGGTATTCCGTCAAAACAGTGTTAGCACAGGGATAATAAGGATCTCTTGGTCTTTACCATAGAGACTTGGCTACAGAATGAATTAGTAGTATGTGGAATAGGTGGAATAATAAAATATGTTTATTGTTATTTATATTTAGGTATCAGGTGTAGAAAGCACATTCTATTTTGTAGACATGACACTTTATTTAGTAGTTTTTCAGCTCTCTTGCTCACCAAGGCTGCATTGATTTAATTAAAGATACAATAAAAACGGTAATGTTGTGAAATATTGTTACAATTTTTAAAATAGCTAGTTTTGTATTTTTATATATTTTAATGCATGATTTATTCCAAGAATCTCAGCATCATTACTCCAGTCTGTAGTGTCAAATGATCCTATACATAAAAATGGTTTCCAGGTTTTCTCAGCAAAACCCACCTAATTGCTAATCAAAACTACCCCAATTGCGTTCTGGTGCATTTTTTGGCGGTGTTCTCTGATAAAAGGGTCTAAATATTACATTATCGGGGTTGCTTGAGTGTTTAAGTAGCCTTATTCCACAGACTTGGCAACACTGTTGCCATCATTTGTTATTATCATCAGTGTTTAAAACAGATGTGGCGCTAAAAGGTTTGTGAAAACCACTTTTTCAGAAATCTGGAACAACACTTATTTGAAACAGAATTAATTCGTAAAATTATAAATGTATTCATTATTTACTTTTGATTACTTTAATGCATCCGTGCTGAATGCAAGTATTTGTTTCTTTCAAAAGCCTTGAACAGTGGTGTATTTCATGGGACATTCGGTAATATTAGCTGATGCTGTGATGATGTCATCTAACTTCTGTGGCCTTCTCTGTGGTCCATGGACAGTGTGTCTTGTGTAGTCACATGACCTCAGAACAGCTGTTTGATTCTCTCAGTTAAATGACTCGGCTAGTTCTTGAATGTGAAACGTGGTCAGTGTTACAAGACCATCGTCAAGTGAAACATTCAGAATCTGATCGTAGTGTTTGAACTGGGTTATTATTATTGGACACAATATTAAAAACAAGATGTGTAACATTTAGTTTTAAGGTTAAACATTGGTCCATATAATAACTCAAACATAAACAGTTAAACAGTTTACACTTAAAAGCATAACATTTGATTCCCTTCTCATGCAGTTTAATAGATGTAACACAGTGTTTCACTTTATATCAATGCGTGTGCCATTTCCCAGTCTATTTCTGTGTACCCCATGACTCTGTCACCATGTCGCTTGGCCTCTTACATCCATTCACGCAGCTGCTGCTGACACTGACCTGCAATACGAGACCCAGAGGTCCTCAGTTCTCTCTCTCCACCTTTCCTTTCCTTTATTATGACTCAAATGTCACATTAACATGCGTAGGCATAATCTTCAGCAATCATTTGGTTTTTCATCAGTTTGAGGAAATTATTTTATAGAAGCACTTCATGTGCCATTTATTTGACTGATCAGCACTTTTCCAGGTGTACAATTGAGTGATAGGTGGGTTGCATGGGATGCCTGAAGGGCAAAGCATGTAGCTTATATCCAACAATTATAGAAACGACTTGAGAGTTGCAAAACTGGATAGTCATCTGCATGTTTAAAATAGTGTATTTTTGTACTTATTACACAGTAGATTGTGAAATTCAAATGCAAATACCACAAATACGGAAATAACATTTTAGGTTATACTGATTATTCATTAATGGATATAATGGTAAACTACCAACCCACTGAAATACTTCAAATCTGTTTTGTGTCTTTATAACACACTTACAACCATCAAAAAACATGAGAAAGAATCAAAGTTCCTCACAAAAAGCTTTTCGACTAGATGAAGTAAACACTAACGCATGGAAGGTGCACACCATGTCATACACTCAAATACAAAACAAAATAATGTATTAAAAATTCATTTAACACCAAAAGATAACATAAACCCCTCATATAGGTTAATCAAAACATTACATGTCAAATCTGTGAGTTATAAGCTGACTTGTCCTTTACTTTAACTGTACAGGTTTTCACTGTATATGAAGTTACTTACCATTAACCAATCAACACATTTTCTGTAGCATTTTATATTCTTTTACCATTCAAATTAAGAAGGTTTTTAGTAGGGCAGACAGTTTCTTATATGTGTGTTTTAAAGCAAGCATCGAAGCATTGCTGTTTGAGAATTCGCAGAAAGAGAAAAGGTGGTAAAAAATTAAACATTTGAGCCAAAAACACATGGCACAGTGCATGTACGTTAAACAGTTGATGTGACCATGTTATTGTAAGGAGAGTCCACACCCTCCATTGAGAGAAGAGAGATCAGTTTGACGTAACCCACTGGGAAAAGTAGAGCAAGGTTCAGGTTATATTTCCCCCAGCCACACTTAAGGGAAACCCTCATGACACCCTGCTCTTTTATTACTCAGTGACTTTAGCTTACAATTGACTTGCACAACTTATTAATACTAATATTTTCATTGTTTATGTAAGGTAATATATTTGTTGTTATTGCTATTTTATATGTTTTACCTGAGGCCCATTTATGTAAAATTAGGTGAAAACAATTTCACAGGTTTGAGAAGAAAATGACAGTATGTTTTCATAGTACAGTGAATTCATTTATCTCAAATTATTTCTTATGATGTGACCCCTTTCGTCTAATTAAATATTTCAGCTGCATGCTATGCTTGAATGTTAGCATAGGCATTGTTAAAGGTGTTCATATGTGTTGGATATTGACCCATCTGCACCTCACGATGAGTATTTTCACTTCAGATTGCTCACTTCATGCACAATCTTAGCCTGTTGGAACAGGAAGAAATAATTAGACCTGATCTTAAAGAAGCTCCAGCATTCCGCACATTGAAGCCAGCTAATGCTTTCCTGCATGTGGGTCAGATGAGTAACCTAATAACCAAACTGAGCACGCATGATAGTAGTCCCCTTCTTCATGCTGATGGAGACTAACCTCCTAAAGGCAGCTTCTTAAGGAATTTTAGGTGAAAGTCCTAGTTTTGTTTTCTAAGTTACTCGAATCATTTCAAAATTTGTGAAGAGAGACACAACCTCATGCAATGTTACATGCTCACTAAACAAACTATGATGATGTGTCTGCATAGTAATTAATTGTATGTCATTCATAGGCAGCCAGACAAACTGCGAGTGGTTTGGACCAGACGAAACAGACGCATCTGCAGCAAGGTAAACAGAGGATGTGGGTTTTTAGTGTTATACTCTTCACACATGTAACTTTTATGCGCTATAAGAAGATGCAGCTGCAGCTAGATTACTTTGACTTGCTCATCTAGAATTGCTTCATTTTTTAATACCTACTGGAATAGTAAAGCTTGAAAGTTAAAGGAAATCTCCACTTTTTTTTTTAAATAGGCTCCAACTCCCCCAGAGTAAAAAGTTGAGTTTTACTACTTTTGAATCCATTCAGCCGATCTTCGTGTCTGGTGATAGTTGGTGCAGTGATATCATATAGTGCCTGAAAACAGCCAGACCTTCTTGCTTGCAAGCTGGGGACTATTTTCCACAGGCGCTGCGTGATATTAATGCGCCTGGTACAGCAGCAAAAATCCTTGATTATTACACCAGAATGAGAGTATAGTTCCTAGTCGCACCCTAGAAAACTTTTTATTTTCTGTTGGGCTTAGTATACAATGTAACTACAGAAGAGTCAAGTTTTAAATATGAAAAATAACATTTTAAAACGAAATGCTTCTGGTCTAATCAGATTCAATGATCTATGCTAAGCTATGCTAAAAGTGCAATTGCCAGACAAGATCGGTTGAATTTATTTAAAAATGGTAAAACCCAACTTTTGAGCCTGATTTCAAAAAAGTGGAGTGTTCCTTTAAATAAAGTTGTAAGTGCAGAACAACACATAATAGTTTGTTTGTTTTTTCAGTTAAAGTTATGCTTGGAAAGTGTAATTTAATAGAGGAGGAAAATAAATCTTAGCATATTAGTATCATTAGTAAGAATAAATGCACCCTCCGACACGCATAAATTAATGGGTGCCAATATGATGTAGTAATTATTTCATCACAAGTATTCTGCTCATATGACGAATACAGTGAGACTATTGCATTGATCAGATGAAGTCTAATTCCTTTATACATTATTATCAATGTTTTTTTTTTTTATGAATGATTGATATGATCATCATCCAGGCAGTTCTCATGTTAAGACATGTTCTTATGTTTTTTATTTGTCATCATCTTCATTAGCTTCATGGCTGGCAACCAGGTATCAAGAACCCATACAGGGGGACTGTGCTTTGGCAGGCTCCTGAGACCGTGGACATCACTGTCACTCTTTTTAAGGTGAATATATGATACAAATATATAAGATATAAAAAGAAATCCATGTACAACACAATTTAAAAGTTTGGGTATGATTTTATTTTTGAAAGATACTAATAGTTTTATTCAGCAGTTATGATTTAAATTATTACATCTTTTATATTGCTCCAAAAAAATCAAATAAATATATCAAATAAATGCCTGTCCATCAGAAAAATCAGCATATTACAATGTTTTCTTTAAGGATCATGTGACACTGAAGACTTGGAGTAATGCGGCTGAACATTCAGCTTTACCATCAAAGGAATAAATTATATATAATGTTATATAGATATTTAATATATATATAATAGATTATATACATAAGCATGTAAAGACTCCTTTCAAAAACATGAAATTTTTTTTGACATTTATGTTGTATAAATTTAAGCTGGCATTCCATGTCCACATCATCAACAATTTTCACTTTTACTTCAGGATCCAAATGCAGATGAATTTGAGGACAAAGACTGGACCTTCATCATAGAGAATGTGAGTCTGTCTACTCTTTAATCTCAGCTCCGTTTATTAAAGGTGCTGCTAGCAGTTTTAGCTGTTTGCTAACCTCAGGCACAAAAGCATTTCTGTGTTGGTTAAAAAGTATGGTTCACTCCCTGACTCGATTTCTCCATTTAATAAAGGGCTTTCACAGAAATAGGTCAAGTTGTTGGAACATTTTTACGTAGCATTATTGCTCTTTTGTTATGAAAAGGCAAAAAGCATATCTTCAATTATGTTGTAATGGCTTTATTGATTTGGCAGTACACTACGGTTTGAAAAAATGTGCTCTAACATCCACAGGAAACAAAGGGTCACCGAAAGGTTTTAGCATCAGTGGATGTGAACATGAAGAAGTACGCAAGTGCAACCCCGACTCAGTTTGACCTCTCCCTTAAACTAAAGCCTCTGTCTGTGAAAGTGTTGGATGCCACGCTCAAACTCACCCTATCCTGTGTCTTCCTGAAGGAGGGCAAAGCTACGTGAGTTCAGTAGTTTTCAGTGGTCCAGATGTGTTTCTCTAGATCTGTGTAGTCTAAGCAGACCATTTACTTCAGTAGGCCTTTAATTATCTTCACTACTACTGTATTGCATTTAGTGACGAAGACATGCAAAGTCTGGCAAGTCTGATGAGTTTGAAGCAGTCCGACATTGGAAACCTAGATGACTTCAATGACAGCGATGAAGAGGAGGACAGAAGAATGAGTGCCGCAGTGAAAATGGCCACAGCAGTAATAGGTAATACTGACATATCTTCTCTTAGTCTTAAAGGAATAGTTCAACCCGAAAAACACAAGGAACGCAAAGAAAAATGTTTGTAACTAGGCTTTGCATCACCACTGACTTCCATAGTATGAACAAAATACTGTGGAAGTCAATGGGGACACAAAATAGCTTGGTTACAAACATTTTTCAAAATATCTTCCTTTCTTTGAGAAATTCATACAGGTTTGGAACTATTTGAGAATAATTATATGATGGCTGAGTTTTTATTTTTGGGGTGAACTATTCCTTTAAGTACACATTTAATAAAACTTGAAGCTGAAAACAGAAGTTTGGAAACAGGCATTTCCTGTTCTGAAAAGGTATTTGCATTTTTTTTCTCCTGGTGTTGTTGCTTCCTGGTTTTATGATAAGTGATATAGCTAGCCTGGTGATCGTTTACTGTTTTTAGTTGATTGGTTGTATTGAGTTTTTTTTAATCTTTGCACCAGTTTAATGCTGTGTTTCAGATTTAAAGGTAGCTTCCGTGTGGTGAGCCATTATTTTTTTCACAGCTGCTATCTTTCTTTTTCATTCTTTCTGGCTCTATTCTTCCTGTCTGTGATCAGCTCCTCTTCCTCCTGATAGAAGAATACATGACAAAGCCTGGAGACCTGCTGTAGACACAGGTCCCTCCGACACAGGTAGTTTAGTGAATGCTCTGGCTTCTTTTTCCACTCTCTTTCTTCCCTTCACACTGGAATTAACGTTTCATTTTTCATTTGCTATGATAATATTCTAACTTGTATTCAAAAATTATTTTGGGGTTATACAGTTTTTATACTGCTCAGTTTGCATTATGACAGTTCCAGGTTGGTTAATACTTACATCTCAATTTTGCTAATTGAAAATTTGACACTGATTGGCTGATATTTATTCATTTGCATTATTTGTTTTTCAGTGAGGCCCTTTTTAAGTTTTATGCCATAGCAAGATGCACCAATGCATAAATAATGCACATGGACATTAACAGTAACATTTAATATGTATGATTATATTAATTTATCTATATTTGTATGTTTTAAACAGTGTTGGGCAAGTTACTCTGAAAATGTAATCAAATTACTGATTACTCCTTTTAAAAGTAATCACGTTACTGTTCTTTTTTTAAGTAATTCGTTACTAGTTACATTACTTATTTCTCCATTCAATTTTAGAAAAATGTAGCATACACCTTCCCGATAAATATTTGTTACTAAAGCATCAACATTCACAAAACACTGTTATTTTTAACTAAAGCAAGCGGCTGCTCTGAGCACGGTGTTCATCGCAATCTCACAAATCTCTGTTATAACACAATAAACAAATCCATAATCTTTCGTAATGTCTTATGTCTTGTAATGTGTTATAATGAGAGGATTCGTGAGCACACACATTTTAGCACTTATTGGTCAACGCTGCAAACAGTTGTTTTACATACAGGTGTCCATATTCCTTTTTTGGGCATTACATATTTTAATCGTTTGACAGTTTATATATAAACTGTAGTAAAATGCATGGCAAAAGCATGATAAAATACATAAACCATTCAGTATATATGTTGTTTTTGTACTGGCACTATTTCACCCTGTAAATATATTATGCACTCAAGTGTAAATTATTTTACCAATGTTACTACTTATAAACTTGTGGAAACATCTAAAACCCAAAACCAGAAATTTGCTACAGTGTATTTGGATAGACTGGATTCTTTGAATGTTTTCTGTCTGTCAGAAAGTGGGTGAAATTGCATAATGCATTCCCATGACCTCAGCATTCCAGTGGTCATAAGTTTGTGTGTGTGAGAGTTTATCTGAGACCTGCATCTCTTCCTGGTTTTACTCAATTTCTTCTCTTCTGAATGATTCCTTGCTCATTTCAGTTCACTCTTTATCTCTCAGCAGTTTCTGTCTGCTACCTGCCAGCTCTTTAGTAAATGCACATCCACTTTAACTTCCTGTTTTTGTCTCTTCCTCTTCATGATCATCATCATCATCATTTCTCTCAGCTCATTCTGAACCGGAGCGGATGAGCTGTTCCTTCATTACACCTAACGTTCCTCTCCAGTACCGCCCCCAGTCATACACCGCCCTTGACCCCTCTGCCCCGCCCCTCTCCACTTCCTGTATCCGACTCCCCCGTGCAGCCACCAGCGTCCCTCAGGCACACCCCTCCCCATATGCCTTCACTATACCTGCATTTGCACGTGCTCATCCACCTGCTCTGCCCAAAATCTTCCAACCGCCAACCGGCTCAGGTACAAACACTCATCAACCCGGTGCAATGCAGCAGATCTTCACAAAGTTGTGCTGGTCTCCATACCTCATAGATCATCCACAAACTCACTCTTCTCTGTGTTATTACTCACAGTACATGGTTTGGTCATTAATGTTTTTTTTTTATTTGGTGTGCTTTAAAGGTGAAGTATTAGTACTATGGAAGCCCATTTTTTTAAAGCATTATTATGTTATTAAAAATATGATTATAAATTCA
>JAUYWG010000040.1:3602303-3619176 GCA_034779775.1 Enteromius afrohamiltoni | reverse complement strand
TTTTAAATTATATTTATTTTTATTTTTTTATTATTTTGGATTTAAAATACTGGCAAAAAACATTCAGATTCACAATTTGTTTTAGTATATTTTAAAATGTAGTTTATTCTATTGTTCCATTGCTAAATTGTCAGCCATTTTCAATTTCAAATGTAAGGATTCAAGTATCTTAGATGAATAATAATAAAAAACAGCATTTAAAAAGAGATTATTTTGAACACAAATGTATTCACATTTAATAAATTAATTTATAATGCTGCAAAAGATTTCTATTATAATAAGAAAAAATGTTCCATAAGCACAAAATCAGAATATGATTTCTAAAATATCATGTCACTTCTTAAATATAATGCCCTGGCTGAATAAAATGAAAAAACAAACAGAAAAAACTTAATAGTTTACTTAAAGCTTTTATGCATAATGAATTAGAAAAGTAGATTTAATACTTTGATTATGCCTAGTAATGTATTGTACAATCTCATGAATAATTGTAACCACAGTTAATACATTATAACACTTAACGATTCACTGTCACACTATGCATTTTAAATTTGGTTATAGTTATTGACATATAATGTATTACAGCTCACTGTATAATGCATTACACATACAGGTTTTAAGTAAAATGACCCCAAATTGTTGAACATTACTGTATTTCATTAACCGGCTATATCTTGCAATGGCAAATATCTAACCGTTTGTCTTTTTTGATCCAAATTTGGACCGTTTTAAAACTAAATTTGTTATGTGCATGCTAAATATCTGCATGACATTTTTGCATGAATATGTAAGATAAAAATAAGATAATATCTAAGAGATATAATCAAGAAAATAATTAGAATAATTAGGTCTGTAGAGGTATTGGGTGGAACATTTTTATTTAATTTTTTCGAACATACTTCACTTAAAATAAATCTTAATTGACTTCTGAAAAACTGTCCATTTAAAAAACAGATGCCTTTTAAGGCTGCTGTTTAAGAAAATAAAAGCCTGAACACCATAGTAACTGCTCCAGCACCCTGTGAATTTGTTCATCAAATCGCTATATATCCAGCCCCTGACTTTGACCATTCTTGTTTTGTCAAAGCTTGATCTAATGAACCGTATGTACCATCTAATGAGCGTTTTTTTGCCTCCTTATAAACACACACATCAACAGATTACAAAAAGCTGTAGCTTTACTTTCTGTTTTCTGTTTTTCCTCTTCACCTCTCATGATGCTATTCCTTTTCCTCCCCTTAAGTTGCTGTCACTCAAAGGCCGTCTGGAGGTCTTGCTAGGGCTGAGCTATTGGAGAGCAGTCGCTCTGCTGAGGGTGGTGCAGTACCTCCCCAAAGACCTCTTTCTTTTCTTCCTGGGATTAGCACCTCATTCTCTCTTTCCTCTGCTCAGTCCTCCATGTCCTCTCAGCAGACTCCTCTACCTGATATAACCCAGAAAGGTAATTAGTAAGTCAGTAAAGATAGACTATAGCTTGTAAATATTTGTATTCTAGCTTGCTTTAACTGTGTAATGTATTTTTGTTTATTTGATATTTGCATTGTCTTTCATTTTTTACCTGTCCTGTTGCTGCTTCACCTTGCTTCCATTCTGTCTTTCCTTCATTCTTCTCTTTTTTGTCTCATTCTTTTCCTTCCTTTGATTTAGCCACCCATTCTGTTGCTCGTAGCAAGACCTGGAGACCTCAGAGTTTTCCCTCTTCACACTCCTCTGCTTCTGATTTCAACCCCTCCTCTTTTGAGTTTGGCTCCTCCCCTCAAGGCGTAATGACTTTACCTGCACCGCGGCCCTCAAAAATCTATCGCGCCTCATTGGCTGAGCCAGGCTCTGCCCTTACAAAGCCTACAAGCATGCCCTCTGCCTCTGAGACAGGTACATGTGCCAGAAGTTCATATTTAACACTGTGGTTTTTGACTAGTTCAAAAAAGGGCTAATGTGAATAATTGGAGATGGAAATGCATTTTGTGAATAACTTCATCAAAGAAGTCATGTGACTTTGCACAATGGGGTGACAAATCCTGACTAGCAGATAGATCTCGTTCCACAGCATCTTGTTTTTATGCGATATTCCAGTTTTGCACACACGGTAAATTCTCAGCTTTGTATAGAAACCCAGCTACTGTAAAAGACCCTTTACAGCTTTAACTCAATTTTTGTTACCTTTGAGTCTGTTTATATACTTGTGTGCTCCTGAAAGTTGACCAAATTTTACAATATTGTTCAAATATTTGGTGTTGGTAAGGCTTGTGTAGTCTCCTATTATCATTAAGGGTGCGTTTATTTGATCAAAAATACAGTAAAGCAATAACAGTAATATTGAGGACAGGGAATGTTTTAAATATAATAAAAATAATATATAATAGTCAAACTTAAATAAAAAAGAAATCTTTCTAACCCCAAACTTTTGGAATAAAATGTGTAATTTGTCTGTTAACAAAACATTGATGACTCTCTTGAATATCAATATCCCCTACTCTAAATACCATCTTCTTCTAATTAATGGTAGAAAGTAGCGAATGACATAAGAAAATCTCTTTTCACATTTTATCAAATATATTTGCTAATCATACCTTTTTCTTTTTTCTTTTTCTTTCTTCCCCTGTAAACACTGTCTACTGATCATACATGCACTCTATCATTACTTACTATGGTACACGCCAGCATCTTGGCAAAAAGAGTGGAGGCCGCCCAAAGTACACCATATTCTGTGTCCTGCTTCTCTTACCTCTCCAGAACAGCATCATCCAGCCTCAGTTACCTCCTCTCCTCCTGCACAAACCTCTCCGCTAATGTATGTCCCCCTTCCTGCAACATCTTCATCCTGTGTGCTTCCTCAACCAATGGACTCCACCATTACTCCCAATCCTGCTGTAACATCTCCCAGTGTGCCTTCTTCCTCTGAGATGCCCAGCACAGAGTCAGTCTCTACTTCTTGCTCTCAAACCCTGTCAGCTGCCATCCTCTCTCCTGCTCCAGCATCACAATTTTCTCCCTCTATTGCTCCTGTTGCGTCGTCTAGCTCTCAGTCCACCCTGTATCCATGCGTTTCTACTCTCTTGCCATCTCCTCATCTCACTCTTTCCACTCCTGATGTTGGTCCTGTGGTCACTGCACCTGTTGTTGCTGAGTCAGGTAGAGAGCAAACACTCTAGGATAAAATTGTTTGCATGTGTTAAATTAAAGACATGATTACTTCATGTGTTCAGTTCAAGATGAAGAAATCATGCATTGATATAGGGTAGATGCCCTTTCAATAGAGCATGAATTTTGTACAATTTCTAATCCTCGTCTTAATCAACCATGCCTCATTTTTCAACATGAAAATTGTCATCATTTATTCATCCCCATGATGTTTCAAATCCGTTGGCTTTTGAAAATAGTATTTGGAAGTAAAATAATGATTCATTTCACTTTGCAACATCAACTCATGTTACACTGAAATGTTACATTACAATTAGTATTAAACTGCATTGAACAATCTATATTATATAAAACGCCATTTAAATACATGAAATTATTTAATAAATAGAATGCATTTTAAAGGAATAAGTCACCCAACAATGAACATTTGTTGAATATTTACTCCCATCCATGATGTAGATTAGCTTGTTACTTCATCAGAACAGATTGAGAGAAATTTTACATTGCATCACTTGCTCCCCAGTGGATGCTCAGAAGTCAATGGGTGCCTTCAGAATGAGACAGCTGATTAAAAACATCACAACAATCCACAAGTAATCCACAAGACTCCAGTCCAGCAATTAATACCTTGTGAAGTGAAAATATGTTTGTTTTTATGAAACAAATCCATTATTAAGACAATTGTAACTACAAACTGTTGTTTCTGGCCAAAATATGTCCTCTACTCTTAATTTTGCTTTCTCCAGTGAAAATACCTGAATCTTATCAAGCACTGTTTAAAAGTTGAAACCGTTCTAAACAAATATGTCTGTGGGTTTTGATGTGAAAGGACAACAGTGGATTTCACTGGAGGAAGTGTCATTGTGGATTTTGACCAAAAGCAATGGTTTAAAGTTAAAGTGTGGATTTGTTTCTTACAAGCACACACATTTGTGCTTAGCAAGATAGTAAATAATAATCTTGAATCATATAGATTACCTGTGAATTTTCTGATGTTGTTATTATTATTTTTCCAAATCTGTTCTGATGAAGAAACTCATTTACGTCTTGGGCAGCCTAAATTGATTACATTTTCAGCTAATTTATTTTTAGATGAACTATTCCTTAAAGCTGTGTACATATTTTAAACAGAACCTTTTTACATTTTTTTTTATAAATTCAGTGCATAATGTTACACATCCAGAATATAAATTCAAAATAAAAAAAGTTTAATTAAAACCAAAAAACACATATTTTGGTTACTGTAGGGACAGCGGTAAATCTCCATCTCCATTTTAGTCAACTTCATCAGCTTTACTTTTAAAGACACTGTCATTACAAAGATTACAAATTATTATTTTTTTTTCATTTTTGGGTGAACCTAAACTCTTTAAATTGTTTCCTCTCTGCTTTCATCTTCTCATTTTTCATTCCTGTTTTGTAATCATTCTCTCATTTTTTGTCATTTTCCATTCTCATCTGGTTAATGTCAACCTCAGAGCCTCTCCTAGAGGTCCAAATGTCCGAATGGAGGCAACAGGTTGTGCCCACAGTGGTTATACCTAATATGCGCAGACCTGTAGCCCCTCTTCCTATTAATACCCCTCCCACTCCTTTCATTCTTTCTTCACCCTCATCCATGAACCCCGACCCCCACATGTATGCCCAAACATCCACTGTAGTCCCTGTTATCACCTCCATTTCAGTCCCTTCCTCTGACTCACTCACAGGTACATATGCTGGCCTGAATCTGTGCTTCATTCTCATTCTGTGTGTGCTTGCTGTGAATGTAGATAACAGAGAACTGATTTAAATGTTTTGAGCTGGTGAGATCTGTTTTAGATTACATTCAACATTTCTTGCATAACAGTAGTGTCAGAAGGCCAAACATTCCATTCTTCCCAGTGGATTTATTCATCGTAACTATAAAACTGTCTTTTTTTAAAATTGTTACATTTACCATAAACAAGACAAGCATCCAACAAGATTATTTAGAAGTTCCAACCAGACAAGCTTTTGTAAAAGAGAACAAAATTTGGAGAAAAATAACAATTGTTAGAAAGTTCATTATTTTTTAAAGCATATATTACGTGATATTACACCCTCTGGAAAACACATGGATGAAACTACTTGGTAAAAACAAACTGTTAAAATATAATTTACTATTGTTTAAAGATTTGAGGTTTAAAATATGTATGTATTTATTTTGCGGCTCAAGAAACATTTCTTATTATCAGTACTTAAAACAGTTGTGCTGCTTATTTGTTAGAGACAGATTTTGTTAGAGATTTTTGGATTAATAGAGAACTGAAACTAAAATTGTTTGTAAAAATGCAAATGTATTTAGTGTGTTTTAATCAAAATAAAAAAGAATATTTTAAAAAGACTAAGCTTAAGTGTGTGGTGTTAGATACAGCACAGCAGAGACATGGATGATATAAGTTGCATGTTGTTACATACATGTTGCTAGTATGATTTGCATGATTGTGATTAAATACTAATTTCAAAAGCAGCTCTGTACCTTAACAAACATGTATGTGCTCCATGTTAACTGCAACAAATAGAAAAGATGTTTAAGAATGCCACAATAGAATGCTGGAATGCTGCTTTAGTGCTTAATATTTTGTTATTTTAATATATATATATATATATATATATATATTCTACATTCCTGTTTCAGAGCAACACAGACATTTAAGTGTATTGGCAGAGGAGGAATGTCCCAATGCAGTGTCTTCTCGTGAGTATGCACTACAGATTTAACAACTAAACATTGTACTCTAGAAATTTGATTGTTTTCTTTGACTTATTTGTAATGCTTGTATGGTGTCTGGCATTTTTTTTTTACAGCTGATGAAGACGCAGACGCCAAGCCCACAGATGTTCGTCATAACTATGAATCTCACCCTCGCAGAGTCATCAGTAGAGCCAGCCAAAAACCAAACAGCAATATGGAAAAGCAACAACCTGTTTTTGGACTTGAGGTTGTGCGGCCAGCAAAAGGGTGAGTCATATGTAGGAAATTGGTTGAGTACAATAACATGTGCAACAAGTGAACAAGTGTTGCCTGACAAAGAACCAACATGTTTGATTTCAGTGTCTTGTATAATTGAGTGTTGCATTTTTTGGGACATTTTTGATTAAACAATAACAGCCTAATGCATTTATTTATTTATTTATTTATTTATTTATTGTTATTAATTGTATATTTTTTGTGGTAGTATTGTATTATATTATTATGTTAAATTAACCTCTGTTGTTTGGTGTGTTTAAATGTTTATTGCAAATGCTTACAATCACTTACAATTGTGAGTTTAACTACTCTAAAACAAAAAAAATAACATATTGTTAGGATATAAATTCAATCAAATTATGCAACTGAATGCAAGGTCACAGAAGCAAGAGTTTTAAATAGCAAGTAGTTACTGACATTTTGTTGCTGTTGGGTTTCTTTGGTTTAAATGTAAATTTCTATGTTCTTGCAGATGCATGAAAATTAAAAAAAAAAAAAACTTTGCATTTCAGCATGGTCTTTCCTTAAAACTTTATTAGTTTCAGAGAAAGTTAATTCACATTGTTTTACAAAGGGTATTGCAATGCATTTTAATTTAGATTTTTTTTTTCGTTCTTGCTGTCCTCCCAGCACACTTCATCAGTTCTGATGTGTTTTCTTCTTAGACCAAAGAGTATGACCTCTCTGCTGCCCAATGAGTCACCTTCTATCACTGATGTCACATATTTTGAGCTGCCAGAATCAGAGCTCTCTCAAACAGATAAATTACCCACCGACGCAGCCCTCCAAAATGTTGCAGAACCCGCTGCAATCCCTACATTCACCGGCCCATTAACTAAGGTCCAGATCAGTCAGTCAGAGAATTCACAGAGCTCTGCTGAGCTGGCTGTTTTACACTCAGTTGCACATGGGCAGACAGAAGATGAGACGATTCCTCATAAAGAAAAGACAGAGTCCTTTCAAAGTAGCGTTCAGCTAGCAGAAATACAAGCACAAGAGGCCAGTACAGAATCTGTGCCACAGCTCCTCTCAAATACACAAATGTCCCAGTCAGATCACATTAATAAAGGGTAAGTGTGGAATGATGCACGCAAAGTGTGAAGTCTGTCAAATTTGCCAGCATATAGTTACTGTGTTAGGCTTGTTATGCTACATTAATATAAAATTCATATACTGTATGCGTCGCGGTCCATTTGCTTATAATTATTTATAAATCCATTTCTCAAACTCCCTCTAATCTCTGTTCTAATGTCCCTGTCCCTCAGCACCAAAAGCATGGCCGCTTTGCTGCCCTCTTGCCGAAAAGAGTCCCATTCTCCTTGGTCACCATCCATATTAGCTGTTGACATAGCTGAAAATCAAATAGGAGAATTATTTGTAGATTGGATGAAACAGGAAGGAGAAGAACTTAATGTTGGCAGCTCTCCATCTGTTCTCAGTATGATAAATCTTCTTCCAGCCTGTCCGAGAACTGCTTTTGCACCTGGGATCCCATCTATAACTTTTCAAGACACAAAATGGCCTTGGGATGAGTCTGTGAAGATACTGAAGGAGTACATTCAAAAGGAGAAACCAACAAAACTTATTAAAGATATGAATTGCTCATTGTATGATCAAAGCATTGCGGAAAATATGGTATCCTTACAGTTAACATGTCCAAGAGCTGCCAGTATCCCCGGATTACCATCTTTGCTGTTCCGTATGGTCAGTCTTCTTCCATTATGTCCAGATGTTTCTGTAGTTCCAGGTTTATCTGCAAGATATCCAATCATTTGCACAGATGAAACTTGGCCTAAAGAGAATTTAGTATTTTATTGTAAGAAAAACAAGCAACAGATTTTGCCAATGTCTTCAATGAAGGTGGATTTCGAAACTGCAAGAAAGATGGTTGCACTGAGATCATCTTGCTCAGCAGCACCCAATACTCCAGGATTTCCATCTGCTCCAAAACCAGTTGCACCGAGTATGGCCAGGATTCTACCATGTTGTCCAAAAATTTCCTGCATTGCTGGATTTACATCTGCAAAAGAACTTGCCAGTCAAGATGTCTTCCAACAGTGGCCACCCAACTATCAATCATCTGTGATAATAGCACAGAAGAACCAGTCCAGTTTGCCCCAACTTCTAAACATACTGAAAGAGGAACAGTTCACAGAGATGGTGAACTTAGTGCCATCTTGCCCAAAAAAGGCAAGGACTCCTGGTTTTCCATCTGCACCAAAACGAAAACAAGACATTGCATTCTGTATGACAAAACTCCTACCTCTATGTCCAACAACCTCTCGTCTCATCGGAATATCGGCTATACAAATTCACACAAGCACTACAGGTTCATTTAAGAACATTAAACCATTTTGGATAAAGTCACTACCATCTCAGCAGTGTCATTTAATCTGTCCATGTCCAACTCTGTATGAAGTTGCAGAAAACAATATGCTGTCATTGATACCATCATGCCCAAGAAAAGCAAGAACACCTGGATTTCCTTCTGCACCATGGCTCATCCCTGAAACACAAATAACATCTGGTACTCTATCAGCATGTCCACAGACAACTAAAACACCAGGCTTTCCCTCTTTAGTCCACAACCATGTTGATAAGACTTTGGTCAATAATTGCCTTTTTAAGGAGAAAGCTTTTTGTATGAGGTGTCTGCCAGTGTACACATTTGACAAGCTAGACATTGCTTATCAGGACAAAGAGAGTTTTAAAGGAATGTATGCTATTTTACCAAGTTGTTCGGTGAAAGCAAGTATCCCTGGCTTTCCATCTGCACCAAAGCCCAAATTAATGGTTTGCCTTTTCCATTCCTGCCCAACAGTCTCAAATGTACCTGGGATGCTTTCAAGCATCATATCTAAGGTGGAATTACAGTGGCCTGTAAATGAAATACCATTATGGGTAAAACAATTAGGCAGAAAGGTTCAGTCCATGCATGCTGTTCCTCCTCAGTACAGAGAAATAAACGATAAAGACTTTATTAAGCACATGATTGATTTGCGCCCAACTTGTGCAATCAGTGCTAAATTACCTGGCTTCCCATCTGCTCCAAGAAAAATAATTGAGAAGAAAGCAACAGATATGGTCTCCCTCATGCTATCTTGTCCATCTTTTACAAAGGTTTTAGGTATGCCATCGGTTGACTTGGGAAATGAAGCAATTGATTCAAGTGCATGGCCTCTGGATGCAAAGCAACTGTACAAGAGGACCTCAAAGGATGAGTCTGATATCTTGTTTTCTTCGTTGAACCAAACATATGACAACCATCTGAATTTCCACATAGAAGACATGGCTATGATTACGCCATCCTGTGCAAAGCAATCCAATATCCCTGGATTTCCATCCACATATTCAGAATCTGCACATGCGCTTTTTCATGCAAATAATATCCAAACGTCACCAGAAGATGTTGGGCATAAACAAGAAACTTCAGCTGTGCTTAGTCCAGCAGAAACTGAAATAGACCTGTCCAGTGCAAACAATTCTGACAATAGTTTTGCATTAGAGAAGACCAAGGAGAATGTGAACCTTTGGGCAAGATGTGAGGAAGGACAAAAGAGAATTCTGGAGAGGGGGTAAGTTCAGAATTTCCCAAGTGTTTTTTACACAACGAAGACATTTTGTAGTGCACACCCTGCAGGTAGTGGATATTGCATGAAATACTTTGACAATTGTTTCTAGGAAAATGCATTGCAGAATGTGGCACTCTATACCAGACATGCCACTATTACTGACTGTTGAGGAGAGGTGAGTTTTGCAAGGAAACATAAAATAGTAAATTTATTGCTTTGCCTTGCCGCAACTGCATCAAATTTTCCCCCACCTGCTTGTGATATATCCTCTGCTCTCTTAAAAGGCATAGTTCAACCCAAAATGAAAAATCTGTATGCATTCACTTAGCTTTATGTTGTTCCAAACCTTGACAGAATTGTCATTTTGGGTTACCAGTGCCTTTAATATAATTAATGCATAATGGTGTGAAAACAAAGTACAGCTTGCGAGTTGTGACAGAGACAATTTAGGCATGCATCACATATACTGAATCAGTTAAATGGTTGCCAGTAAACAGAATCATGCATGCAGTCAAATCCTCTCATATTGTCATACAACCTGAGATCTGACATCTGATTATATGCTTATTTTTCTCAGATGTCAAAGCATAAGTGCTCAGATTCCACCTTCTGAAAATTACAGAGACACTCTGGTTGAAAACAGTGTGAATCTAGGTGTATCATGGACATCGCAAGACAGACCAGAACAGTTTTTTGAAGGTTTTAAAGAAGAAAAAGCTACGAAAGATCATAATAGAAATCATGAAGATCAGCCTACAGGACCTCAGCAAGAGTGTGTCCCAAACATGGTAGATCTTCTTCCATCATGTCCACTGTTCTCAAGAGTTTTTGGATGTCCATCAACAGCGCTATCTAGCATATGTAAAACAGACATTACCAACTGGCCTACTGATTTAAGTATAATTTGGGATGAGCCACATAACTCACCCAAAAATATTTTAAAGCCAAACTTGGAAAAATCTCCCTATGAAGCAAACATGGTGTCCCTGACGTGCACATGTCCGAATGAAACAAGAATTCCTGGCTTTCCATCTGCTAAGAGGCCCACAGAGACCCCATGTATATCTTTTCCAGAAACATTTGTTGTTGTTGAAGTATCTACATCGACCCCAATTCCAGAGGAAAAGCATCTTGAGGAGCATCTGAGCATGGAAACATCATTATTGGAAGAACATCCAGGAGCAAAGCCAGGTTTACACTTCGAAAGCCCAGTTGAGTATTCAGAGACGACTATAATGATGGTGGATACAGTTCAATCTTCAAAACTTGATTTCACATCTGCTCCGAAGAGTGAAGAAATACTTATTCAATCATGTGAAGAATTAATTCTTCAAGAGTCTACAAGTGCTGAGCCAGAACTGAGGCATGATTCCAATCCTGCAAATACGATCTTAACCTTTGTTGCTGAAAACGCTGTAGAAATGTCAGATACTATTACTGAAACCCAAGCAGAACCAAATATGTCGGAGCTCTTTCCATCCTGTCCGGTGCTTTCCAGAATCTCTGGATGTCCTTCTCTAAGGGTCCCTGAAGGCATGGAGAGCACTAGTGATCAAGCAGTAATCTTTTGCAGTTTATTAAAAGATAGACAGATTGTTATTTTTGACCCCATAGAAGATGAAAAAGACTCCCAGGTCATAGCTCTGGCACCAACATGCCCAAAAGCATCACGTATTTCAGGCTTTCCTTCTAGACCACGTCATAATTCCCAGATGGAGCCGAACATGCAACACATTTTTCCCTCTTGCCCAGAGATGTCACATATAGCTGGTTGTCCAAGCATCCAGACCCCTAAGATGTCCAACTGGCCTTTGAGTACAGTTATTTTGTCTTCAAATACTTTAAAGAAAACCCCTGATGTTTTGGACATGTACATGATATGCAAAGAAAAGGGTCATAGAATGTTTGCTTTGGCACCTTCATGTCCTTCAGTGGTCTGTGTTCCAGGTTTTCCATTTGTGCCCAAGCCAATAATGTTGCACATGCTTCCCACTTGCCCAGAGAAATCTAATGTTATTGGATTGTCTTCTAAAAAGGAGCATTTAGATTGGTTTGTTGACAGGAAAACATTGCACACTGTACCTTTTAAAAAGCAACCTGTTTTTCTTAATGTTAATTGGTTTGGTGAATTAACTAAGATGTTTGAATTGGCTCCAACCTGTCCAATAATGGCAAGAATACCAGGATTCCCATATGCACCCAAGCGCAAAGCTACACTTCCCCCCAGAATGGTTGATCTACATCAGTGCATTCCAAAGAAGTCAAGAATCATGGGATTTTCATCAAGTGAGGCAATAAACGCAGGAACATGGTTTGAAAATGAAATGCCTCTGTTGGAGAGGCCACTGAGAACAAGGTCAGAGCTGCTTGTCCAGTTTAGTTTTGCAACTTTGTATAAAGAAATGGACAAAAATATTTTGCAGAGGATGTTTGCACTAGTATCCACCTGCCCAAGAGAAGCCCACATACCTGGTTTCCCTTCTTTACCTCAGGTTAAAGTGGAGGGTTTCTATCTCCATAAAGAACCAGATGTAGTTAGCATTTTGCATTCCTGCCCAAAGTTTTCTTTTATTGTAGGTGTCCCAACAGTAAAATCTGTGCCCACAGAAGAGTTTGAAGCAAGCATATGGTCCACTCAGAAACCCATATGGGTTAAACCTCTTAAAGAAAGGCCATTTTGGTCTTTAAGTTATAGGAAAGATAATGAAGAATATTCAAAAACCATGTTCTTGCTTGCCCCTACATGCCCCAATAAGGCCAGACATTATGGTTTTCCATGCTCAGAAAGGCTTAAAAAAGAAGAGGGTCCAGTGACAACTGTCTTCCCAGCTCCCCCAGAGGCTCCATACTCTGTAGCCAATGAAACAGAATTTAGTCGCTCTGAAGTGCCATGTTCCCCAGTTGACGCAAGGCTCCTTGATTTCCCAGATGCTTCTACACATCCAATTTCTCCATCAACTCCAATCCAAGAAAACACCAAATTTGAAGCCAAATTTACCCAATACATAGAATCTGAAAGAACTCAAACACTGGATTTAACAGAGCCTGGTAAGAGACCTATTTTCAGATAGTGTATTGAACATTAAGTAATATACTCAGAAATCTATAGAGTCGTATCCCCTTTTTTTAAGAAAATCCTAAAGAAATGGACAGTTCTTATGAAATGCTCTTGTCTGAAGGGTAAGTTACATAGCATGTTTTTTGTGTGGTGTATGAAAACATTTTAAAAGTACATTTGTGTTCTTTTGTTGCATGTGCATTATATTGTTTTGACATTGAGTTGTCTTGTTAATTAATCGAGGCACATTTATTTTATTTTATTTTTTTATTTGACTGTATTTATTTTACATATGTTATATTACTTCTTGACATTGTTGAGGTTTAAAGGGTTAGTTCACCCCAAAATAAAGTTTCTGTCATTAATAACAATTTATTCAACATTTCTTCTTCCCTGAGTTACGTCTTCAGCCATTTTGGAGATTACTTAAGAACGTATTTGATTTAATCAGTGTTGTTAATGTTCAGGGAGAAAGTGTGTGGATGAATGTAATACTGTGTTGTAAAAAAGTGTTGCTTACTCCTACTAAGGAAAGCATGCGTATGTGCTGTGATACTCGCAGAAATGGCGGAAGATGTAACTGGTTGAGTTGAAGAATGGTTGAGTAAATTGTTATTTTTCTTTCTTCGCGCAAAAAAAGTGTTCTCGTAGCATTGAAAAAACTGAACTTTATCCACTGATATCACATGGACTACTGATTTGCTGATATTTTTACTTTTTACATTGCTGTCTATGGAGGGTCACATGGCTCTCTGATGTCATCAAAAATATCTTAATTCGTGCTCTGAAGATGAATAAGGGTCTTATGGGTTTGGAACAACATGAAAGTGAATAATTGATAACAGAATTTTCATTTTGGAGTTAACTAACTATTTAATGGGAGATTCATGCAAGCCTGTTCATGTTAAGATAACACCCATTGTGTCATTCAAATAATCCAATAAAACATAGCTCAACATAATTTGTTTTGACCTGATTAATATCTGATTAATACTTTGCTATATCACCTGACTGTATATTGTGCCTAAAAATACCTCTGGTGCACGTGTATGAGAGAAAAGCATGGTGCATGTGAATTGCATCATGGACTGTGCTGACTATTGAACTATTCTTTGTCAGTATTGTAAACCACGAGGTGAAGTTTTTTCTGGAAGAGCAACATGTTGAGGAGCAGTCTGCTAGTAAAACCCATGATACTGCAGAGCCTGGCGAGACTGCTATAGCGTTAGGATGGGAAGTTTTGGAGGCAGATGATACTTCCACTGAAGGATCTTCTGGTCTTGTTAGGACTATAGTTGATGTCTTTCACAAAGGGTAAGATAAATGACATAACTGAGTTAAATCACTGAGCAATATATGTAGACCTGTTTCATTTTGTTTAGGTTTGTAAAATGTATAAACATCCTGAGGAAATGAAGAAAGCTACTTATACCTGTATTTTGACATGCTCTTTTGTTAAAGTAATTCATTTTCATTAGTATCCTATTTTTATGTTTATTTGTCTAGACACTTTATTTTTACTTTTTACATCTCAAGTGTTGCTTTCTTTTAGTTATGAGACAGTTGCTGCAATATTACAGCCCTCTAGCTCTGGGTCAGTCACAGACACTTTAGACCCTCTCAACACTCTTTCATCCTCTGTGGATCCCGAGGACAGTGCTACTAGACGTGATCGTTTATCGGAGGAGCTCACACAGGCAGAGTCTGAGTTCTTTGATTCTGCTGAACCCTACATGTGGCGTTTGCTTGGTGGTTGTTCAGAAACATCACTGTCATCAAAAGAGACTAAAAGCTGGTTTATTGAAGATGAGGAATTTTGCCTAATGAGAAAGTGGCCCCCTTTAACAGAAGCTGACCTTCAAGAGATAACCAAAGAGGAGGAGGACAAAACAGATGTAGACTCGTTGATACAGGAGTGTACAACTTCAATTCAAGAGGAAACTGGTAATGATGAGATTGTGACAAAAAGTAAAATGTTAAAGGATGAGTTGTCAACCACACTATTTCCAGAAGAGGGGTGAGTTCATCAGAAGTGTTGCATCCAAACCCAACCTGCAAGGCCCGTAAACAGCAGCACGGCTATATATGTTTTTCTTTTAGTGTTTTCCAACTCACATCTGCATACATTTTGCACTGAAATGGCTTTATTTTGTTTTTGTTTGTTTGTTGTTGGTTTGTTTCCTAAATATTATGTCCATGTGTCTAATTGAGCTTTTTGCCCTAAGGTGCAGTGTGTAATTTCAATGCCCCTAGTGGCACCTACTGGAATTGCAGAAATATTAACTGCTCAGGTATACAACACATCTGCTGCCCTTTCATTTTAGCCCCTTCCTTCATTGTTTGGCCAGACAAATTGTCCTTCCCAGAATCAGGCCATTGAAGTGGATTAAGCAGGTTAAAATCATTTGAAAAAACTTACCGCTGTATCTGCAAACTAAGCCTGGAAGAGAAGAAAATTACACACTTCACCTTAAAAGACATTTATATGTTCAGCTAAGATTGGAAGCTGTGATCTTCTCTGCTTTTATTACCAAATCCACCATTGTTGTGACTTTAATTTACTTGTTGCATGATGCAAAGGTATGTGCAATTTCTGAAGACATGTGCATTTCATGCAGTGGTACAACTGCTTGCTAAACAGGGTGTTTGGTTGTGATTTCTAAGTGTTGTGGAACAGTCAGTGCATTCATTATCTCAACAGAAAATAAAGTAGTGATACTGTATTTTTGTTCTTAAGGTCACAACATAATTTTGTCCAAGAAGCCTCTCTTTTTATACAACGGACTAAGCATGAATTGCTAGATGAAGAGAAACCACCTATGTCCTTATTGTCTTCAATAAATTCTCAAAACTCAAGGACTGTCACAGAACGGGCTGTTTCAGCTTCAAAAGAACCGGTGCCACCAAGAAGGGCTAGGAAGCAAGACATTCTTCAAGAGACATTTCCATCATCAACAGCAGTTTCCAATCCAGCTGAGCCAACTGCTCAGAATGACAACATCTGTGTCATAAAACAAGCTGATTATTATTCTCAGAGTACATCACAAATTGCACAGCCAGATACCCCATTCACCACCATCAAGAGTTCTTCAGCTATGATAGATGAAGATACATCTTTAGAAACAGATTGCTTGACGGATATACCTGTCCCACTGACAAGCGCTTCTTTTTCTGATGTGTCTTCTGTGATAGAAGCAGCTAAAAATGTGGTAAAAGTATCCATAATTGAGATTTCTTCACCAGAACACAAAGAAAATCCCACACCCAAAGATACAATAGCATCATGTCATAGCAACAGCGAAGAAAATGTTCCCCTGATGCCTGCAGACACAGTCACACGATTATGTGCTCCACAGCGGCGGAAGAATAAAGCTCAAGCCAGCAATGTTGATGAAGTTGGTGGAGACAATAGTACATTGTCTTCTGTTATCACCAGTATGTCCCAGTCTGAAGACAGAAGACAGACCCAACTGGATTTGAATGTTCCTAAGGTGTCGGAAACACGTCTCAGTGGTTATTATACAAATGATCGTCCTGCCCCTTCATCCACATCTTCATCTCAAGCAGATTCAGAGAATATTTTTCTCAATACAGAAGACCATCAAGATTCAAGTCTTCCAGTCCCAGTGCCACATTCAAAAAAGCGTCTCAGTGGTTCTTACACAGATGATCATCCTGCCCCTTCATCCACATCTTCATCTCCACCAGATTCAAACAGTATTTTTCTTAATACAGAAGAACATCAAGATTCAAGTCTTCCAGTCCCAGTGCCACGTGTAAAGAAACGTCTCAGTTGTTCTTTTCCAGATGATCTTCCAACCCCTACATTCACCCCTTCATCTCAAGCAGTTCAAGGTAACATTATTCTCCAATCAGAAGACCATCAAGATTCAACTTTGCCAGTCCCTGTCCCACGTGTGAAGAAACGTCTCAGTGGTACTTTTCCAGATGATCTTCCAGTCCCTTCATCAACTCCTTCATCTCAAGCAGATTCAGATAACATTGTTCACAATAGAGAGGATCATGAAGATTCAGTTCTGCCAGTTCCAGTCCCACGTGTAAAGAAACGTCTCAGTGGTTCTTTTCCAGATGATCTTCCAGTCCCTTCAT
>JAUYWG010000040.1:3586374-3602203 GCA_034779775.1 Enteromius afrohamiltoni | reverse complement strand
AGTTCTGCCAGTTCCAGTCCCACGTGTAAAGAAACGTCTCAGTGGTTCTTTTCCAGATGATCTTCCAGTCCCTTCATTAACTCCTTCATCCCAAGCAGATTCAGATAACATTGTTCACAATAGAGAAGATCATGAAGATTCAGTTCTGCCAGTTCCAGTCCCACATGTAAAGAAACGTCTCAGTGGTTCTTTTCCAGATGATCTTCCAGCCCCTACATCCACCCCTTCATCTCAAGCAGGTCAAGGTAACATTGTTCTCCAATCAGAAGCCCATCAAGATTCCAATCTGCCAGTTTCTGTCCCATGTGTAAAGAAACCTCTCAGTAGTTCTTTTCTAGATGATCTTCCAGCCCCTACATTCACGCCTTCATCTCAAGCAGTTCAAGGTAACATTATTCTCCAATCAGAAGACCATCAAGATTCAACTTTGCCAGTCCCTGTCCCACGTGTGAAGAAACGTCTCAGTGGTACTTTTCCAGATGATCTTCCAGTCCCTTCATCAACTCCTTCACCTCAAGCAGATTCAGATAACATTGTTCACAATAGAGAAGATCATGAAGATGCAGTTCTGCCTGTTCCAGTCCCACGTGTAAAGAAACGTCTCACTGGTTCTTTTCCAGATGATCTCCTAGGCCCTTCATCCTCCCTTCCATCTCAGGCAGATTCAGACAACATTCTTTCTCAAACAGAGAACCATCAAGATTCAATGCCACATGTGCAGAAATGTGGGTCCTTCCCAGATGATCTCATTGTTCCCTCAAGTTGTTCACCTGCTGCAGATTTACTTAACATAGGAGTCCCTAAAGAAGTACCAAGTGATGCAAGCATGTCTGTCCCAATTCCCCACTCAGTGAAACTCAGTGATAAGTTCTCTTATGAGAACCTTCCAATCATCCCTCAAGAAGAAGAAGGCAAGCTTCATCTCTCAGAAAACAGAAAATGTTCTGTTGAAGTGGACACGCACGTGAGGGAAAAAGCAGAAATTGAGAGCCTTGAAGACTCCACCACCTCAAGTGTCAATGAAGTAGAGCTAAACAGAAAAGGCCTGGAGGAGTCTGGGTTAGAACCTGTTGGCCAGTTAGCACCTGATATAGCAGTTATCAATGAAAACCCTAAGACTGGTGCGCCACTTGGTGAACATTGTAAGGACAAAGGGGAGACAGACCAACAAATTGAAAAAGATAAAAGTGGTGAGGAAGAAAAAGATGCTGTACATTCTGGAGATGATGAGGCTGATTTGAGCACAGGCACTGTAGATGACACAGGTGTTATCATAGATGCATTTAGGTAAGTTTTATAGGATAAACTGTTTGTATACAAATTTGTATACAATACAAATTAATTTTTTGCAGTGATTGCTTTGTTTTTTCATCCAATACTTGTGATTTATTCATTCATTATGGCGTTTATGTTAAACTGTTTGACTTCTAGAAAAATGTGCATAATGTAAACAAAAATAAATGATTGTTTAAAAAAGATGAAGACTTTGGTGCTTGTTTAATTGTGCTTATATGTACACATTGTTTATGCAAAACAAAATCTGAGTTTCTTTTATGCTTTAGAATGTATCTACATTTTTCAATACTAGTTTATTTAAATGTAGAAATCGGTTTCAGTTAATATTTATCTTCTTTCTTTAATCCAGAAACAAAGTAGCTGAAGACTCCTCCAATTTTCCTGTTCCAGTGCCTCGTGTGAAGAAAGGTTTAAGTGGCTCAATCCCAGAAGACATCTCCATTCCCAGTTCTTCATCAGCCAATCAACATGAGGTTTCAGAAAAGGCCAATAATGAGCCAACAGTGCCTGTTCGTAATAAACGAAAAGCTGCAGGAGATACCACAGAACTTCAGGGAAGTTCCACAGCTTGCACATCGCCAAACAGTGAAACGGAGGTTTTTAAATCTGCTGCCTTTTAATTACGTTTATTATATTACCATAGTGACATAATTGAGCGGATGGTTAATTTGTTTTTCCTTTCAATTCTAGATTGCGAGCTTGGTGAATTCAAGTCAGTCTCTGCTGGAATGGTGCCAAAAGGTCACACAAGGTTACAAGGGCGTCCGGATCACAAATTTCAGCACCTCATGGAGAAACGGCCTCGCTTTCTGTGCTATCCTGCATCACTTCCGTCCAGATAAAGTGTGGGTGTTTTTATGTGGAAGAAGGCATTAAGCTCACTTCATGAATGTTACATGGAATATGTCGTTTTTATCAACCCAGTTTACTAAGAATTTTGTCTATTTGTTTTCTTCTGACTTTAGAAATTATGAAATGCTGGATCCATATGATATTAAGCGCAACAACAAGAAGGTGATCCACTGATTTTTAAATTAGATATTGACTTTTTATTTAAGTTTTACTGTACGAAATAAATCACAAGGCCATTTTTGGCTCTGCACTTGTGTATTTATAGGCGTTTGATGGCTTCGCCGAACTGGGCATCTCTAGGCTGATAGAGTCTTCTGACATGGTGCTGCTGGCAGTGCCCGACAGGCTCATCGTGATGACGTATCTCAATCAGATCCGCACCTATTTCACAGGCCAGGAGCTCAGTGTCATACAGATCGAGAAGAACAGCAGCGAGTCAAGTTACGCTGTGAGTGAGAAGAGGGAGGAAGCTGACCCAGAAGCTGCTGTTCGCTACTGCACAGAAAGGCTCCAGGGCAGCGGTATTACTCTAGAGACCAATGGAAGCTTCCCAGAAAAGGAGGTCAAGGAAGGTGCTGGTGATTTGGTGCCACCTCCAAGAACGAAGCGAACGCAGGGCCCAAGCCAGGCTGGAGGATCAGGGGCCGCTCAGCCTCCGGTGGCACCACCAAGAACTCATGCCTCAAAGGCTTTTTCTCATCTCAAGGATGCAGATCTTGTTAAAAAACGCAGATCAAAGCTCCGGGGAGAGTCACTGGATGAGCCTGAACCACATGAACAGCAGAGCAGTACAGAGGTAAAACATTTCAACCACACTTTAATGATCAAATATTTGGAATTATTATATTATATATAAGTCACCTGATTTTTCAAATGTATAATTCACAATTGTTTTTTACTGTAATAATATTTCACAATATTAGTATTACTGTATTTTTAAATTATTAAATGTAGCATTGGCGAACAAACCTTGACGTTTTTTAAAAAGAGACTTTGTTCAAATGTATTTATAAATACACACACATACAATATATATTTAGAAAATATTTACATGTATTTATGAGTATATATTTATGTTCATATAAATTATATCATATATTTATATATTTAATATATAAGCATAACATGTCATTTTAACTAAACATATACATTGAATACATATGAATACCTGAAATAAACAATTCCAAGTATTTAGGATCATTGAGCCCTGTTTAAAAGAATAGTTCACTTAAAAATGAAAATTCTGTCATTTACTCACCCTTGAGTAGATCCAAATCTATGATTTTTTTTGTTCTGCCGAACACAAAGAAAGATATTTTGTATCCAGGCTGTTTTGGGTCACCATTGACTGGTATTGTTTGTTTTTTTCCTTCTATAAAAGTCTATGGTGACCCAAAACAGCCTGGTTTGAACTTTTTCCCAATTTTATTAGAAATTAGTGTATTACTAAGCTGCTGTGCATTATGTGTTTCTACCCAGGCTGCATCAGTCCAAGCAGAAAGTGAAGCAGCCAAAGGAGGTTCAGAGTCACGTAAGATTTAACTCAAAACACTTCAAAGACACTGACATTTGAAATCTATAACTTGTGCTGAACATATTTTTTGTGTTGTATGCTATTGTACCATGTAAATCAAATTATTGCATGCATATAAACAATCTGATTCAAATGTATTGTTCTTCTGTCTTGTTTGTACAGAAAATGTAGAGAATGCTGAAGAAGCCACTGCAGGAGAGAGTCAGGTCATTTGAAGATTTTCATTTAGCTAAGTCATTTAAAAATATTGCCTAAATATAGAAAGTCTATTATTGACTTATAGTCTTATATGTAATAGTATAGTAAAGTAAATTAACTCCAAGCCATATAGTTGTAAAATGCATATGCATGGGTGTGTATATAGTATTTGCTTGTGTGTTTATGATGCACTTGTGTATTTGCAGGATGTCAGTCAATATGTACTTAGTGAGATGCAGGCACTGGAGGCTGAACAGAAGCAGATAGATCGCAGAGCAGACACTGTGGAGAGGAAACTAAGAAGACTTATGGAATCTGGTAAATTACTGATATTTTATATATTTATATATATATATATATATATATATATATATATATATACACACACATTGATTAGTGTGGCTTGATGAAGTCATGCTCTTATCATACACTTACAGGTAGTGATCGTGTAGAAGAAGAGACACTGATCCAGGAGTGGTTCACCCTGGTCAACAAGAAGAATGCTTTAATCAGGAGACAAGACCATCTGCAGTTACTGTATGTCTTTTCACACTTATTCCAATTTTGTTTCACTATTCTAAAACAGAGGCAGATTTAAGATACATTGCTATTAATTATCATTCCTTTTATGTTGCAGACAAGAAGAGCAAGATTTGGAGACAAAGTTTGAACTGCTAAAGAAAGAGCTGCAAGATTTAATGGCTGTGGAAGGTATGACTGTTCTTACATAAATATATGTGAAATAGAAAACTGCATGGCTAAGAATGAAAGACAGTGTGCATACAGTGTATGACCAAGAGCATATGCATGTGTTTTTAATGACGTTTTGCCATTCCTCAAGTAGGTTTATCAGTTGTGGTATCTCTCATTTTTCCTCAATTTTTTGTCTTGCTTGTTTTGTAACACTGAAGAATGGAAGAAAACCCAGGCCCATAAAACCAGAGAGCAGCTGTTGTTGCAGGAGCTGGTATCATTAGTCAACCAGAGAGATGAGATTGTGCATGACATAGACGCCAAAGAGAGAGGGTGAGATTCATACATATAATACCCAAAATATTCTGGTTTTTAAACCAGAATTGAAATCACCGTCGATGGATTAAATGACATAAGTATTTTTACTGCATATATGTTTCTTGCCTATTTCTTACTCTTTCTCTGTCTTGTCATTCTCAAGCGCTCTTGAAGAGGACGAGAGGTTGGAGAGAGGACTAGAAATGAGACGAAGGAAATATGGAAGTCGTAAAGAGAAGTGTGTGTTACAGTGAGAGATCCTGTGCACCTGCTTTTATACAGAACCGTCCCACGTTAAACACTGTGCTGATGGACTAGAGAGGTGTGTGTGTGGACCATATCAGAAAAGATTATAAGGAGATTGAGACTAGATGAATTCTCAGTCCTCATGTTGAAAAATTTGAGCAGTATGAATGCTCCGTTCATGGTGGATTACAAGTAGTTTTCTTTTAGAGACATTTTTAGTCTCAGAATATTTGTGTGAAAAAGTAAAATAGACAACTATTACCATTCATAGTCTTCTGACAGCAGTTCTTGTTTTACATTTTTTTAGTAAAAATAATATACATGTGACCTTTGCAGTGTTATTATTTTATTTAAGTTGTTTGTATAAGTCGGCTGCAGCAGCGATTTTAAGGTTTCTTAAAGCTATGTAAAATAGTACAAGTGTGAAAGAAGGAGCAGGCAGTTCTAAACACTGCTGTGTTGAAAAGAGATTAACGTCTGTTATACAAGCCATACATAAAGACATTATGTGCATGAATTTTGAGTGTTGAATGAATAGGGATTGTATTTATATAATATAATTTTTCATCCATGTATGGTACAGCCAGAATACTAAAGCAAACGTACCCTCTGCAATTCAGAAGAATTTCTCTTTTAAAGAGTGAGTGTGTGTGAGCTTCTTTGAGTGACTGGTTGTTTAGAGACCCTCAGCTCTTTGATATTATCTCCGGCCTTGTTTACACTGTTTGAATTGTCATTGTTTGACAGTGAATTGTTTTGGAAAAGTCCTGATGTCAGCTAACACATCTTTGGGAAATAAACTTGTTTTAAAATGATCCATGTCATCCAACCTGGTATTTGTTGAACAGAAACAAGTACAGTGGTGTGTTCACATGTATTGTGCAGTTTTGTTTAAAAGGAAACATGTCATCATCAGTATGTGCAAAAGTGTCCTAACATCACTGGACTCTGAAGCAGGTAGAAGTTCAACGGCTGAATCTCCAACCAAAATACAGTGATTCACCATGGCATGGATCTTGTGTTAAATCAAGCATAAATGCAGATGAACACACATATTAAAACATAACTATCTCTTTACTAACAAGGGGGTTGGTAGTGTGTTGTAAGTATGATAATTGTTTTGTTTTATTAAAAGCTCCAGTACGTAATTTTGTTTGTTTAAAACTGTTTCAAAATCAATATTTGAGCAAATACTTAACCAGCTACTGTTCAAAACTATTACTTTAGCCCAGTTCACAACGGTTAGCTAATTAGCTTATAATAATGTTTTCTAATTTGAGAGATACGGGTTGGTTTTCGCTGGAAATTCGAGCGTGGCACTGCGTCATTACGTCACGTCCGTTTAAATAAAGATTGTGTCCCGGCTAAACTTACGGACTGCATTTTTAAAGGAATGTTCATAAAAGTGTTTATATAGAAACTTAGCCTATTTTTGTAAATTGCTGTAAAACTTTTTTTTTTATCAAATAGCTAAATAAGAGCTGATTATTAGATACTGGACTGTTTATGATGTGTGGTTCACTTCTCTATTAAATGGAAACATCAGCACATGACTCTAAAACTCCAAATATACTACAGTCTTGCACAACATTTCTAAAGAAGACGCAATCATCTACTTCTACAGTGTAATGGAACAGAAACTGGATCATTCAAGTGTGGATTTTTCCCCCTTCCTTTTTTAACTTCTGGCAATCACTGGAGCATTTTGAAGCCAATTTAAATCAGGGATTGGTTCACGGAAAGGGTTGCTGGGTGCTGGACTACAACCAAACATTTTTAGTAGTAAAATAAGAGTTCTTTACGTCGTTGAACTGAAACTATCCCTGAGGAAGTTTGAACTATCTTCGGAAGTAATAATGAAAATTCATCTTCGGACAAAGGAACACTTTTTCAATATGTTTTATTTTTTATTATTAATTTCATGGATTGTCCCCGCACAGCCAATCAGAGGTAAGACTGAGGATTCACAGCAGTGTGCTTCTATCATGGCATGTTATCTAAATGTAATCAACCTCTATAAAAGTGCATTTCTTTTTAGAAGAAATATTTGATTCAAGCAAACAGCACATACTGCAATGGACATTCTCACCTCCAAAAGCTGTAAGTTACTCCGTTTCTTTGTATTTGGGTAAATCCATAAAGGTCTGACTTTTGTGTCGCTCAAATAATTACTTTAACGAAGAAAGTCTGTTACCTAAAGTTTATTAGGCTATGTTTTATAGGCAACACATTTTCCAAAAATCCATATTCCTCCAGGTTTTCATAAATACGTGTTACATTTTTGTGATTATTTTACATGTTTATTTCGGGTTTTTTTTTTTCATATGCTATATTGTTCAAACGTTTTCGAAGGAAATCTCATAGAACAAATATGGTTATAGTTATATTGTTGTTTTTTAAATTATTATTAAAATGTAGATTTTAGAAGTCTTCAGTGTCTCTTCAGCGCTCTAATATGCTGATTTAGTGTTCAAGAAATATAAATGCTGGACAAACAGCAGTTCAAAAGAACAGCATTTATGTATAACAATTATAATGTAGTCATGTTTATGAATGTTTTCGTGTTAGTTTCTTGCTGATTAAAATAGTCTACCCTTTTACAAATTGCTTATGTAAGGGTCTTGTATCACGCTGGAGGGGCTTATTTCGCGATAACTACAGGCTGCCTGAACATTATCCGGCTTATTACACGGCTACTTGCCACATAAGGAAAAAGACTGGACATAAATATGAATTTGAAACATTTTATTGGCATATTTGTTTTAAATTAACATTATCATCCTTCCGCGAAACGATATAGTACCACGTGACTAACATTTAAACCTTAGTAAGACAATTTATAACATCTACATATGAATATATAACAACGGATGTATTTTCCATTGTTAATTGTGGTTGTCCAGTGTTTGTCACAAGATGGCGCCAAACTTTAATCTTTGTTGGCGCGGAGGGATTTGAAACAAACAAGTAGTACCGGCTATGTGTTATTACTTTGGAGCGGTTCTTATTTGAAAAGAACGAACCTGCAAATGTCTCACTGACCAATCAGAATAAGCTGTAATAAACAGATAATAATGTATTTTTATACAGATAACAAAGAAATATAACAGTTTAACAGATGTGTTGTTTTAATACTGGATGGTTTTTAATCATTAAAAATTAAATAGCAAATCAAAATAAAGATTGTCTTCTCTTTTGTTCTATGTAAGTGGAAGGAAACACAAATGCAGCTTGGAAAAGACTACACACACTTTGTCTACCAAGCTTGTAACCCAGAATTGAATAAGAATCCCAAAACACTATGGACCAAGTGGATCCCCAAACAAGATGCCCATCAACTTTTTCTTGACCTAAGTTTTGCCCAAGCGGACCAGGAGCCTCTTTATATCTATGTGCGAGAATCGAACCAAACGCACATTCAGTACAGCAGAAAGCCAAAAACAACACCTTTTCTCAAGATTACAGTTCAGCATCCATTTCCTGATGCTGTTCCTCGGGATGAGCACCTGAGCCATGCTAAGAGCCTTAAATTGCCAAAGTTCTCTCAGAATGGTTTTTACCTGGGGTTTAGTTATAGCGGCAATTGCACTTTTATAGCTTCGATCCAGGTGTACTTCCAGAAATGCCCAACGCTTGTTTGGGACCAAATGGTATTTGAGGAAACGGCAGCAGAAGGGCTGCGAAGAGGAGCGTGTGTGAACGGTTCTGTGGAGATCAGCACCCCAAAGATAAAGTGTCAAACAAACGGGACGTGGGGTCTACCGCAGGGGTCATGTGTCTTTGATACACCATACCAGGCAGACGGAAACCGTTCAGAAGGTGAGACAATGTTATATTTGAGAATCTAAGTAGAATCAAGAGCATATATGTTTAGAATTCATATGCCAACAAAGCATACATTATACAGTCTTCACAGAGAAAGCAATTTCTGAAGGGTAAAAAAAGTGGTAAAATCCTTAGAATCCCGAAACCATTTGGATTTGAAACCAAAGCAAGGCAAATCTACAGAGTCTGCAGAAATGACTGGCCTTCATAAATAGTGCACTGTGAGTCTCCTGCTCATGCTGAATCATTTCTTTTGTAGTTCTGGTTTCTGCATTCAACCTCTGAGGAAATCATTGATGACAGTTCTGTCAATTATTCAACATAATCCGGAGAGTATAGTTTGGAGGCCTTTAATAGCACATTGCATGTAATGATAAACAGAATGCCTGGCTGACCAAATGACACCTGCTGGCATTGATAGACATCTTTAAATAGAACAGCTCTACCTCTCCTAACAGTTCTGCAAACACTGTTTTACATTCAAGTATATTTAAGATTTTACTGTTAAGTATACAGTAAATATCATATACTTTCAGACTTTTACTGAAGTAATATTCTAAACGGTGACTTCAACTTCTAGCAAAGTAATTTACTTGAGTACCACTTTATATTATACACAAAAACTTTTATTTTGGATGCCATTAATCACAATTAATAATTGCATCAACTAATAATCTAATATATAATCTAATATATAATGTTATATTACGCTCACTAAGGCGTGTTTTTTTATATGCAATATGCTGATTTTTGTATTAAAATAAAAACCACTCTTAACAACAGAAAAGCTCTACAAACATTATTCTTTAAATATAGTTCTTATGTTTACAGTGATATATATGCAGTGGGTCAAATGTTTCATTGTGTGTGTTTCAGAAAGACGTCCAGGCAGCCTGTTATCCGCTCCTGACTCTATAGCCGATTCCAGCCTGGAACACTATCCTATCCTAACCGCTAGTCTAGTGTGTACTCTTCTGGTTTTTCTCATTCTCGTTGCTGTTGTGTTCATCTTTGTAAAGAATCACAAGCTCAGGTAAACATATTGTATTTAAAAAAATGCAAATGTTTATGCGTTCACATGCTTGTGCAACAGAATCGAGTCCCGCTGCTTCAGAATATCCGGAATAAAGTCTTTTTTTGCATGGCAACAGTTTTTTCTGCTTAGTGCGAGAATATATCTGCACTGCATAAAATACATTGTTTGCTGCTTTATGTGTATGTGTTCAGTGGAGGTCAAGAAACAGAGCTCATATCTACATCTGATGTAACTCAATATCGACGTCCTCAAGAAATAGAATACACAGCTCAACTGGAGCTAGTCAACAGTGAGTCTGCTTCTATTTGCGCCATTTGAAAATGTTCATTCCATTTGTGAGTTTACATCTCAAGACTTTCATTTCATTTAAAAAAAAATGCATGTCATAAACTCAATTGTGCATTGTAGTCTTACAATATAGTTTACATCTCTTTTTTTTTAACTCAATAAACTTAACTTAATAAAGTCTTATTGTGATATCACCAATTTATCATGTTGCAGAAACATAGGCTTCTATATTTTCTCCCATGTCATATAGAAATATTAATAGAAACAATTCTGTTTACAAAAATAGATTTGAACTTTTAGTAAGAGTAGACTTAAAGCCATGAAATTATGAGGATAGATAAATAATATATTATCCTGGGGCTTTGCAAATCCCTATGTAAGCTCATAAAGTATTTGAGATCACTGTCCAGTTCTGCATATATTCTGTAATAATAATGATGATTTTCATTCAGCCTGCAGGATGAGCAGCTGTGATCAGGCAGCTGAATGCAGACCTTGTCCTCCCAGAAGTACAACACTTAAAGAGGATGTGTCTCAGAGTGACTATGGATATGAACAGCTGCATACTGACCGACCTCAGACAGAATTCACAAGTACGTCTGAGTGAGAAGTTTGGGAGTTCATTTCTGTCATCTGTACATTCATATTTCTGACAACTCTGACTCATACCAAGTGTGTTACCAACAATCAAAATACTCAATAAAAGCCTTAAAATAGCACCAAAATGCATATGGTTGTTTAGACAAGCGGAGTTTTCCCACCGTTATTCAGCGAAATGGCATAACCTCTGCTCGGTTAATCTTTAATAAGAATATGAAATCAAAAAATGTTATTGTATTAACTTTCAATTTGGTGAGAATTATTCTGACTTCTGATAGCATTTCGGTATAAGTCTGAAGACATTTGGAGATATTTTAGTCACTGGTTGCTTGAAAAGTCACTTATTTGTTATATATACCTGAGACATCATTCTCCATCATTCATTCTTCATTTATTTCATATGTCTCTGTCTTTTTGTGTCAGAATCAGTTAAGGTGTTGGAAGGAATGAGTGACAGGCTGCTGTGTGATCTTAAGGATGTGATGGTGGAGCGTACGAAGCTGGCAATGGGAAAAAAGCTTGGGAAAGGTATAAACCATCTCTCATCTCAGGGTGCATTTCAAAAAGATTGTTAGCCAACAGGATGGTCACAAGTTCCGTTGTTGCCAGCATAGTTCAAAGATTCGGTGTTTCCCAAAAGCATAGTTAACGAACATTCGCAGTCAACGTCACAAACGTATGTGGTTGGAAGTAAAACCTTGGACCTGTGGTTAGATGGATAGTTTCTTGTAAGATATATAGACTGTAGATGTTTATCCTAAGCACTGTCTTTGAAAAGTGCATAAATGGAAAAAAGGGAACCTTGAATGAGGTGCATGACATATAAGGGAACTTGTTATGAGTCAAAGATCAGATAAAGCGTAATGAACAAAAAATAGTCAAAAGGTCAGCATTTTAGAGCTCTCTATAATCAGTTAACTAGCAGAAGTTATTGCTGCACCACATGCATGTGACATCATTAGCAATGGCCCTATGCTGCTGAACTAATGTCAAACGAATGTGGATTTGATTGGTAGTATAGCCTACACTTTCCAATGCACATTCAAATTAATCTTTGAAAAAACTGTGTATCTCTTTTTATAACAAATAGAAACTTTAATATATAGTTAAATATAAACATGGATTTGTATATTTATTGTATATTTATAATTTCAATATTGTAATCTAACTTTAAATGGTATGGTATTTGGAAATGTACCCATAAGCCTATAAAGGATAAAATGAAAATTGCACTTTTTTAACCGTAAATTCAAAATTAAATCAAAATTTGTTTATATTTACAAAACACAATTTAGTTGAAAACATAGTTAATCTTTTACGTTTAAAATAAAAAAACAAACTTTTTTTATTGCATAAAAGGTTTTATGGAATTGGGGTTGAATTTTAAAAAGGAATAATTTATTTAAGAAACAATTTAACTGAAACTGTATTTCGATTATCATTTTGGATTCTGCATATCTGCAGGAGAATTTGGGGCCGTCTATGAGGGCGTATTTTCCACTCAAAAAGGACAAGATATCAGAGTGGCAGTGAAAACCTTGAAAGGTATATAATGCAGAGAGCAAGTTACAGTAAGATATGATATTATAATGTTAAATAGTAAGATCTTCATTTAGAAAAAAGTACAAGCTTGAGACAATGCAATTTTACACAATTATTAAATCAGCCTCTTTCTTGCTGTCATGTCACGAAATTTTCCTTTTGAACTGTAGGTGCAGTCCACAGTAAAGAAGATCTGGAGTCCTTTCTCCAGGAGGCAGAAATTATGAAGCATTTTGATCATGTGAATGTAGTTCAATTGCTTGGTATGTCGCTCCTGAATGAAATGATTATTTCATGTTCGAAATCTAGGCTAAAATGTATAATTTATATGTAGCTGGGATGGAATATTTTGGATAACCTGATTTCAAAGGGCACAGACGTTTCCATGGAAACTGGTCATCTGTGGCCTGTATTGGCCTGTCCAAGGGCATAGTGTGAACTTCCACAAGTTCCTCTGGTGATGCCTGTAGCTGCTCATTAACAGTGGGATATGCTTGACTTTTACCTCCTGCTTGTCTTTGACCTGCAGAATTATGGTGGGGGATTGGGAGAGGGGGTGTACAAACCATATTCAGATTTTTTCCCCGTGTACTTAGGCCTACCTATATACGGAAGTCTTGTGCATTGTGATAAACAATTTACTTCCTCGTTGCAAGATAAAAATGGGGGTAAAGGATAAAGTGGACGGGACAGTATTATAGTGATAAAAACTGAACAGAGAGATGAATGCTACTGACAGATCTACGGTTATTTATGTCCACTAGGGGTCGCACTAGAGCGGGATCCGGGGTCCTCCATCCATGTACCGCTTGTTATTCTTCCGTTCATGAAGCATGGAGATCTACACAGCTTCCTCAAAGCGACCCGCTACGGTGACGTTCCCATGGTCAGTTTACACGTTTACAACATCTTCTTTTGGTCTCCTCATTCTTTTTACTCTTTTGATACAGGTTAGGGGTTTAAATAACACATATGTTTATATATGTCGTTTTTTTTCTCTCTCCAGTTTGTGCCTTATCAAAGTCTTTTGCGTTTTATGATTGACATTGCTGCGGGAATGGAGTATCTCAGCCTTCAGGGTTTTTTACACAGAGACCTGGCTGCCCGCAATTGCATGTGAGTCCACAGGAGGGCAACAAAGAGCACATTACACAATGATGTCCTGTTAATCCTTTCATTGTCTTAGGAAGAAAGCCACGCCTAATGAACTAAATGTTTTTAAAAAATGTTTTTTTTTTTACCCAGTGCTGGACTCACACACATAGTTTGGCTTTCACAGGTTGGGGGATGATCTGCATGTCTGTGTGGCTGACTTTGGCCTATCTAAGAACATCTATTCCAGTAACTACTATAGGCAGAAGAATATGGATGTTAGCATGCCTGTGAGGTGGATGGCTATAGAGAGTCTGTCTGACTTCTTATACACCACCAAGAGTGATGTGGTCAGTCTTATTTATGCTTCTAATGCAATATTAATCAGAATAATTTTTTACTTCTTTATTAAGGGCATTTCAGACCCCAATCCCATAACCTTACTCAAAAATGAACCCCAGTGGATGCTCTGCAGTGAATGGGTACCGTCAAAATGAGAGTCCATACGGCTAAATAAAAACACCACACCACTTCAATCCATTAACATCCCATTAAGTAGTAAGCTACATGTTTGTAAAAAACAAATCAAGATATTTTTAACTTCAAACCACTGGTTCCATCTAAAATACTCTGTTCTCTGTCTATAATATTGCTTTCTCCAGTTTAAGGTTGTTTTCATCTGAATCAGGGGAGAAATGTTTTACAAATATGCCAATTTTCACTTCACAAGATGTTAATTGTTAACTGGAGTTGTATATAGATGGGTTGTGGATTATTGTCATGTTTTTATCTGCTGTTTGGAGTCTCATTCTGATGGCACCCATTCATTGCAGAGGAACTTTTGGTTAGCAAGTGATGCAACATTTGATCTGACAGAGAAACAAACACGTGTACATTTTGAATGTCATGAGGGTGAATTAAGTATTAGTAAATTTAGTTTTTTGGTAATCTATTACTTTAATTAGAACCATCAGTGAAAATAATGACAGGAATGAACAGTTTGAGTGGAAATGGGCCTAAAAATAGTTTCTTAAATGTATATATATTTTGTATTTGTCTGTGGAAAAAAAGATAAGTTTACCCAACAAAAAACTCTAAAATAGACCTACCTTATGTCTCACAGTGGTCTTTTGGAATAACCATGTGGGAGATCACATCCAGAGGGAAGATACCTTATCCAGGTATCTCTGGTCATGAGCTATTGGACTTCCTGGAAAATGGACACCGTCTCAAACAAGGGGACATTGACAGTAAATTGTAAGCAAATTTTTCAGCAAAACATCACAAAAAGTAGCACTGAAAATGTTTCATTATTATTTATAGACAATTCTGTTATCAGGAATGTGCAAATAGAGCTGAATTGTAAGTCACTGGATATAATGATGTTTAGTGCATATGTTAGTAGGATAAAAGGCATGAGGGGTTTTTAAACTGCTGATCTGGAAGATGATTTGGTCTGGTGCTTTTTGTGTTCTCTCTTTGCTGCTCTCCTTCTCCATCTGCCTTTGACTCTTCCTCTGTCAGATATGAGCTTATGTTGAGCTGCTGGCACAGAGATCCCTCTCAGAGGCCAGGATTTGGAGAGCTGGGCCAGAGTCTCAAAGCACTTCTATCTGAGCTTCCACCCCTGGAGGCCAGCAATGAGGCCCACTACATCAACCTGGGTCTGAAGGCAGCCATTGATCACCAGGACAGCGTAGAGACCCTGGAGCCAGATGTGGTGAGGATGACGTAAACCACATTTACCTGCCTAAACCAGTGGGCGGCTTTGTTCTATTCCAGACCTGTGAGGGAAGAGAAGAAAAGGGATGAGGAGGAAGACCTGCTGTTCATTACAATTGAATATGAGAAATTAGTCCACACTATGCCTTTATTAACACATATATTTTAAGTGTTTAGATGAGATTTCGGTTTCACAATTGACATAAAAGCTAAAAGTACATGAGAGAATTCATATTTATTTAAACATTTTTCTCAAAACATAATATACTACATAATGCATAACTCATAAATATAAATACCAATATAAATACAGTTCCCTCAACTAATATTGGCACCCTTGGTAAATCTGAGCAAAGGTGGCTGTGAAAATAAATCTGCATTGTTTATCCTTTTGATATTTCGTTCAAAATTCTAGCCTATCATTGAATTAAAACAATTGAGATGGGGAGAAAATCTCATTGTGAAATAAACATTTTTCTCCAATACTTGTTGGCCACAATTATTGGCACCCCTAGAATTTTTTATGAGTAAAATATCTCTGAAGTATATTTCCATTCATATTCACAATTTTGAGAATATCCAGCCCT
>JAUYWG010000040.1:3563134-3585569 GCA_034779775.1 Enteromius afrohamiltoni | reverse complement strand
AACTAAAGAGGAGAACCAACATGGAGCTGGTAATCTAAAGGGTCTGGAGTGATTCTGGATGAAGGAATGGTCTCTTTCTTTTTATCAGGTGTTCTACAAACTCTTCAAGCATTACAGGAGAAAGCTGTTATCTTTGGAAAAGGACGTAGCAATAACTGGGTGCCAGTAATTGTGGCCAACATGTATTGGAGAAAAATATTTTCTTCATCATGAATTTTTCACCCCATTTTCAATTGTTTTACTTTAATGATAGGTTAGAATTTTTAGAACGAAAGATCAAAAGGATAAAATTTTATAAAGATAAAGATTGATTTTCCAAGGGTGCCCATATTAGTGGAGGGCACTGTATATATTTAATAATATGATACATATTTCTCAAAACATGATATTGTGAATCATATTTTTATTTTTCTACTTTCTTTCTACACTGTGGCCAATATATATATATTATGTTTTCTTTGTAATATCGTTTTTGATTGTTTAATTATATATATACTCCTGACTTCCAGATAAAAACATTTTTTTCATGTCCTTACTTTGTTTAGAGCATATTACTGAAAAAAATATATTTTATTCATATGTTATGATATCCTCTGTAGAGGACACTAGGAGTCAGTAAAATAAATAAATCAAATTAAAATAAAGAGATTAATAGACATAAAAAAGCAAAAAAGAAAAGTTGGATTTTTTTTATCACCAATACATTTTTATTTTTTTATACCATGCTTCTCAACTATGTACATTAAAGATAACAATTGATATACCATTTTGCTTTATGCAATATGTGTGCGTGTTATATTATAAGTTCATAAGTTCACATGATTAGTTGAATATCTCGAATCTCTGGGTTCTTTCTGTGAGCTCAGTCCGTGATGCCACGTCATCTGATGTCACTGCCGCACCTGCGCAGCCATCTTGTACTTCGAGCGAGGGGCAGATCGGAAGGAAGGAAGAAAAGCAGAACAAAATAACAGTGTTTTGCGTTCTGTGGTCAGTAATGTCCGTCAAGTGACTGAACCCAAGGAGAAGACTGTGCTGAGGTGTGATCGGAGGGGCTAAATCAGAGAACGCTGCCCCAGTGCCTCGGGATTCCAGACCTACAAGTCATCCTCTTCATCATTATCGCCTCTGCTCGCATAGAAACGAGTCCGATCTCCTGCTGAACCCAACGACAACGACGCAAACACACCATGAATCCAGAATAGTGAGTATTTGACGGCGGTGTCAGTGTTTGTATAGTCACGAAGCGTCAGTGTGAGTAGCTTTGTCTAGCCTCGGCGGCTAACAGCGTCCGGAACTAACGGCCAGTTCAAATCATATTTGCTCATTTAGTCTTTATTTGGACTGCTTCTTTCCCCTAACGAGCAGCATTATCGCTGTTGTAGGTTTGATATGCAAAACGCTCGTTATATAGTGTTTATAGCACGTAATTTTAGCATTTGCCGTATCGCGTGACGTCATTTTTGATGTGTTGCGTTGCGACAGAGTGACGTCATTCGTTCGCTGACGCCAGGCTGTCAAAATGGATCTTGCATATAAGCGCATATGCCCTTTAAGTGCGCCCGCAAGATGTTTTGAAGGGTGTCGTGGTTTTTATTAGGCCTGTGAATTGAAAGTCTGACAGGAAGGGGTCAAGAGGAGAAGCGTTGAATTTATTGTGTAGCACAATTCTGCATGCAAACCAACATATTAAGTTGACTATTGACGTCTTTACTGTATTTATGAATATCGCATGGCTGTCCAACAGATTTTGATTGCTTGCCATGTCATCAGCAATATTTTTAAGCGCTTCTAATTCACTGGCACCAAAGAACACAAACGTTTTAAACACTCCTCAGTTTGCCATTGGTCAATTAAACAGGTATGCCGTTGAGGCAGTGTTGATATGTCAGGCCCTGTGACCTGTTCCATAAAACAGGTTTACCAAATAAGCCAGGTTTACTTGAGTTAAGTCTGACTTCTTGTTAGTTGATTTGGTTCAAAATAAGACAGACTAGCTTAAAAAAGCCTGGTTAATTTGGTATACTTGTTTTATGGAACAGGCCCCTGGGCAGGATGCTCAAACAAACAGATTTCACTTCCTTTCTGTGTTGTAAATGGCGACGTTGTACACTTTCCAAGTGTGTATCCTGAACTAAAACATATCTGTATCAGCACTGGCCATTGAATGACCCACTAATATCCAATTTATGGTCTTGTTTTTATTGCAGAAGGTGTTTGACTTAAAGGAACTTGTTAAAACAGAACCGAACTCTGAAATGCTTTACTTGTTTGAGATTGTTTGTGGGTATAACACCTCTTGCTTTTCTCTTGACACATGCAAGCTCTCTGTGTATCATTAGCATGCTGAGAGCCATGAATGCTTCACAACGCTTGTGTGATGCAACATTTCTCAGCTTGGCTAATGTTAGTACTTGAATTCAGAAACCAGAATAGGTCCCTCGTTGCGACAGTCATCGCTGGAATCAGATTGGCTCAGCTGCATTTTGAGCTGGTGGCAGGGGATACTTTGTTTATGCTGATTTTGTTTTGGACCTACTTCACCATCAGTGTGAACCAGATTCCTCGCTGTTGGTTTTTGAAAATGGCAGTTGCTTTTGCAACTTGTTTCCAAACCAGTTAACATTTCAGCAAATCAGTTGAATCTACGAGAACCCAATGTGACGAGCTATATGATTAGTTCAAAACTATAATGTAGTGACATTGATACATTTACATTACAGGACAAACACCATTCCTACAAGTCAATATGCAAAAGAAAAAAAAAACTCTGTACAATCCAAGCATCTTTGCTTTGGGTCTTATTGTGTACAAAGAGAAAGTTATTTTCACATGAGCCAAACTACTTTAAACCACATGATTTATAACCTGTTAACACCGCCAATTTGCAATATGCTTATCATCTCTAATAATACTGTAAATACTGTAGCAGTGTTGTCATTGTTAATGAAAAAAAAATTGAAATAAGTTGAAGTAAATGGAAATATGAAAAATATATACTGCAGTAGTATAATAATAATATAGTAATATAATAATAATATGACTGTACTATGGAGTAGTGTGTGTAGGGGTGGCACGGTTCACAAAACCCACGGTTCGGTTTGTATCATGGTAACAGTTGTCGGTTCTGTACGGTTCTTATTTTTTCTTTTAATCGTTAACACTCCAGAAATGTACATCAGCATATATATAGCTAAATTATCCACAATTTAGGATACAGTATTAAAAAAGTCATCATGTAATCATTCATAAACTGAATTGGATGCGTGTTGCACAATACTTGCATACAGTCGCAGTTCTATCTATTGTTTTATTTCCGCTGCCATCAAAGGTAATAGAGAGCGGATCGCGTCTGACAGAGCTGTAACCAATTTTTTTTTTTCATACTAATGACACATGCACTTTTTTTGTGTGGAAAGACCGCTTTTATTATGGCGTTTTATTAAGGCGTTCAGAAATGTCAACAGATGTGAGCACCAGCGCTGTGGGCAGCCTTCCTTTTCTCTCCCACTTGCTAGTATTGTGACCTGCAACACCGTAGACACCTCAGTTCTTTCGCGCGAAAGGGACACTGACGTCACATACGGGGCACGAGGCTACATTGCATGTCATGAACCGTCGAACTGCGCGACGCATGCATGCACCGAACCGAGACAAGCGTACCGAACAGTTCGTTTTTTTTTTCATGATCCGTGCCACCCCTAGTGTGTGTTTATATATATATATATATATATATATATATATACACATAACCTATTTGATTGTAAATATCATAAATATATAAAAACTGATTTTCAAAACTAAAATATATAAATTTTTGATGTACTTAAAGTATTGTTGTTTTTCATCATTTTAGTGACTACCTGTTCAAACTGCTCCTCATCGGTGACTCTGGAGTCGGGAAGTCGTGTCTGCTGTTGAGATTTGCTGTGAGTACAGGCACAGATGGGTTGTTTTGTCAGCTTTCGCTGCCAAACATTTATTAAAAATCAACAGAAAACATGCAGTCTGCAAATAACGACCGAATGTATTTTATAGTAGATGTAATGTATGAACAAATGTAAATCTGTTTTCCTTTTCTTTTTCTGTTTGTCTTCTGCAGGACGACACATACACTGAGAGCTACATCAGCACCATAGGCGTGGACTTCAAGATCCGCACCATTGAACTTGATGGCAAAACCATTAAGCTACAGATTGTAAGTCCATACGTCCTCCCTCATAGCACTCATTTTTCACACATTCTATGAGCATGACGGTCTCTTGCTATCTAGTACATGACGATGATGACCTGTTTTCTTGGGTTGGTAGATCAGTCTAGTAACTTTCACAGTGTACATGTGAAAATGAGGCCAACCCTTTATTAGAAACATGCATTGTTTGACATTACATTAAGGTCTCTTCTTTCTTTCCTTCTTTCTCTCTCATAGTGGGACACCGCAGGGCAAGAAAGATTTCGAACCATCACCTCCAGTTACTATCGAGGAGCTCACGGTATCATTGTGGTTTATGATGTCACTGATCAGGTGAGACATCATCTAAAAATTCTCTTAACTTGTTTGGCTTTAATTTAACAAGACATAATTTGAGCTGAATTGATGATAAATCATTGTCAGTAAAACAACTCAAGCTCATTTACTACATTTTTCTGTAGTTCTGAAGCTGATGTCATCCTCAAAAATCCACTTACCTGATGTCCTGCTTTTCAGATTTGTTATTTTAAGTGCATTGATAATAATAATTACCAGTGTATTATTAAATTGCATATTGACATTTGAATCTTTATATTTTCAGTTTTCATTTTAATTATAGTTTAAGTGTGTTTATATATATATATTATGTATGTATATGTGTGTGTGTGTGTGTGTGTGTATTTATTTATTTTTTTCAGCTTTAATTCAGTTACTGAAAATGATTTGAATAGTTAACAATCCTGTCAAACACGGCTTCATTTAACCCACAAAAGGTTGAAATTAAGTTATTTTCTCTTCCCTGCTTTCTCTAAAGGAATCCTATAACAATGTGAAACAGTGGCTACAGGAAATAGACCGCTACGCCAGTGAGAACGTTAACAAGCTGCTGGTGGGAAACAAATGTGACCTTACCACCAAGAAAGTGGTGGACTACACAACAGCCAAGGTATTGAAATGTCAAAATAGACACGTCTAATCTTTATTAGTTTCTGAATTAAAATCTCTGTTCCCTTTTTTTAAAATCAAACTCAGTGGAGTTTTCAAACCCAATTGCTTCCCATTTTTGTGGCATTGGTAGCATAATAATACACTCACGCCTACTGCTGCTCATGCTAAGGGTTAGAGATTTGAATAAAGCTCAACTTAATGTTTAACTGGCCTTGCACCATTTGTTTTCTGGCCTTGAACGATACATCAAAATCTGCAGCTTGTTCTAAACAGTTTGATTTAGACTTGGGTTTGAGCTCATTGTGGCAGTAGCCACTTCACATTAGCCAAATTTCTTATAGATAGTTTGATAGTTTATTGGTGCATGCATGGAGCACAGGATAACTTTCTGAGTGACTTTTCTGTTGGTGAGTTTTGCGTGAAAATCTTCAATCCATTGCAGAATCTGCAAGGAGAAATCTTTCTTCCTCATGCAAAATTCCTGTTTGCATAGATAATTACATTTTTTACATTACATTTTTTTTTTACAGAACAAATCTAAGCAAAAACAAAGAAAAATGCATACAAAAATTTCAGGCTCGCGTGCATGGACCGTACTGCATAAATGCCCAGCACAAGATTAGACGAAAACAACAACAACATTTTGAAGTTTCTCACTCTGATTTCTTTTTACCTTTAAGGAATTTGCTGACTCTTTAGCAATCCCCTTCCTTGAGACGAGCGCTAAGAATGCCACAAATGTGGAGCAGGCCTTCATGACTATGGCTGCTGAGATCAAGAAGCGCATGGGCCCTGGAGCGACAACCGGAGGAGACAAGCCCAACCTGAAGATCGAGAGCACTCCTGTGCGGCAGTCTGGCGGTGGCTGCTGTTGAAGAGCCTGAGCAAGCACACACACACACACACACACACACACACACACAACCATCCCTTTCCCACTCAAACGCATTTCCCTCACACACACCAAAAAAAAAAAAAACATTCACACGGGAGGAACCACTGCATTAAGAGCCAACGTCTAACAGCCTTACGGCTTCATTTATGACACCATTTTAATTCTCCTTAGCCTTTCCTTTTGTGTAAGACACCTCACCCCTTTTTCCTCCCTGTGCACATTAATGACCCCACCCACATCCATAGCCCCACCCTCTGTACTCAAAGTCCAGGATGGAGCTTTAGTACAGTCATACGTTCATGTATAGAAAAAAATGAGAGCAGATTTAGGAGCGATTCTCCTTTTAAACAACTAGCGAGGTTGCGTTAAGAACTTTAACCCTCTCTAGTATTTCTAATTCTCTCACACGTCGTCACATGAATGAGGTTTTGTGGAGCGAAAGCATGGCTTCTGAGGCTGAATCGACAGGAAGTCAACCGCATACAAAGTCGGCAATATTCTGTACTTGTTCTCATCCTAGTATATTATTGTTATTATGGTGATTTTTAAGACTGATTTGAGTTTTTTTTTTTTTTTCTGTAGGTTTTTGTTTTTCTAATGAAGGCTTGTACAAAGGCTTACTGCTGTCATTGATATAGTCTGGTCAGGGAAGGGGTGGATAGAGGTGTTTTTTTTGTTCATAATTTGGATTTTGGGGGTCTAGGCTTTAGGCAGGTCGATGAAAGCTACTGTTCCCTCTATTACCTCAATGACCTTGACTTCTTTTGGGCACTCGGCCATCGCAGGAATGCGCTCAAAAGGAATGCGCTAGCACCATCGAGGTCAGCAGTTTTGTGGCTTTGGTCCGAAACCTCAAATCTATAATTTGGTGTCGTTTAACCATTTTATTAAGCCAGACTTCCAATCCGTAGTTGTCGCTGCTGCCAAAAACAGTCCATCATGCATTTTGTGTGCGTTTTGTATTTATTTACACACGGTAAATATATTTACATCATTGTGAAGGGCCTTAATTTCGCCACTGATGAATGCGTGGTAGTTCCATGGATCCAGTTTAGTGTGCTGTGTGTTTGTATGGGAATATTGTGTATTACATCTGGGAATATTGGGATTGACTGGTCCAGCGCAGGAGACCGGATATGACCTCCCATGTTCTTTAATGAGAAATATTCATACACTTAGATTCTAGATTTCAAATCTACCTACAGATGAATCTAGACGCTCATTTAGATGTTGCCTTCGGAGGTTTATATGGATCCTGCACTCTTCTCCACATGGTTGCAACTCGATCTTATCAGCATTTTTCAAACCGCAAATGATTGGTCTGATGACAGTGTTTTTGACCTGGCTGTTTTATAATGTTCAACGTGGATCTAGAAAACGTAGAGTTTGTGAACTTCATTAGTATTAGTGCATCACTCAACTAGTCTCACCATCGTGATATTAGATCACTTTCGCTCAATGAGCCCAGTGTAATCTAGTTTTTACACCGCTAACATCCGCTGATGCTAACATAACCGCACATTCTCGTCACTAATATTGTGTGCTGGATTTGCTTGTACTGTTTCGTAAGTGAACCGGTAGCGTCGGGATGGAGGGAGCAGTAGCAGGGATATTGGGATATGTGTGCAATGGCTGGGAAGGAGGGACGGGCAAGGGGCAACTGCGTTTGGGAACATTCCTTTGATTTTAAAACCGGTCCGTCGTGGATCCCGCTGTGTGAAAATCAAGTCTCATTTGAACCTGCACTCATTCACACACTAAACAAGTGCTTTTTTGGGATGCGTTCGGAAGGGTCATTGTTTTCTGCTGTCTTTTGGTCTATAATTTTTGTGTAATGTGTGGGGTTATGGGAAAGATGAAGGGTATGGGGTGGGGGGTGGTTACTTATGAATGTGATGGAGCGCTTTTCGTCTTTTTACTTTTTACCCATGTCATTTGCACATCTCATTTTTTTCAATTAAGACAAGGCGATGGTAACATGGCAAGCACCTCTTTAGTAGTTTCCCTGTCTTAATACACACGCTCTTTCTCTATCCCTCTATGCTTGCTCACCCCGGTGCTGTTTCATAGCTGGGTTTGATCTTGTTTTCTCTTCTCTGTACATATTATAAATATATATAATAAAATGATCAACATGAGACTTAAAGATGACTTTTCCTGCTTGCTTTTCTGTTGTGTCGAGTGAAATACTGCGTCGGCGTTGGGGTAAGTATCACTTCCTGTGTTAGCAGGAAATTTGATGACTTATCAAAAGTTGAATAGCACAAGACCTGTCAGGAACATGCATGGCAATTACTTAACGATATTTATTATTAAATATGACAAATATTATGTATGGACTGGATAATTGTCATTACTCTGTTACAGTGTAATGTAGGATGTAATGAGCACCATTATTTAGGATAATGAGAATTGCAGACAAACTCGACAGTAAAACGTCTGGACACAGTATAATAATGAGAAATGGTGAAGAAAATGTGGCTGGTTGTCATTCACAAATATAATGCAAATGTATTTTTATGAAATGCACATTTGTATTGGTTTCTTTTGTTTTGCGGTAAAATATGACCAGGTCATTTCTAACATTTGGTCATTAAGCTAATAAAAAAAATGTATTGTTATTTTTATATTGTTTATTAAATTTAATTATTTTTTAACTTAAAAAAAATCTACATGTTTATCTATAGCTTTATTTAATTTTTTTCTTTATATCTTTTCATTTAAGTTTATTAATTAACGAATTGCACTGTAGCCGTATTCGGATGAGACTAGTTTTCTAAACTACTGCACTTGTGATCTTCATGTACCATTTCGGACGAAACTAACACCTTCGTGTTTATTACAGAGGTGAGAGGGTGTGTTTTGTACATGTATGCATAATAGTCATTTAGATTGATCACAAATACCATGGTGAATAGGGGCGCGCTGGAGACGCAAAGGGCTTTGCCCCGAATTTGCACATTGCTTAACAGCGTGTGCTTCCATCTGTCGCGTTTTAATTTAGATATGTTTTTTTATATTGCTTGAAATGCATTGGTATTAAATGCTCGAAACCAGACTTTGTCACTGACAGTCACGTGCTCTTTGTGTTTGTTTGTCCTGAAGCAGCCATGGTTAAATGCATTTCCATATTCATATGATTTTATACAAAACTGATGTGCACACCGTAAGTTATGTTTTCAGAGCAGAGCAAAACATCTGATATATCGAAAGAGATCTGTAATAATCAAGCGGCGGTAATGCAGAGGGAAAAAAAGAAAAATCCAACTTTTAAAAGTCAAAACTGTTGCTGTAAACTTTCGTATACTCAAAGAGCACTTTTTAAAATAAGTAATAGTTTTTAAAAAGAGTAGTCTGTTTATATAATGATAAAAAATGTAAATGCAGTAATATTGAATGAGAATGTGATATTCTCCTGGTTTCACCGGCGAGGCTTAAACTAGTCACAGAGTAAAATGCATGTTTGAACTGCTTCAACTGAAAATATCTTGCCTCTGACATATCCTAAAAAAATTATCACTACCCCTTAAGAAATGTTTGTTAATTACTAGAAACCATTCAAATTTGTATTCATGAGTCTTTAGACGATTCTCAATACAGTATTTTTTCAGAATCTGTGCTTGGTTTATTATTCTATTCAACTTATTTGGCTACTGTAAAACTGGCAAAGGAAACTTCTGTCAAACATGATAAAACACGATGCCCCCACCTTTTTCACCCCTGACCCATTTTCATGCCTGAATATTTATATTTCAGAATATTTTTAATAAGCAATAAAAACGTTTCAGAAACACCTATGATCTCTGTTTTAGTTTGACATTTTCTTTCGATATAAGCAAACCAAAAAGTAGGCCTTTACTCTACCATGTGATAGCAGAGTGAAGGTCACATGAATGCTCTTTTTCCCCTCTGTGCCTATTGGTCTCCACCTAGTGCCCTGATAGCATCCTAACAAATGATAATTCATATTTATTACAGCATATTTTTGATTAAGGGTATTGTGGGGTAATATATTAATATCCATTTTGTGTGAAAATCAGTGACTCTGTCCAGTGACTGTCTACAGACATTATCTGCCTTAATCTGTTTTATTTCTCTTATCAGATAACAGGCTATAAACACCATAAATAGAAACCATTTGATATCATATTTGACCTGTGGATCTACTATATCTCATGTGCTTGTGTTTGTCTCCAAACAGACACATTTGGAGGCGCATGCACATGTAGTAGGGCTGAGCCAATGACCTTGAGTTATTTATAGCCAGTCAGAGTAGCTGCAGTCAGTATGCAGGATCGCACCGTTCTGCTCAGACTCCCCAGAGAGAGAGAGAGAGAAGAGGACATAAGAGCGGATGCAGCATCTCTCTCTAATTTCTCACTGTGCCAGCTCATCAGAATCACTAAACTGAGAGCCTGAAAATGTAAAGAGATCTGAGTTCATGCAGCATCAAACACACACACACACACGCACGCACATGGATTCTAAATTTAAATTGTTGTTTTTCTGTCAGAAAGCTGGTTCATAGTTTTGTCTTTTTGCTTTTCATTATTTTCTCTAACACAGAATTTTGCATTGCTGATTAGGTGAATCACACCGCCAAATACAAATCTAATCTAACAAGTATATGCCTATTTTAAGGATTGTTTTACAAAAACATTCCCCTCATTTTCATGAAAAAATATGAATTGCTTTTTTCTCTTTATTTTTCCCTCCAGTTTAAAATAAAACAACTGAAGGCTTATTGCAATCAGGGAAATTATATTCACACTGAGAATAAATATAATGTTAACAATACAAACATAGTTTTAAAAATCATCCTAAATGTAGAAGTATGGCAAATTCCTCACCACAGCTACAAGGATGTTGTTGCAATTACTGTAAAAAATACTTTAAAAAATAACTTCTGCTGCACAATAAAACATTAGTGGCCAATAAGAATGCATCCTGCTAAAGTGGCAGCCTGTATTGTCCAGTGGTGCAGTCCATTGGTTTAACCAGAATTCTCAGTGAGAATAATGAGTTAATTCAAATGTCTGGACTCATTGTGATAACGGGGAATTAAAGAAAATGCACTTTTTCTTTTTGCAAAAAGCGCCAATGCAAAAAGTCTTATCCGTTTTTTTTTTCTGTGTAATTTAGTGAAATGTGACTCGCATGCATTTACTCCATTGCTGAAAGCTGACTGCGGTTGCTTTGTCAACATTACACATTATGTAAATGAATGCCTTGCATGAAGCTCTTACAAATGCAAATGTATGCAATTTCCATTCACTTCTTCTTACACACAGCGCTCATGTTTTTCAACTTTTATTTCATCACTTTTATGTACACATTCTGCATCACATAACAAAGTATATTCCCTTTTTATGTCATCCTTGCCTTATTCACAAGCTCTTAATTTTGTGTCCTTTTTAGTTTTGTGTCCCAAACAGTCTCTCCATTTCTGTTCTCAATTTCCACACGGCAGCTGTTCCTCTCAGTCGACGGGCCCTTGGAAGATGAGTTTGATGTGGCCTTGTTCCCCAGTCAGCCACGTTCCACAGAAAGGACAAGCAGCGTGGAAGGCATGCGTTCCGTGCGGCAGTGGGATCTGACTCCAGCCTTGCACCGTCTTTTCTGAGCACACGTGACCACAGGGGCAGAATGCATGTGTGGGGGGCCCCGCGTCCAGATAAAGTCCCCCTTCGCACCCGAGCCATAGGGGCACGTAGGGGCCCACCCCTCTGCACATGGGGCACTCTCGTTCTCCTGTGGTAGCTGGAGCTGTGCCTCCACCCCCGGCTAATGCCACCGCAGACGATCCCGCTTTCTCCTTACGAAACCCCCAGTTGTGGTAGCCGTGCACGTGGCCGCAGTTCATATAGACCCAGGGCTGTTTCTTGTCGATGGTGGCGCGCTGTGCCAGGCTGGGAAAGGCCAGCGTGTTGAAACCCACGGGACACTGGGGACGGGCGGCGTTCAGTTCCTGGCGTAGAGACTCCAGCTGTTTGAGAGTCGGGGTGTGACGAAGACCGCTCGGGGTCCGCCAAAGCAGAGTGGCCCCGCAGAGATCGATGAGAGAGCCATCCTGCAGCATGTTTGACTCGTTCTCTACCTGTCAGGTAAAAGAAACGCACACAGGAAATCACTCAGGACGTTCTGCACTGTGTCTTCTTTTGGGTTCCACAGAAAAAATTGGATTGACATGAGGGTGAATAAAAATGAGAGGAATTACTTTTTTAGGTGAACTGATGTTTTAAGCCTGAAACTTGCCATAACATCCAACTTATTTGTGCCGTTTGCCAGATGATTAAAAAAACTGTTAGACACTCAGCTAGTCAAATTAATTAATCTCACATTTAACGTTAAAAATGTTTGCTTAAGATGCACTGTGAAAAAGAAATAAAATACAGAATTGTGCACATTTTAAACCTTAACGGAAAATCTGAATTATTATTATTTTTTTGCATTTGAATTAAGTTAGTGAAAGCTGTAATCCAATATTTTTTTATGAAAGAAAGTAGAAGACTTAGACTTAAATTACCCCATAATTTACTCACCCCAAGCCATCCTAGGTGTATAAGACTTTGCTCTTTTAGATGAAAACAAGCAGTCATTGTTTTTAAATCTGGGCTCTTCCAAGCTTGGTAATGCTGGTGGATAGTGACTCATATTTTGAAGTTCCATGAATTTTATCAATCTCAGAAAAAAGACAGAATTCTGCAGTTTATTACTAAGATTAAAGCAAATTCTCACCAGTTTTCCTCTCTGCTGCGCGGACCGTGTCTCTCGAAGGGCAAAAACATTCCCACACACTGAGATCTCCCTCCACACTCCTGGAGCTGGTTCAGATACAAACTCCCCTGCTGGGTGCATCACCAGCACCCCATTGGTTGTTAGTCCATCCATCAAACCATCCGAAGTCCTCCATTTAGCAGCTCGCTCCTGGAAACCAAGCACATCAAGAGGATTTCACTAATCTCTACAGTATCAAAATGAACTTCAAAACGTGTCGTGGCTTACTGTCAGATTAATATCGCTTCTCTTTTAATGTACACGTATGTAGTGTGTTATGTAATAAATCACTGACTAACAGAGCTTAGAAGATTATAATGCACAGACAGACACTGTAGGCTTTCCGTTTATAGCTACTAGCTCTTACACAACACACCTACTACTTGGAGCTGCATTATACAGTGGGAGTCTGAAATATTTATACCCGACTAGAATACAGTATCTCCTTCTCTTTCCACCTCCACAGAACAGCGGCGGGCAGAGAGCCTGTCAAGGACATTTGTATGAGGCCGTAGCCGTGTGTTGATATGTCATGCATCACTGCTGGCTACTGGACCATTACTGTCCTCCAGGTGTCTGTGTTTATTTGAGAAGCGTAGATCTTCACTATTGAGTTAGCTACTATCAAGGTCAAACCAAAGGATTTTTCTGAAGAACAGCGGCTATTATTTTTTTCTTATAAACTATGCTTAAATGTCTTTTATGTGAAATATTTCAGCCAGTTGAGTACTAAATAAACAATAATGTGCATTTTGTATAATCCCTCCAATTTTTGGTAAAAAAAAAAGAGAAACAAAAAAGAAAACATTTTGCAGATTCTGTCATCCATATCCTATCAACAATTTAAGGGATAGTTCACCCAAAAATTGAAATTCTCTCATCATTTAGTCACCCTCATGTCATTTTTGTCCATTTGGTGAAAGTCAAGGGACTATAAAAATACATTAGACTATTACTGCATGCACAAAAACAGTTCTGCAATAAGATAGTCATGCATTTTTGGAATAACATGAAGGTAGGTAAGTAATTATAGAACGTACATTTTTGAGTGAACTATCCCTTTAAGTCAAATGCACATAATTTAATCAAGTGCATTAAATGTTAGTAGCAATGTGAAATGAGTCATTTTGATCTTAAGAATCTCAGTCAGTGACAGCAGGAAAATTAAAGCTCTGTAATGTGCCTGCTGTTTGTTATGAATGATGTGCATCTCTAGGTTCAGCAAGCTTTTGTGCATATTTTATGTTCTGGTTTCACTGAATGATGGATGGTCTTATCTGCATTCACTTTTTAGCTTCTGAATGAACAAGCTAAACCTTTGTCCCCCTGAAATTATTTTGCATAGCTTATGTCAGAGTGAATATGTTTACACTGATGTTCATGTCAGTCTGTGATGTAAAATGTATCTTTTAACATCGTAAATATAGATCTACTGTATGTAATTAGCGGTGTTTGCTATGGCAACAAACCTTACTAAACAAACCCTTTAGACTAAGTAACTCTTCAAACGATGTTTGTACTGTAAACAGCGATGATATTCAAATCATGCTGACAGAGAAGACGTACGCTATACTTTACAACCCTGTTCCTCATGTACATACTTTGCACTTATTATATTAATTACAATAACAAGGTAATAACTAAGTACTAACCCTTTCCCATGTAGTTACACAGTAAGTGCATGTCAGTACACATACTGTATTTTCTAAGCAGTCAGGGATGTAGGTTTTGTTGTTGTTTTTGTCACAAATCTCTGAACAGACTGAAAAATGTATTTTCACTATAGAAATGCCCATGACTTTCCAGTAACTTCTTAAGATATTTACTTATGTCCATAAATTCCCAGGTCTACAAATCAAAATTTTTTAATAAGTAGTTGAATTTGTTAATATTTATTACATACTGGCTGCCCAAAGTATATTTTGTGTAAAAGTGTACGGTCTCTTATGCTCACCAGGGCTGTATATTTGATCAAAATCTACTAAACGGTCATTTTGTGAAATTTTATTACAATTACAAAATATGGAGGCCCGTTTCCACCACTGAATAAAAAATAAAGTTAAAAAAGGTTAAAAAGGTTATAAAAAAAGGTTATTGTGACAATTCTACCTTTTTTCTCAGAATTGTGAGATATAGACTGTAATTCGCAATTCTTTTAACCCAAAGGTCGCAGGTCCAGCAGGGATTGTAGGTAGAGGGAGTGAATATCCAGCTCTCTCTTCACCTTCACGGCTGCCCACTGCTCCGGGTGTGTGTTCATGGTGTGTGTGTGTGTGTGTGCACTTGGATGGGTTAAATTCCAAGTATGGGAAACAATACCTGGTCACTTTACTTCAATTTTGACTTTATATCTCACAATTTTAAGAATTGCGAGTTTGTTTCACGCAATTCTGAGAAAAGAAGTCAGAATTGTAAGATAAAAAGTTGCAATAACATTTTTTTATTTTAAAGGGATTCTATAGTTAAACACTTCAAATATATTTTAAAATGTAATTTATTTCTGTGATGGCAAAGCTTAATTTTATAGCAGCCGTTACTCCAAGTCTTCAGTGTCACATGATCCCACAGAAATCATATCAATATGCTGATTTGGTATTATTGCTGCTTAATTATTAATAATATTTCACCTTATCATTAATGTTATTGAATTCTATTTAATATATAATACATTTATATTGCTATTCTAGGTTTTATATCGGTTTTATGGTCTCTGTAACTTTTCAAAGAATGTAAAAACCTGATGGATTCTTTTTTTAATGATACAAGTTAAGCTCCATACAAAAATCTGCTCCTGTTTGGTGCTTGTTGGGCAATGCGAGTTCATATCTGGCTCATGACATTCTTCAAACATGTTCATCTTTCCATAATTTACAACAAACGATATCCAATAAAACAAACCACCAGGCTGAAATTGTTACCCGATATTCTACGTGATTCTTTTTTCCTGTTAAGGCAAAAGAAAGAAACTTTAACAGGCAAAACAGCAGGAAAATAATGTATTCTCCTCTAGTGTGTTGCTTTTTTGATGTCGGTGTAAATAATCCTATTGCGCTGTGTTGTCTTCTTCTGTACTTTGGCAAGGATTCTGCATTAGTAAACGCGGCTGTGACTCAATAGCCTGTTATGACTCACCCCGAGGAAGATGTTTTTGGAAGAGTCAAAGCCCGCTGCATATATTCGTGCTGTGTAGGGAGCACTACGCTCACACATGATGCGGCAAGCGTAGCGGGAGATGGTGCTCTGGGCCGACTGTCCTCCCTCTCCATTTGCGCCCCCCTGCCCTTGTCCTCCACCGCCGCTGCTCGCTGTGTCTGTCACCACAAAGTCTATCATGCTCTCTGTGGAACGGCCGATCTGAAGACACATTAACAACCAGAGTAAGTGAGATATTAAAGCGAAAGTTCACTCAAAAAGTGATCATTTTCATTCATTACTCTTCCTCACTTTCATTCTTTCATAAAAGACTAAAACAAATGTATTGGTTGCTCTCCCAATTCACTGTAATTTCTAAATATTTAACTACTAAATATTTTACAGTATTACTGTTTTTACTGTATTTTTTGATCAAATAAGTGCAGACTTGTGAGTATAATAGACTTATACTGACCCTAAACCTTTGAATGGTGATTTTGATCCCATATTTATTCATTTTTTGCTATTTATTGGTATCAGTCAATAATTTATTTAATTGTGCATTCTCATTTCAACCTATTTTTACAAATTGCTTATGACATTAATTTTTAAATAATTAGTATTTATTTATTCATATATTTTAAACATCAACCAATTATTGTATTAGCCATAAATTACCAGTTTATTGTTATCAGCCTGATTGTTAATACTGATGCAACAGTACCGGTGCATTATTGAAAACTGTAATATTTTGTGTCTCAAGGAAAGATGGAAGTAAGTTAAGAGTAAATGTAAAGAAAGGCACGAGGATGAATAAATGAGAAAATGTTCATGTGTATGTGAAATGACTATATATTTTACATAATTGAGACCAAAAATTCTAGTGCTGTATGTGTGCTGTATATATTTATTATGTATATATAAATACACGTGCATGTATATATTTCAGAATATATATTAAATATATGTATATTTTTATATATACATAATAAATATACAAAGAACACACATATATATTACATGAAGTTCTATTCTGTACGCGATTAAACTAGTCAGCACTAGTAAAGGCATTAAAAACTAAGACAAGATATTAAATACATTTAAATTCATTTGCATGTTTACTGAACTCAAACAGGCAGTTAAATGAATGCATCCTCTCTCCTTCTAATATGATGCTTTGCTCACCTGAAACATGTCAGTGTTGGGGTCATGTGTATATTCCACTATAACAGAATGACTCCGGGACAGTGTGTAGGATATGCTGTGCTGGCTTTTGTTACTTAGGGCCTGAAAACACACGCACAGACAGATACAACTTTTTGACTGACAGCCTTTATTGCATCATTCATCTCTTAACAAGTCAGAGGAACATAAGGTACTTTCAGGTTCCCTAACCTTATGCAATAGATTGGCAAAACACTCGTTCGGTTGCGATGTTATGCAATGACTCTTACAGAATTTAGTGGGTGGGTCAAGAGGACACTTATCGTTCATAGCCATGAAAAAACTGTATCTGGTTCTATCAAGCGTTAGCATTAAGGCATTATATTTTGTACTAGACATGGGAATTGTAATCAGTCCATGCAAATGCTGTCACCTTAGACACCAGAGGCGTGGAGACGTTGTGGATGACATCAGGTTTGACGCCGTTTGCTTTGGGCCGTTTGTAAAGGGCCAGCCGACTCCTCCTGCGGCCCTTGTCCCCGCTAGCCAGCGAACCATTATGTCTGCGTGTAACAAAACCACAACAGTCCAGTCTGAGCTCAGCGAATGCGTTGAACAATAAAGAATGAATTAATGGAAAACACATTCGGTGCTTAATTTAGAAACAGCATCTCACCCGCTGACTGATTTTTATAGAGCTGACAGATTGAGGACAGACTGATGTCTTGGGGATGACAAAAACTAGGCAATACTTGTTTTTACTTAAGAGCATTGGCGTTTACTTAAAAATAATTAAATGGCATCAATCTATCTCTCCGTCGATACTATGTCGGGAGTCATGAGCCGTCCACAAAATGGCTGATGCAAGCCAATGAGAGCCTGTCAATGAGGAGGTGAAGCCATCTTATAATTCATCTAGACAACGATCAATAGTCCAGACACTTAAATGAGCTCTCTCTATCTCCTTTCATCTCACTCATTTTTATTTCAGTTGTAGCACATAGTGAGGAAGACGTCCTTTAAATTAGCTCATTTTTGTCTGTTTTACTCTGACGGAACTAGAATAGTTTGGGTATTGTGCATTATTTGGCATTAAAGAACTACTGGACTGGCTAAGCTTATTGCATATGTATTTACAGGAGTTTCCCTTTCAAAAGGAAACATGCATTTCATAGTAAAACGAATCTCGCAAGGTGATTAGCTAAGGTTTGCCGCAAGTTATTCAACACACAAAAAAGCAAGTCGTGAGCCTGTGTTGTTATTATCAGCTCTGTTTTTTTGTGACTTTACGCTAATTTGCTCTACTTTTTAAAGAAAGCATTGATCATTATGGAAATGAGCTGGCTGTGTCTGTGAACATTAATTTTGCGTACAGTAGTTCATCCATTGGATCTTCCACTCCCATTGCCTCTGTTATGGGATTTTGTAGCCTCACGCTAATTTGCCTTGTTCAGTAAATCCAGCCTTTAGCCTACAAAACATATTTTTAATTGCTGATATGTGCAATAACACAATAAAGTCAATGTGTCTCAGTGTCCCGTGATCATTATAAAACGATGATTTAAGACACATTTATTATTATCAATGTTGAAAACAGTTCAGCATTGATATCTGTGAACATTAATTTTGCATACAGTAAATCACCAGCAGAATTTCCACCCTCATCGTCACTTTTTTTTTTTTTTTTTCAACTCTTTATTTTCATTTTATGGTCACTTTTGTTGGATTGTAGTCTCGCGCTTATTTGCCCTGTACAGTAAATCTGTACTGGCACTAAAACATCATTTTAATTGCTGATAATGCAAAATAAAACAATAATTTCAGACTTCATTCTAATATGCTGATTTGGTGCACAAGTTAACATTTATTGTTATTAATGTTGAAAACTTCTCTGGAAAATATGTTTTTAATATACATATATACAGAAAGTGTGTCTTTGATATTCAGAAAGCTGAATATAAAAACATTTACTGTTGACCCAAAAATAAATTAGTAAATTAAATTAAAATAATTTAAATTAAAAAGTAAATGATTATTTTAGATTTTATTTTCTTTTTTTTTTTTAGATCTATGTGTCTTCTGCCAGTTGGTTAATTTAATCTGTCAACAAAACAAAGATTTAGCTTACATAACTAAAACGATTATTTTATTAACGTGATTTCCTGTGGGCACTGGCCTAGAAACGTATGTATAAAAGTGGAGGAACTGATGTAATTTTATGGCTGTAAATCTCCAGGCCGTCCAGTCGTTTTTTTGTACTGTGTTGGGTAGCTTTGAGGTCAAAATAAATATATAATAAATCAAATCTTTAATAGTATTGTGAAATGGAAAAGAAATGCACACTTGTGTGAGGGATGCAAACGCGCTTAATACAAATGTGCTTTCTCGTTTTCACTTCGTGTAGCTCAAGGGTTAAGCCCTCCTCCCCTCCTGGCACTGTGAACGCTCATTGCTCTGCTCTGCTCCATGACTGTGTGATTTGAATGACATCTTTGTTGGCAGTCAAATGAAGTGTTTTGCATCCGCAGCTGAAATCTAAAGATAAGTCAGGAAAACCAACCGCAGGTACACCAGGGGAGCCAATTGGCCCATATGACATGGTGTTCATTCATCTGCGAGAAAAGATGTTAATTGAAGTCATATTTATTTTATGGTAATTTTACCCTTGAACTCCCCCTGAACTCCTGCATTCAGCAAAAGGCTGGCTGAGTGGAGGAGCTGTAATTTAGACAAATGGGTTTTCACCAATCAGACAGTATCGTACTGTTCCAATGTGTGTGGTGACAGTTAAACCTGAATGATGGCAAACTCAGTGTTGCAGATATCAAAGGTTTTATTTATTCATAAGTAAATATATTCAGATTCAATCCACTGAATACTTTATTTGTTACTTTATCTCTTTTGGAATCATTTTCTTTCTTTGCAGCTATGAATGCTCTACGCTGAAAAGCTTTATCAACAATTTATTTATTTTTTGCCATGATTTTATCATTTTTATTAATTAAGATTTGAATGCACTAAGGCAAGACATTAAAGACAGTTTCAAAGAACTTTTTCTTGAAGTTTATTTTTGGAAAAGCGCCTTTATTATCTCAATTGTCTAAAGCACCTTTTTTCTCCTCGACCTTGTGCATATCATCAAAGATACGACGTTTACCGGCTTTACAGATCCGTTTGTTATTATTTCTTATTCATTCATTGCTGCTGTACTAACAATGTGCATTTTAATATTTATTGGACTGTCTGTTTTACACTTTTTTTGTGAAGATACTTTTTTAATACTTTTTTGATTTTTTAAACAGCACAATTATTTTCAACACTGATAATAAGAAATGTTTCTTGAGCAACAAATCAGCATATTGGAATGGTTTCTAAAGGATCGTGTGACACTGAAGACCCAAGTAAGGACTGAAAAATCAGCTTGTATTACAAAAATAAATAACATTTTAAAATATATTAAAACAGAAAACAAATTAAATGGTATGTCTCTCTCTTTCTCTCTCTATATGAAAATATAAATATATATATACAGTTTACATAATATTCGGTATGTATGTGTACTGTGTTTATTTATTATGTGTGTGTGTGTATATATATATATATATATATATATATATAAGTGTTTACATTTATATAAATTTATATATTATATTTTGTTTTATATATAAATATATTTAATACAAAAACATACCACATTTATTGAACGTATACACCTAGGTGATCACCAAACACACGTAAACGAAAACTTTTAATTTAGATGTGATCAATCATGATCAATCATTTGACAGCATACATACACACTAGGGCTGGGCGATTTGGCCTAAAATTAAAATCTCGATCCTAAAATTTTGCCCTCATAGTTCACTGACAAATCTTGTACAGTAAATATGCTCACATATTATAAGTGAGAGATTTTTGAATGAAGGGTGCATTACTTTTTTTAATTGATTTAAAATAATTGAAGGAAACACGCTCTTTTATCTATGATTATTTATTTACATTAATGTTGAACAAGTGAAATTAAAGCACACATTGCCTAAACAGTCACTTCGTTCTTATAAAAAAAAGTAAAATTAAATAAAATACATTATTTTCAATGTTTTTCTTATAAAAAGTAGATAATAAGTAGTATCTCTTCTAAATAAAATAACTCTTGTATATTAACTCTGTAAATTTCTTGCATCTTCTGTAAACAAGTATTTTAATGTGAATGAATTTTACTCTAAGTTCTTACTAAGAAACATGAGCATGTTCATTTTTTCAGTTTATGTCTTGTACATGCCTGGCAGCGCGGGAAAAATATGATCACAGTGTATCTTCTGTCAAGAGGTTTTACGAGGTGTTTAAACCCACTTCACTCCACTGTAGCCAAGGGAGTCATATCATTTGCGATGTACAGAGACTGGAATCTCCTGGCAAAAGCAAAAGCATTGCCCAGCCCTAACACACACACACACACACACACACACACACACACACTATTCTGTAAGTTCTGTTGCTCTATAATGAAAGAGCTAATCTGAACTATAGAAATGTAAGTATCTTAACCACAATTTAAAAATGAATATTATTCCCTCAGGGTTGGATGTATTCTTACCCAAGTACAATCAGCTCCCCATATTTGATGGGCTCCTTGTCCTCAGGGCAGAGAGCATCATGGGACTGAGATCCTGAGCCCAGAGGAGGAGACGGCTGGTTCTTGTTGCATGATGGGCGCAGCTCCAGGGACTGAGGAGGGCAAAGAGCTTCGGAGCTCCCTTCCAAAACCATATCCAGAAGAACGACTTACAGCTATAAGAGAGAGAGAGTGAGGGGAAGAATGTGAGCTTGATATTGTTGATCAGCACATTTACTTGTTTTCTCACAGTGAAATGACAACTTTATTTAATAAGCAATAGAGTGAGAGGAAATGGAAAAAAACCCTATTTTTATCCCAACCCTCCCCCTATGTGTTACTCCACCTGTAAAAACAATAACAGAAATGTATTGATGTAACAGCTGATCCTATGAGAACAGCCTGAGATAGTGTGGCTGTCTCTGCAGTGTTTTGAAGTCAACAAGCAGTCAACCATCAATTGACAACCCGTCGGGAACAGGAGCTTTAACCAATCCCAGGAGAATAACAGCCTCTCTGCACACACACAGTCAAGTGCTCCAATGCAAAGGACTTCATTGTTGTTTTTCATACGGACTTAATGGAACACAGTCACAGCAGTGGCATTTCAAAGGTTCAATACTGACTGTCAGTTAAATTGCAGTTGTCATTACTCTGAGTACTTAATGCGTGTCATTTAGGGGGAAAATCTATCTATCTATCTATCTATCTA
>JAUYWG010000040.1:3522871-3562809 GCA_034779775.1 Enteromius afrohamiltoni | reverse complement strand
AATTGCAGTTGTCATTACTCTGAGTACTTAATGCGTGTCATTTAGGGGGAAAATCTATCTATCTATCTATCTATCTACCTATCTATCTATCTATCTATCCATCCATCTATCCATCCATCCATCTATCCATCTATCCATCTCTCTCTCTCTCTCTCTCTGCAATCCATCCTCTGTTTTTTTCCCTCAGTGTTATTTCACTGTGATCAATGTTATTAGTTAAATACAACCCAGTGCTGAGTGAAATATGGACAGACCCACCAGTGTGGTTTATTAAAGTTGGTTGTGTTGGGTTACTACCCAGATGTTTTGCTTAAACATTTAACCCAACTACTGGGTCAAAACAACCCAACTGCTGTCCATATTTTACCCAGCGCCGATATGCATGTAATTATTATAATTTATATTGTAATATTTATTAGTATTTTTTAATTTGCTTTTTTATATTTAAAAAAATTGTGGTTTTTATTTTAGATTTAGTGCTTTAACGGTTTGTATGAAACTTTAATTTTCTGGTTTTCGTTTTATTCTGTTTCTGATCTATTTTTGTTTAGCTTTAACTTATTTTTAAGTTAAGTTTTACTTTCAGTAATTTAATACATAAAATTGCTTTTTAGCTACCATTTATATACATTTTTTTTAGCTTTATTTTTGTTATATATATACTTATCTTCCTTATATATCGGTTACATATAGTGAATGGAAAATAAATACATGGCATTACTAACACTTGTGTAAAATGCCGGAAAATGAGGATGCTTTCAAAAATAATGGCATAAATAAATGATTTATCAATTAACTTCTATATTCACTAAATATTTGGTATTACAGCTTTTGGTAAAACAGCCTCTGTTCCGTTAATGTTGAATAACACATAAATATATAGCAATCTACCTAATATATATATATATATATATATATATTTTAAGTTATAAGAATCTGGCAGATCCCATTTTTAAATTGTTGCTACATTTATAACGATCAACTAAATTACAAAATTATACATAAAAAATGTAACTTTAAAATGTAACATTCACAACTTTAAAAATGTAGTGATATATCTATTTACTTCTTCCAGGCTCCCTTATGCAGCAAATGAATCTGAACCAGAGTGCAAACCCACAGGAAGCTGACTGGTTTCGAAATGACGGACAGCTCAGATGGGCCAATCGCTGTGCTATTACGGCACTGCATGACTGTGGGTGTGCAGTGGTGAGAGGTGGACTGGAGGCTGAGAGGGTGAGTAAGGAGAGGGAGGGAAATTGAGAGGACAAAAATAGAAATAGCATGGTGGTGCAGGTGATGGAGGGGAGAGGAGCAGGGAGGGCCAGAGGGATGGAGAAGGGTATGTAGAGGTGTAATACATATAGAGTGCTTACAAAACAGCAGATTGTAGATAACAGAAGATTACTAGGGATGAACAAGCACTGTTACGAATAAATTGTTTGTGTGTGTGCGCTGAGATTTGGCAGGGTGATGGATTGCCTGTTCTATGCCACGCACTTTCTAATCAGCCCACAACCTGGGGGAGGAACGAGGGAACGAGAGATATGGGGGGGGGGAAAAGATGCACATTATGAAACGAGATCTTTCCAGACACAACAGCCATAGTGTATAGTGACTTATTGTATAATAAAACGACAAGCACCGTGTCTGAGCTTGAACTGTTCTCCACACATTATTGGGCAGCTTATCAATAATTCATTGGCTTCTGGTACCTTTATTAAAAGACTTGAGTCCCACAGTGTAGGTACCTCTAATATCTTCCTCTTTATTCCCTTCATCTCCACTTATCGGATCACCACGTCTGATTTTATGTCCTCCCTGTTTACTGTATCATCTCCCGTCACCTTCTCTCCTCATTCCCACAATCCTCTCTGCTGCCTCTGCAGCGGGGTGAGCGAGTGTGCTGCGCGAGACCGAGCGAATGAGTGTGAGCGGGGTAGACAGAGAGCGAGTCTGCCTCATCCATCTCTATCAGGAGCCAGATGAAGTGGGTTCTAAATATACACGCACAAGGAAATGATCTCACGAATAACTTATGAGGCTTTACTCGAGTCCAGCCGTGCCAAACTTAATTCTTCCAAATCTATATCTGCTTTTCAGCAGATCATTATCTGTTTCGCAGTTTTGTCAGAGCTGCATTTTTGTGCAACGCATATCTTGGATGCTCTCACGCCTGCAATTTTTGTTTGCATTGTTGTTCTGTCTGCAAACAATAGTGTTGATTTTATGCTTTCACACATTTGGCATCCTGTAGCAAAGTGAATTTGTATAGGTAGCAGAATGTAGTTTGCACTAGTAGTATTGTCTGCTAGAGTCAAAGTGATGGCATCTCATAAATGCAATGATATACTATTATGTATTCACAGTGTCTACAGTGGTCTGTTATTGTTTATGATTGCATGGCGCTCTAGAATACTTGCTTTCTGATTGATCAATGGTCAAAATACATTTGTATAACAAGCAATTTTTTTACAGAGCTATTATGATGTTTCTCAGCCATCTCTCTTCTATAGTAATAACATAGATTTAACATAAATTAATGTATTTTTGGAAAGCAGCAAAAATTGTTAACCTGTCAATTTCAGTCAAAGGAATTGCTTTTACCTAATCTAACCACTTATGTTAGCTGGTGTAACCTCAGGTTGATTCAGAATGTGACTTAAATAAAACCTTTCATTTAGATATTACCACATAAACCACATTTTTAGGTTAGCATTTTCTCAGCGTACAGTTATTATTGCAAAACCCCTTCCTTTTGTACATTCCGATTACATTAAGGTTTTATTTTGCAATAATGACTGACTCGTTGTATGTTAACTCTTTAATTGTGTATTATAGTTTTAGATATTGTTTCAAATGTCTGCAAAGGTACTGTTGGTTGCCTTTACAGCCTTTAATGCCCACCAAGGCTGATCAAAAATACAGTAAAAACTCTGACATTGTGTAATAATAATAGATTTTAACATAACTGTTTTCTATTTAGTAGTTTAGTCCTGTAATTTTCGTCAGCCGTCATTCCACTCTTCAGTGTCACATCAAAAATCATTTTAATATACTTAATGATTTGTTAAAATCTTTTGTAACTTTAGAATTGTTTTACTGCCACTTTTGATCAATTTAATGCATCATGAACAAGTGTTCATTTAAACAAAAAATTAACAAAAGCATATCTTTTAGCACAAATCTGTTAATTGTTGCCTTGTAAATCATTAGGTTAAATTAAAGAAATATTTCTCTACCAAACCAAGTTGCAAGTTTCTTGTAACTAGTATTCTATGTTCTACATTAGCTGCTTATTTAACAGGATAACACCATCTAAGGTCCGCCATAGACTGCGGTCTGCACCAGTGCAACAATGGTGCATATTGCATAATTAATGCCAAAACACCATCTATAACAGCGTTGCTCACTGTACCGTATAATATCATTATCTCTGTCAGTGTAAGTCTGTAGTCAGCTGCAGCTTGTTGAATGGCTGTCATTGCTGTTGTCTGTTGCAGTGAAGCTGTGGTCTGCAGCAGGTGTGTGTGTGTGTGAGACTCATGATGGAGTGAGTGTCCTACAGTGCTGTCTGACCCCGCTGCTCCTGTCTGGGTGAGCAGTGGAAAGAGCTGCAGCCACCAAAGGCAGGGAATGAGAGAATGTGCGAGAACAGGTTGACTCCGTCTCCCCGTTAGAGGTATCGTGATTGTGAAACTTGATAGTGACCTTCAGAGACAGGGACCTCCGCAGGAGCTCTATCATTTACACTCTTCCTGTTTTATCAGCATTCACAGATGCATGTCAGCAAACACGTATATAGGTCACCTATGTGACATTGCAAAGACGTTTTGTTTAGAATTCGATTTAACAAGTAATTGCGAAGCTTTTCAGCATGCCGATCAAGAATGAACCCTAAATTAACACTGACAAAGGGAAATACTATGCAGCATATAAAGGAAACCATGGCAATGAAGAAATTAATAAGATGAATGTACAGGAATATTTAAACGTGTAAACTTCAAGCATAATGGCACTACTCAAAATATTACTTGATAAAACAGTAGCGATGCACAATAAACTGATATGTAATAATAACACCAGCAAATTAAGATCATGTAAAAGTATTTAAAAGTAAATTTAAAATTTACAAGTAAATTGTGTTGTGCCTCATGAATTGTATAAATGCACTTGTATGCAATATCAGTCTTCTTCTTTTATTATTACTTTTTTAAGGTAGATATTAAGAAGTATTAAGACAAAATTATGTTGTTATTGCTAAACAAGAACAATCATCCCTCTTAATATAAAGGCAATTGAGAATTTTTAATTTAAAAAAAAAACATATTTTTCTTAATGCTGTCTTGTTTCCCTTTAAATAACATAGATTTCCTTGACAAGCAAAATATATTATGTCTTCTAATGAAAACCCTTGCTGCATTATCCTTCTCCAGTAAATCTGCAGTATTGTTTTAGATATTTACTGGAAATCAGAATAATTATTAAGACTTCTATTTATTTTGTTACATGACTACATCATCACATGCAGTCATCTAAATCAAAGCCTCTTATCTTATTAATTAACATTATATATGTTGTCAGACAAGTAAACCTAAAGTCTTGATTATTCACCTCAACATACAGTACTAACATACTGCAACAATTCATAGGCTGTGCTTATTTTTACATTTTGTAGTAATTCAAACAAGTTGTAAACACGATAGCAGTACAAGCTCAGCAACCGAAATGAACAAACTATGCAAATAATTAAATAAACTAGATTATTTTAAATGCTCACTAGACATTTTGTGATGTAACTTCACCACACTGTTGTGCAATTTAGGTTTACAATAGGCCCTGTGAAAGTCATTTTCATTATCTGTACTATGGACGTATGAGATTATTGTACACACCAGAGACTAACATTATGAGCAAGATTATGTAATGCCATTTTTCTCGTATTCTGCTCATTTACTCGACCCGTGGGCCAGCCCGTGCTCGACAGATTGCAGCGGATTGCGTCTCAGTAACTGCAGAACAGTTGAAGGCAAAGATTCGAATTCTGAGATCCGAATTATATAACTCGATGTCTAATTCGAATTTTGCGACGTAATCGTACAATGCCGATTCCCCCGGGAAATACACGCGCGCACGCGAGACGTTTACTACAGGTGAAATATGAAAGTCAGGCAACACTTTTTAACAGGCGTCAACATGATGTACTGTCACACTTGTAGGCTATCCTTTTCTTGTCTTTTAATCCGTCGGTAAAGTCTGTTCAAAACGCACATTACATATAGACACATTACATAACGTTATCATAACCAAAACCTGACCTATTTGCTATTCCCCAGAATCGTCACTGCGATTGTATTCTACTAGAAAAATATGATTGAGATGCTCTTATTTATACTAAGCAATCTCACGCTGCCTATGAGGCCTGGGAAGTACACAAGGGATTTCACTGAAAATTAATTAATTAATTATTAATTTATTGCACATAGTAGGCTATAAATTAAATTTAAAAAAAATCTAAATTATAAATGATTTGCACTGAAAATGAATAACTAACTACAGAAAAGACACGCACCTATATACGGCACTCCGCAATGAAATGAGTGATAATATAAGAGGAACATATTTCGGTGAACAAGCACGCCAAGCAAACTATCCAAATACGGACCTGATGATGTTACAGACCCCTGCCTTGAATATCCTTGGCTTGTCAATCCCCGTGTGGCCTTAAAATAGGGCGTCGTGCTGTTAATTCATCGCTCGCGGTGTTAAACTGGATGGCACGCGCATCACGTCGTGTGGTTTGCATTGCCACACTCCGTTGTCATCAGTTACACGAAAGACAGCGCAGATCTTAATCCAGGAGAAGAGTGTTTCCAGTCTAGTCCAGACACTCCGTTGTCACGCCCATCTCTCCCTCATCAGCTCTCCGTCGTAAAAGAAATCCGAGGACGGGTTTTGCCCTCTCCCACATCATGCACCTCTGCGGTTGGTCAGGGTGCTACGACACGCATAAGCCCCGCCCCCGGATGGGAAGTTGGTATCCTAATATGGTATCGAGGTGATTAATATTCAAGAGCCAAGCCTTTGTCGTGGGACCATAAAAGCGCAACGTCAGGAGTACGTCATTAATATTCAGAAACCAGGCTTCGCCATTAGAGGATTTCTTCGCCTGCTTAATATTCATAAGCTAAGCGTGGGCTTCGTAATTTCGCCTCAGGGTGGCGTTCGCGGGGTTGGCACCACATCACTGCTGTTACATACGCGCGCGGTGACGCTCGAGCGAGGGATCTGACAGCCTGTGGAAACCTCCGCATTCTCCGCGTTTAGGAATACACCTGTGGAAGTCAGCCCTTTACACCTGTAGGGTAATATATGCAGTGGTTGTGCCGTGTCACTGTCATCGACACCTCTTTCGACGGCCATCTGCGTGATGATGCGCGTGCTGGTTACTCAGACAGTTGTTTAAAGATCCATACATTTAGGAAATTAATAATATCTTCACCACAAAGACTGAGCTAATAAATGAAACCGTGTCAACCCATAGTTCAGTCTTTATGTAGAGAAAAAATATATATGTAACGTTAGCTTGGGGAGACATTGTCATAAGTGCTATCAAAATGTTTCTCTCTGGTGGTTAGTTGGTTTCAAACACCGTTAGTTAAAACCATCTCAAATAAATGTGAATTATGTCCTCCAATTGAAAAAATATTTTTTGCTTTAGAATTGTTTTTAATAATTAGGACGAAAAGCCTGCAATAGGCAGTTCAACGGATATCCGATAGATAGATAGATAGATAGATAGATCTTAACAAAGACATGGAAATAATAAATAGGGTTGGATATAATAAATAGGCTATTGCATATATAAGATACAACCGTATTATAATAGTTGGAGCTTCTCAATGGGCCATTATGTGTTTCATAAATTGACCATCTTTCTTCTCCTCATTCAACACAGAGTGCATCATCATCAGCTGTCACGAATTGTGAATGGAAATATGGGTCTGTGTCAGGACCGTCTCATGTTGATGGCGTCATTCTGTGGCGCCAAAACAGTCTCCTCTCAGCCTCTTCATAGTACCTCCGTTGTGGACATACACACTTATCTAGGACACAATCCAAATTACCAGTGTCGTGCTTAATGTATCACCCGCACCGACATTTATTTAGCGCGTCTAGTGGTTTTTAGCCCCTGTCGGTCTCGCCATGAACGACGACGATGATTCGATGGCAAGTTTTCATTCAGGTCAACTCCATGCTAATGTGGCGTCTTTTCCTGATGGACTTTGCTGGGTGTCAATTCTCGCCTGTCTACTGCTTGCGTGCTCCTATGTTGGAAGTTTATACGTTTGGAAAAGCGATTTACCAAGGTATTCTTCGTAGTCTTTGGCTGTGTCACAAAACCTAGAGAGCTCCCTTCATAGACAGGGTTGTAACGACAGATTAGACGCTTACAGTGTGTTGTTTAAATATACTGTTCGAAAAATAGTTTCAAGGGAGTGCTGTACCACATGTATTGGTTTGAAAAAAATTAAATATCGTTAGAATCGAATGTGTAAATTCAACTTGAGGCGACCGTTAGTGGATTTAAAAAATACCATTCGACTAAATTGAATTGAATTTTCAAATGTGTTTCAAATCGAACGTTAAAAATCTAGATCAAGGTGGTACGTTTGGAACTATTATTCAGCTCAGTTTTATTTAGCGTTCTTTGACATCAGCAACATGAAGTGCAAGAAATATTAATAAGTTGATGAACCTAATAATTACGTTTTTAAAAATGTACATAAAATTGAAAAAGGGATCAAATAGGTATTTATGAATTTTTATTATTTTATTATAATTTGTATTAATTATTCATATTTAGTTGTAGCCTGTCTGATTCTTATGTAACAAACTGAGACTTATGTAACAAATTGGGGCCTGGGCCCGGTTGCATAAAAGGTTAAGACTAGTCTTAAAAGTTAGTCAGCTAAATATTTATTTAAGACTGGTCAGAGTTTTTTAAAATTCAGTTACATAAAAATGTATATTAGTCTAAGGTAAATACAAATATTAAAACGCATTACTCTTGGCTAACTCCTAGTTGGTCAGACTAGCTCTTAAAACACCGTCTTAACATAAAGTTTATGCAGCTGGCCCCTGTTTCATAAAACAAGTTTACCAAAAAAGCCAAGCTTATTTCAGTTAGACTTATTTTGAATCAAATCAAATGCTAATATTTCAGACTAACTGAAATAAACCTTGTTTGGCAAACTTATTTTATGAAACGGGTCACTTGTGGCTAGACGCAAACATGCTACTGTATAATGCATTTATGTGATTGTTTGTTTCTCTGGTTGTTTTTTTGCACTAACAGGGATCATCCTGCAGTGATAAAGAGGCGCTTCACCAGTGTACTGATCGTCTCCGCTCTGTCTCCAGTGTTTGTGTGGGCATGGAAAGATTTCACAGGCATCCAGGTTAGTTTACTGCATCACACGTGTTAAGTCCTTACTGTTGTTCGCAGTATGTATTTACCGTGCTCTATTTGATACGTTGTCCGAGATGTCACTGCATGATACAGTTTTGTTGTGAAGCATTTTGTAATTTGTTTTTAATCTTATTTGAGGTGAAAACACCTGACTTACTCAAATTAGTTTGATTTGTCCTGTAGCCTGGTCCTTCATTACTGGCCCTTATGGGGGTCCGGTTGGAGGGTCTTATTCCTGCTATCATTCTCCCGCTGCTATTGACCATGGTTAGTAAAAGGTGTATTTTTTTAAGAGATCTTAAACCTAAAGTAACACATTATAGACATTTAGTATTCTGAGAAACTTCTATTGGACCCCTGATCTGGCACATTTTCGTGTGACATATTTGATTGTTTTATTACTCTGTCAGGTGCTATTCCTGGGTCCTCTGATCCAGCTAGCCATGGATTGTCCCTGGGGTTTCATTGATGGGATGAAGGTTGTAGTCGGTAAGCAGCCATGTCCTTTTCTAGTGTTTCTCCAGTTAATCTCTCTAATTATAAACCTATTTTAGTATTCAAATAATCTGTTAGTGAGCTGTCATTATGCTACATTATTATATGCAACAATAAGTGCTTCTGTCTTAATGTAAATGTGATTGGTCTGTTTTTGTCTGTGCAGACCCTTGCTTCTGGTCTCTGTGTCTGAGTGACATGCGATGGCTGAGGAATCAGGTTGTGGCACCACTGACAGAGGAGTTGGTTTTTCGGGCATGCATGCTTCCCATGCTAGTACCCTGCGCAGGCCCCTCCACCGCCATCTTCACATGCCCACTCTTCTTTGGTGTCGGTGAGTGGTAACGTACCATTTGCTTAGATACACGTTGGGTTAAATGCAGAAATTATTTGTTCTGCTTCTACATCAAGTCTGGAAGTCAACAAGAAATCAAAGTTGACTATTTGTGTTCTTGACACCTGTCTTTATAATAATCCAATATTAATGAATTTACAGTAATTAAAATGACTGACAACCCCCCTCCTGTAATAATCATCTTAGTGAACAAGACTTGTTGTGTTAGGCCCCTTTTGTAAATAATCGAATTCAAAGTTGCAATAAAATGGTAGTAGTGGTTCTGTATACGCCACCTTTCCTGGAAGGGTGAGATATGACATTTTAATTAAACATTTCATGCATTGACAAGAAGATCTATAACATGAATTTACTAGATAGATTGAATTTAAATGTTATGGCATCTAATGTAATAAAGGTTACTGCGATAATAGCAAATACTAAAAACGGATTTGAGAAAAAACTGTTGGGGTACTCTCCAGGGAAATCATTGTTGATACTTGGCACTACCTAGGATTTGACACAGTTCTCTGAAAATGGAGGGAAGTCAACCTACTCAAGTCTTATTTGACAGAAAATATCACCTCTGTATTAATGTGTTTGAATGACTGACCACTCATTTGCTCAAGAAAAAAATACTTTTTATAATTTAATATGCATTGCTTTGTAGACCTTTGTTGTTTTGGTAACCTTTTCTTCTCTCTCTGTCTCTCTCTCCCTGTTTGCATGTGACTGCAGCTCATTTTCACCATGTAATTGAGCTCCTGCGGTTCAGACAGGGCACTGTCTCAGGGATTTTCCTCTCTGCAGGTAATCGAGTCATTAGTTTGCTGTCATCTTTAGTGCGCGGAGTGCTGCCTGTGAGACATAATTACTCATGTCTTTGTTTGTGTATTTTTCAGTGTTCCAGTTCTCCTACACTGCAGTATTTGGAGCTTATACAGCCTTTATATTCATCAGGACAGGTGCATCTATTATCTTTTAATACTACTGATGCATGCACTACTTCACAAGATGACCATAAAAGTATCAAATAAAAAACTTTACTTAGTAACCACTACAATCATTTTTGTATTGTGACTATTTTCATGACAATTTGAGCACATTGACTTCCGAGTTTATATTTCCATTATGCAAAAAAACCCATCTGGCTCATGACTGCAATGCACAAAAAAGTTTTGAATTGAATTGCGTTTTTTCTGTTGCACAGTATTTGTGCTTTTGCCTTTCTGTGTCATTGTGTCCAGAAACAATTACAATTCATAATATAAGCTAGACAAAGTATGCTTAAAGCATAGCAAGAAAGGTTGAAGTAGTTTGAAAAGCTTAAGTTTAGTTTGAATCATTTTTTAAAAGGTTAGTTCACCCCAAAACGAAAATTCCGTCATTTATTACTCACCCTCATGTCATTCTAAACGCCTTCGTTCATCTTCGGGAAGACAAGTTAATATATTTTTGATGAAATTGGAGAGCTCTCTGACCCTCCGTAGACAGCAACACAACAGAAATGACCCAGGTCCAGAAACCTAGTAAATGCGTCAGTAAAACAGTGACATCCGTGGTTTAAAATTCAGTTTTGCGATGCGACAAGAATAATAATTTACTCAGCTATTCTACTCTCCTGAGTTACGTCTTCCACCATTTTAGAGAGTATCACAACACATACGCATGCTATAGTGTAAACAACCACAGATTATCATGCATGAACTTTCCCCCAAATGTAAACAAGACAGATTATGTCACAAACGTTAAAGCGTGCATATGAAAATGGTGGAAGACGTAACTCGGTCAAAAGAATAGTTAAGTAAATAATTTTAGTTTTTTTTTGCGCAAAAAAGTATTCTCGTAGCGCCACAAAACTTGTTAAGCCACTGATGTCACACTGTTTTACCAGTTTATTAACTACATTTCTGGAGCTGGGAAGGCTTCAGTTGTGTTGCTGTCTATGGAGGGTCAGATAGCTCTCCGATTTCATCATAAATATCTTCTTTTTTTTGTGTTCTCTTTCTATGTATGTGTCTGTAGGTCATTTGGTAGGTCCTGTGCTGTGCCACTCCTTCTGCAACTATATGGGTTTTCCAGCTCTCAGCACAGCCCTGGACCATCCACACCGTCTCACGATTCTGTCCTTCTACGTGCTGGGGGTCGTTCTCTTCTTCCTCCTCATCTTCCCCATGACTGACCCGCTCTTCTACGGTTTTCCCACACCCGTCTGCACCCTGACCTCCACGCCTGGATCCATCTGCTCCTGATTCATCCATACCTCCATCCCACATTTCATCCATTCTTTCTCTCCAGCCATTTGAAATGGAGCGGCTGTATAGCTGCTGGTTAAACCAGGAGAACGGGGGACTGCTGGAGAACAGGTATGAAAATTCACAGCCTCTGTGAGGCAGTGCGTGGAAGAACTTGGTGGATGCAAAACATCCTCAGGTAGCACTGGCCAGTCTTCGCACCATTCATTATCAAGTGACGTCAGCTACAGGCCTAATGGTTGATGAAGACAAGTTAATTATATGAGTCTGCATGTTTATATGACAATATTTCAGTGTATTTATCATGAGATTGGTGCTGGGGGTAAAGACCAGACGCTATTACGGGTTTAATAGGAGGATTGGTATGCTGAAATGTGCATTGCTAAAATGCTAGATTCCCTTTTTTGTTGTAAAGTTAGAATCTTGCTTGCATGCACCGTACCTTGTTTGGTCTGGTGCCCTTACTTGAAAACGACATTCATTTTTACAAACTTATTTTGTTTTACTCTTGATTTTGTTGTCTAAAAATTATGTCACTCTAATCAGTAGGCTTAAATTTAAATGTCTTTAGGTACTCTTTTGGAGCAATAGATATAGACCTATTAGAGAAACAAAATATTGTGTGTGTGTAAGGAGTTGAATTGCTCTGGCCTGAATACATAGCTTTACGTTTAAGTCTAAATAGAATTGCAACCTAATACACATCTGAAATATGAGGGTTTTTTTTTTTAAAGCATTTGATCAGTCCTTCCTTGGCCGTTCACTAATTAGAAAAAAAAGTGAAAATACCAATTACTGTTTGTGTTGTATAGTGGATATTCATTATTAGATTTTGACCTAAATACATTCTTTTTTACATCAGCATAGGAATTCATGTGAATTAAGTATGGTAGCACTGGAGGATGTTGAGTTGAAATTGTAGACTTCTGCTTTAGTAATGGTGGATATTACAACACCTTCTTTTTATGACTACTGTCTTGTAGTCATCAACCACCTGCAACAACATTGAGACTACCTATATCAGAGAATTACATCGAGTTCTCGATAATGTTTTACGTTCTAGATCTAAATACTAAGCTTTTTATAAACCTTTTATATATTAAAAATGACATAGTAATGGCCTCATGATTTTTTTATGCGGGTTCCTTCACCATGGAGTGTTCGTGAAAATCTTATACCACTGATCTGCATGCTGCTACACTGGTGACATATGGATGTTCGAACGATGATTGATTTAAAAAAAAAAAAAAAGCACACCAAATACAACTCATAACAACTTCTAGGAATAGTTGACCCAAAAATGTCATTTGCTCACTCGTGTCATTTCTTATGATATTAGGAGATATTATGCAGCATGGTCATGCTGCTCTTATCCATATAATGAATTGTTAACTGAAACTGAATAATAAAACTTATTGCAGTCCATATGACTTGCATGCGTATTCAAAACACTTAAATGAGTGGAATATACCTCATATTATGCTAATCCGAAAATTTGCATAACATGTTTGTGTGTTCTAAGAAATGAGTAAATTTTTCACATTTTGTGTGTACTGTCCCTTTAAGTAAGCAAGTGTGGCTATTAATGTTATGTAGTTGTATTTTGTTTGAGTTCGATTGTGAAAGCAGAGTGTACAGAGAGTATATATAAAACTATAATTTGCTTTATTGCTTGTAATTTGTGGATTAATATATTGGCATGGCTTGCGTCCCTTGTGTGCATCAAAGGGTCATTTGTACGCTTTTCTGTGTTGTGAGAGACCATGCAAAGTAAACCTTTAAAAGCAATAATCTCACAAACAGGATCAAATCAGGGATTTCCATCTAGTGCCACTTAAGAGGTTCGTTTTGGGTGTTTCTTTCATTCGTTCCCAAAATAATTTCTTATTTGGTTCGCAACAAAGAAAACGGTGATATCTGTAACATCACTTGAACAGCCAAAGTTATGGTAAGAATTTATGGTTACTGCAGTGAACTGGTTTACTAGCGTTGAAAAAAGGGTGTTTCGAGTGTGCCATATGCGTGTACTGATGCGTTTACCCAAGGAGGATGCTGAATGTAAGCACTGTTTTACTGTGACTGGCTACACCGAGTGCTGCTTTGGTTTAGTTGCTTTGTGGTCGAGGTCAACAGAGGGCGCCAGAGGACCGTTGTTGTGTGTTAGTTTCTTCTCGTTGTTGTCATTATTGAGATGCAATCGCCTCCTTGTGTTTTTTTTATTAAGAAACTTTATCTGTGTCGCTTTGCATATTTAATCCTGTTATAATAATTTAATTAAACTATGATTAAATTATACCCTGGTACACAAAGAACCTGCTGAAGAAGGTAATCTCTTTTTTTTTTTTTTCATTTGTGGAGATTCACTCATTGTTCATTTGAGCTGGTATGCAGCTCGGTCAGTTTAGTGGTTAAATGCACTATGGGATGTTTGGATTGCATGTCATGTTGAATTGTGATTGTTTAGCTAAGGCTGAACGCACAGGTGCTCTGACGAGGACAGGCTTCCTCTCAGTGCTGTGATTGATGACCGGTGTAACTTTTAGTAGGAGAATGTTTGTAGTGAATATGTGTCAGGAGCTTGTTAGTTGTCACAGTCCAGTACTCTTATCCTCACCTAGTTTGTGCAGTCAATGCATTCATTTATGTTACAAGAGAGGTTCGACTTTGTTTTTTTCTTTGAGTTATTTGTGTTCCTTCTATCTGGTTGGTGGCAAGCAAAACATTTGCACCAGGGCTTGCGTTTTAGATGCTTTGAACGTCATATTTACAGTTAGGAGGAGCAATAGACGTTTGAATCTATTTTTGCAAATGTGAACAGTAGCAGAGCGCCGTTTTAGCTCATTGAAACATCATCTTGATATAAAATGTAAAGTATTTGATAATCTCTATACAAATGAATTGAACAGACTGGCTGTTCATTACAAACTGTCTGATGTTTATACTGAGAGCTATATTTTGTAATCAAATCTATTTTGGTGAGAATAATGTGCATGCTAGATGTTTTGAATAACGCGCAATGCAATTTTCTGTAACTCACTGATGTACAATTGTTTTTTGACAATCTTTCTGGGGGTCTTTCAATCCAATCTGCAAAACCTTGCCGTTTGTAAATAAATTAAAGTTTTTAAACACCTCACTTGTGTTCTTTTTCTGTATCTCTTCAGAAGGCGATGTGTGTAATTTCTACACAATCGGGCAAAATGGTTTCTCAAACTCTTCTGCAGTTCTTCAGACAAACGGGTAATCCTGCTTGAATCTCACACTGGTTGGTTGAGCCAAAGGTTGATGGATGACCGAGAAAATCGACCCATAATGACTGTTTATGTTGACTTGCACAATAAACTAGGCTCCCAGAAAGTTTTGACATTGTAGAAGCTGAACACATATTTTAATAATGGAGGCTCAGAAATGGGTTTAAACACAGAAAATGAATTTGTGTCTACAACATGATATTTAAGCTCAATATAATTTATTTTCCTTTTGTTCAAAATTGTGTTACCAGTGTTTGACCACCAGGGAGTAATGTAATGTAATGTAAATGTAATGATAACAGTTTTTACATTTAGGCTTATACAATATGTTTGTATTCATTTTTTTTTCTTTTTCCACCCTAATATTTATTTGTTTCAGTACAAGTGAAGGCTCCTCTTCTGACTTTTTTTTTTATTTTTTTGAGCTTTGACAAAACTGGGCCAACACACTTGGAGACTGACAGTACCATTGTGGTCTCTTGTTCAGCCACGGGAGAGATGTCACGGCATGTATCTGTCTGCCTCCCTCTTTGGGATTTGTTTGAATGTGAATGTGTGATGTTTTAAAGGTTGGATGTATAAAATCATTCTATGCAGGCCTGTCATTCTTCACAAGTGGGTGTATGGATGTTAACACTAAATCAAGTTGCCTCGTCTGTGATGAGTAATTTTCTTCATACAGGTTTACTCAACATCTATAAATGGTGTCATTTATAATTTAGTATCATTTATTTAATGTCTATTATGCTCGCCACATGATGCATTTATTTGATGACAAAAAAACAATTTGTAATATATCTTAATGTATAATTTATTCCTGCGATGAAAAATATGACAAAGCTGAATTTTCAGCATGATTGCTCCAATCTTCAGAGTCCTTTAGAAATCATTATATGATGATGATTATGATTTTATTAAAGTGTTATAAACGTGTTGTTCTTGTAGTTTTTAGGTTTTTGTTTCTGTAGCAATGAAACATTGTGTCTAGATTCTTCTCAGTGATTAGAAAGTTTAAAAGGAACTAGAAATCCTTTGTAACATCATACATATATGTTTGATCAATTGAATTCATCATTGCTGAATGAAAGTGTTGATTTCTTAATAAACTGCCCAAAATTTTTGTGCGCTAATATATTTATCATATGTGGCCCTGGACTACAAAACCAGTCTTAAGTCGCTGGGGTTTATTTGTAGCAATATCCAAAAATACATTGCATGGGTCAAAATTATTATTTTTTTTTATGCCAAAAATCATTAGGAAATTAAGTAAAGATCATGCTCTATGAAAATTTGTAGTGTAAAACAAAATGTCATTCATATTCATTTGGACAACTTTAAAGGTGATTTTTTAAATTTATTTATTTTTTTGCAACCTCCGATTCCAGATTTTCAAATAATGTATCTCGGCCAAATATTGTCCTATCCTATTTATTGAGCTTTCATATGATGTATACATCTCAGTTTTGTAAAATTGTACCTTATGACTGGTTTTGTGGTCCATGGTCACATTTAATTTCTAAATGGCATTGAAAACATAGCAGGCATTTTCTTTTGTTACAGTGTTTTGTATGCCAAAACATTATTCTATGCATTGCTGCTATATTTTTGTTTGTTTTTTAGTCTTTTTTTTTTGTTCCAAGCTTTTTAATGGAGAGCTGTGAGAACCACAAATAACAACTATTGCATTCATTCTTATAAAAGCTGCTCTCAGTCAAATTTTAATTAAATACAAAATGAAAGCGAGTGCTTATCTCGATAAGTAAAGTTGTTTTTGTCTTTTCCATGCTTGACTTAACCCAGTGAGAGCAAATTGTTGACATGAAGTATCAATGCAAGCAAACAAACTGAAGAACGCAGGGTTTGTTATTAATATCGACCTGTTGGGTAAAGAAAACTCTGCAGGTGCCCTGCAGGGAAGGAACTGGTAATGATTCATTCGGATAGATGAACAAACATCAGGGTTTCCTGGCTTCAATAGATTTATTTTGCATGTTTTGTTTTGTTTGTATTTGTTAAGGTAGATTTTTGGGGGGCATAAGAGTAGTGATTGCACATTAGGTGTTCTTCTAGGTAGTCAGGCTGAAGTCAAAAGTGCCTGCGGGTACGTCTGTGGAATTGTCCCAAATAGAGTACTTCATGTACTTTGCAATTTGCCTTCACAATATTACTTGTAAATACAACATTATGTCATCATAATGTGGACTTTAAGGAAGCATTTGGGACAGGGCCTGTTATATTCGTGTCCCTAGATATGTGTTAAGCCATTTCTTGTCCAATTTTATAGGTTTTTAGCCATTTATTTTGTTTACAATGAAAAATGGGTAAATGATATTTGTCAGTGAGACATATTTTTTAGGATTTCATGTCAGTTGCAGAAAAAGATCACAGAATTAGGTATTTTCGTGGACAAATGCTCATTTTGAGATTTGTTGCGTTTCCTAGCCAGTGTTTTTCTTGCTTAACGTTACTTGCATTATACAAGTCCTTTTGGAAGTCACAGCACGTACCAGCTATATGGCAAAACACTCCACGTGATAAAATTTGTCAGATGCACTGTTCATTATTTTGGCAGCAAAAGATACGTTGCCGATACTTGCACAGAACAGAGCATTTTGGCATATTCATATTCCTTTAAGTAATGATATTCATCACATGAGAAAATTCATATATGTAAATATCACACCTGGCCCTTTTCTTGTTATAGAAAAGCTGGGTATTTGTGAGGATTACATGTCACAATCCTTCAGTTCTTTCATTGGAATATACTGGAAAATTAATAAGACACAGAAAGAGATGACTTTGATTTTTCAGTAAAGGATTCAAAAGAAGAACCACAAATGAATGAATGTTTTATAAACCTCTTGATGCCTTTAACAGTAAAACTATTCCAGCAGGAATGCAGCTCCAAATGTCTTTCACCAGGTTTAGAAAGCAGCAAGAGTCTATACACCATCTGTTCATATTTCACGTTTTCTTGCCTCCTATGTCTTATTTTCTCATTTATGCTCAGATTATAATAACTGTGTAAGGCATGCAGAGGCTAAAAGCAGGGTTTCATGCAAACTCACTAATTATATTTTACTGCAACAACCGTTTGAAAGAGTTCTGCCTTGACTTTTACTCAGTATTGAGTTTCTGCACTTTGGAGTTTGTGTGCACTTGTGTGTGCGTTTCTGGTAACTTTCGCTAAACTCTTTGCAAGGAAGGACCTTATTGATTGAACGGTTCATGCAGTGGCTGTAGAACGAGGCAGAGAAGGCTGAAGCGTTGTCCTGCTTTGACCTATCTGCAAACGTGTCTCTAGGGTGAAGGTCTGACTTCAGAGAAGATCTGTGCTGTGAAGGGCATTAGTCACAGGTGTGTCTGGTATATAAACTTAGTTTTTTTCCCCCATGCACTTTTGCAGGAGGTTTATCTTAGAATAGTCTTGTATGCATGTATACTATTCAGTAATATTCATATATACAGTACTGCGCAAAAGTCTTAGATCACTAGTATTTTCACCAACAAAAAATGGTTTTAAGTGGGTTAAACTTAAATTTCCAAACATTATTTTTGTTATTAATTGTAATAATGCAGTGAGATTATTGTCTGCTCAAGAATATATATATCCCATTCAAAGGAGTAGTTCACCCAAAAATAACAGCATATTTACTCACCCCCAAGCCATCCTAGATGACTTTCTTCAGTCTTGGTTTTTATGCTGGCTCTTCCAAGCTTGGTAATGCTGGTAGATAGTGGCCATTATTTTGAAGAGGACATGTGATAACCTCCCGAAGGCGTATAGATTAGTGGTATGACTCAGCACTCGTGGATATATCAGATTTACAGAGCTTCAAAATAATGGGCACAATTATTATGGGTCTTATTTTTAAGGTGTCTAGTATTCATGAATTCACAATTATTCGGGTTTGACTCACAATAAGTAAACATGTTGATTGCAACAATAGTGATGGTCTGGTGAGATAATAACTTTTGTATCTTATTACAAAGTTTTCTTTTTTTCCCTGCATAATTAAAACCACAGAATGTAGAAGGTCGAAAGAAGGTCTAATGACTGCAGAAATCCTTAAATTTAAGTATACACATTTTCCCACCGATCTCATCTGTTACTGACCATAAAACACACACTTTTCCATTAAAATAAAAAAGAAATCTGTATTTTAAGGGGTTACGAATGAGACATAATTTGTTTATAAGTTTGTTTGTTCATTAGATTTGGATAAATGTAGCATTACATCCACCACTGGATCCTTGGCCGTGAATGGGCGCCTTGTGGATTATTGTGATATTTTTATCAGTTGTTTGGACTCTCATTCTCACGGCACCCATTCACTGCAGAGGATCTACTGGTGAACAATTTATGTAATGAGTTTTCCAAGTCTTTTCTGAAAAAAAACGAATTAATTTGCTTCTTGGTTGGCCTGAGGGTGAGTACATTTTCAGCAAATTATCATTTCTGGGCGGCTTTTAAGGTACTTGTTAACTCCGAGAAAAGGTCATTTATGATTTGTCTGCAGAAGCCACTTTTAATATTGTATATATAATGCCAGGCCATTCAGATAATTGCAAATATGTTTTTTTTTTTTCGGCTCAGCTATCCTGTAACTTTCCCATTAGGTTTGAAATATTGCCTCCTATTGTGTGGTGTTGTTGATTCACAGTGGGTTGTGTGTTTTGTTTTTTTTGTTTTTTTTTTAAAGAAGCAATATACCTCTTGTGCACTCTCTGGTCTTGTATGAAAACAGATGGTCTTGATATTGAAGGGGTGGAAGAGACATTGCTGTCGGTAATGAAGGTGCTCTTGCTGAGTGCACATTTCCGAAGATCTTAATAGATTCACAGTCTGTGAAAACAGTTTATCTCCAGGAACTGAAGCGCTGCATTTCACAGTATTTGCCGCCTGTCTGATGACAATGCAATGAGGGACACAATGATGGAAGAGTTTCCAGCCATTGATGTTTTATGCTTTGCAGTTACAGTGGCATACGAGACATTATCTCTAGGCAGCGTTATTTCCCACAGAGAAAAATAATGACAGCAGCACTGTGTGTGCCATCGCTCTGCTATGTCTCTGCCACATGCTAGCTCTCATGAAGTCATGTCATTTCTTACATAATTGTCACACTTCTATCAGTTGAGTCATTGAGGTATAAATCATCATTCATGCTGAACTGGATTATGCATTATTTACAAACTACTACACCTCCTGACCCCCCTATGTTTATTTATATTGGCTTATTTAATTAGCTAGAAATGTCAGAAGTACAGAGTCCACTTGTGAAAATGCTTCAGTTTTGCATTAACACTTTTGTATCCTTGATAATGAGAGTGAAAGGTTGAATTGTAACATTAAAATGAATTGATAACACTGTTAAATGCGGTATATAATAAGGTCTCGTGTTAGTGTCTCATAGTAACATGAAGTACCCTTTTAAATCCAATGCAGTGCATTAAATAATGTTTCCAGATAAAACTTTTCATTTAAAAAATTTTAAATGTTAAACTTTACCATTATTAAACGTGTATAAATGTAGTTTTGTTTTTTTGCAATTTCATGTTAAATAATCTTAACTAATTGTAAAAAAATATTTATATACCTTATATACCTTATTTGGGGCAGTCGTGGCCTAATGGATAGAGAGTCGGACCTGTAACCCAAAGGTCGTTGGTTCGAGTCCCAGGTCCGGCAGGGATTGTGGGTGGTGTTAGTGAATAATCAGCGCTCTCTCCACCTTCAATACCACGACTGAGGTGAGACCCTTGAGCAAGGCACCGTTCCCCCAACTGCTCCCCGGGCGCCGCAGCACTGGCTGCCCACTGCTCCGGGTGTGTGTTCATGGTGTGTGTGTGGTTGTTCACTTCTCACTGCTGTGTGTGTGCACTTGGATGGGTTAAATGCAGAGCACCAATTCCTAGTATGGTAAACCATACCTGGCCACTTGTCACATCCTTTCCCTTTCCTTTCCTTTATAGTAAAGTTACTCAAATTTCAAGTTAGAAAAAAAGGGTATAAAAGCTGTTTCTGGGGCAGTGCCCTTTACTCTTTTGTGTGCATATTAGTACCTAAAAGGTACACATGAGTAGTTGCAGTTAACTTTTTCTATTTTTCTTTAAAGTATGCATAATTACAAGCATATAACAATGAACCAACCTTAAAGGGTTAGTTTATAAAAAAATGAGAATTCTGTCATTAATTACTCCCCAGATCCACAAACACAATTAAAACATCAGTAAAACAGTCCATGATACGAGAAATCAAGAAAAATTTACTAGACAAGAAAAAATTACTGTCTTGTTTTTAGAAAGAAATAGCTAAAATTAAGTAACTGTTTGCTTAGAACAAGCAAAATAATCTGCCAATGGGGTAAACAAGATTATTTTGCTTACCCCATTGGCAGATTATTTTGCTTGTTTCACTTAATTTTAGCTTGTTTGTTCTGAAAACCAGACAGTAATTGTTTCTTGTCTAGAAAATCTTTCTTGATTTGAGAATTTCTTTTGATATTTTGGCTGGAAATAAGATAATAAGACAAAAAAATCTTAAGTCTTAGAAAGCATTTTTTGCAGTGTGTGGAGGCCAGGTCATCTGCCGCAGCACTCCATCACTCTCCCTCTTGGTCAAATAACCCTTACACAGCCTGGAGGTGTGTTTGGGGTCATTGTCCTGTTGAAAAATAAATGATCATCCAACTAAACACAAACCGGATGGGATGGCATGTCACTGCAGGATGCAATTTTTGCAAGTTTCCGGACTGGCTGACCTTCATTTCAGTTAGCTGATTGGTTCTTGCCATAATATGAATTTTAACAGTTGTCCAATAGGGCTGACTTCTGCACAACCCAACGGATGGTCCCAACCCCAATGATAAAGCAAGAAATTCCTGTGTAGGGAAAACCATTTCAGGTGTCTACCTCTTGAAGCTCATCGAGAGAATGCCAAGAGTGTGCAAAGCAGTAATCAGAGCAAAGGGTGGATATTTTGAAGAAACTAGAATATAAAAGATGTTTTCAGTTATTTCACCTTTTTTTGTTAAGTACATAACTCCACATGTGTTCATTAACAGTTTTGATGACTTCAGTGAGAATCTACCAATGGTCATGAAAATAAAGAAAACACATTGAATGAGAAGGTGTGTCCAAACTTTTGGCCTGTACTGTATGTGTATATATATATATATATATATATATATATATATATATATATATGCATTAAACGCATTTTGTTCCTGTTAAATCAGCACAGAAAATGCATTAAAGTCTGAAAGTTCAGTATGGGCCTTACTTACAAGAAATGCATGAGCACACACTCAATCCCTCACCTTTATATTGTTTAGTTGTGGTGAGATGAGGTTATGGTCGTGACTTTTCATGTTTTTTCTCTCTTATTGTATAATATGATGATACTAAGGGCAGAAGGTGATGTGGGTTGAAATGTGGAACGCCAGTCTTCAACTGAACCACCTCTCTTTTAATAGTTGTGAAAGAGAAGGTGATGAAGGCGCCTTTAAAGGGCACCAGTGAATTAAGACTACGGCTTTTCAACTCAGCCTATATACTCACTTCACACATATTGTACGGTCTCCTTAAAGCTGTCATATCCTCTGCACTTTTTGAATGCACGAATATGTCACTCAAATGAAATAAAATGCAAAGAAACTGCTCTGGAAATAAGCTAACAAGTGAAGGGCTATTATCCTAGCACTCCAAAGTGAATAGCTTGAGCATATTGAAAACAGATCGCAAAAAGCAGCAAGCTTTGCTCTGACTTCTTAAGTGCTACTTGCTGAAATCAACCTGTACCTTTTCTCTAATTCAATTTGAAGCAGTGTTGTGCCGCCCGTGCTGTACAGAACTTTGGCCTTGTTCGTTCTCATGTCACTCGGAACCACTTTTCACGTTTCCTGTCGTTATTGCTGTCTGGGGTGAAGGGTAAAACGGGGAAGACTGAATGTGGAAGGTCTAATTCCATCATCCTCCAGAGACACTGAGCACACAAACGTGGAAGTAATACTGACAAAATCCTCCTTGAAAGACAGTAACACAATACCTCTTGCTCTGGGAACTCATAGAAAGAATGTGAAACAGACCATAAGCATGGAGAAAACTTTAGTGAATGTCAGTGACTGTTTTAAATGTCTGATGAATTGGTAGGTTAGTCCAAATGTATAATGCAGTGCGCTTCAGGAGGTCTTGAGCTGTCAAGGAATGGTCATCCAGTCATAAAGAAATGTTGCTCATAGAGTCATATTTCACCCTAAAATCAAGAAAAAAAATGCTGAGAAATAATTTTTTTTTATCATCATTATTACACAGTCTATTGTCACTTCATCTTGGGCCGAATCAATGGACATGTCACAAGAGAGAATCTATTATCACTAGAGACCACTTACCTTCCTTTTAAAGAATAATCGGCTAATTATTATTCATAAGCCAAGCTAATGAGCATTATAATGTGTGTTCTAGATTTTTAGATTTAGTTCCTATATCCCTATTTTGTATATATTTAATTAAATCTATTTTTTGTACCCTTAATGTTGTTTTTAAGACTGCTTTAAATTATGCTAAATTTAATTTTAATTTAATTAACAAAAAATTATTTTTGCCCTGTTCATCTGAAGAGGTTTTCTTGGTAGTTAAGGAAATCCTAATGGTCATACAGATATTGAAATACAGTTATTTCCATTAAGAATATTAAGCTTTTGTGTATTTATAGAAAATAATAAAACAGAAGTATGCTTATAAGGTTATAGTTACATTTTAATATAGCAAGGACTCATTAGTTGGAATCAGAGGTGACAGTAAAGACTTTATAATCTTACAAAAGTTCAATTTTTTTACTTTTTTTTTTTTACTTAAAAATAATGGTTTTAATTGATGATAATAAGAATACCAAACCAGGGTGTTCTTTCAAGTCATCTAGATCTATTTGCATTCCCCCAAATAATTCACATTTTGTGTAAGGCAAGGCTCTTGTTCTGTTTTGCTAGAATTAAACTTACATGAGATGCATGACTCCTGCTATCATGGTAAAACCAAAAAAGCAGCGACCATAATCACAATCATCTTGTTTTAAATTTGTCAAAGGACTCTGGCATGAATGCAAGTGGTTTGAGCTTAGTGTAGTTGATCAGCAGCTGGTCAGTCTGTGCTCTGATATGTCCACACAAATCAACCACTTGTGCACGTTCAGGGCATAAAGTACCCCAACATAATTTGCCATGCCCACTTGCGGCCGGGCTGATTGTGCGCCTTGCAGTTTTCACACACTATGTGTATGTGCGAGCATGGTATCTGAAAAGCGGTGTGATTAGAGCTGAGGAAACTTGACGTGTAGCGTTTTACAATGAGCCAGTCCAGCTGGAGAAATAGTCATCGATGCATTTGCGTTCAGTTACTCCTGAGACTGGATTGCGCATTACAGGCTCCTCTCATCGTCCAATCAGCAATCAGGTGCAGAAAGTGGATGCAAATGAAGCTGGATCTGTCTGACACTTAATGATTAACTGTACAGTGCTATTTTGGAAACCAGTTAGCTAGAAAATTATATAGGTTATGCCTCCAAAAAAAAACGAAAAATCCGTGGTAATACTTTCTCTTACAATAGTGACAATAGTGTACAGTTCAAATCTATTAATATATTTACTGACAGATAGCTCGAGACCTACTGATATAAAAATATTAATTAAACTTTATTTGGAGTATTTCTTGAGCACAATGCATATTTTTATTAATAAGCCTAAAATGCGTGTTTATGTCACTTTTAATGAGGATTGTGTAATATTGCCCTTTAAATGCAAAATATTTAAGTATACTTGCAATAGCTCCACTTTAGCACAATCAAATATACTAAGTACGTCTTTAATTGGACTTCAGCACTACTTCTGCACAATTAAAGTGCGTTAAGTACTAAATTAGTTGTTCCAATTTAATTATACCAGTTTAGTATACTAAAGGTACAATTGCATTGCATTTGATTAAGTACATAAATATAAAAATGTATTTGTAGTATACGGAGCATGAATAAAATGTAATTCAAATACATTTAATTAATTTTTTTCTCTAGGGTAGTGAGATATAAATTCGCAATTGCGCGTTATTAAAGTCAGGAGTGTTACTTTATACCTCACAATTCTGACTGTATATTTTGTTTCTGTGAGATTATTTCTTAAATCTGTATGGTAAAATGTAAACTTGCTATTACGAGAAAAAAAAAATTTATTTGGTAGTTAAAAAGTCACATTTTTAATTGTAGCCAAGCCACTGGGAGGCGATGTTGGACCGCTGATGGTAGACAGGATTCCCCTTTAAATACAGACTTCCGATTAGCAGCAGGTAAATTGCTTGGCGTGCAGGTGGTTGTCCGTCGCTGGAGGAATAATCTTCGATGCGATCACGCTTGCTATTCTCAACTCAAGACTTTGTGGCTATTGAATGATCAATGCTGCATATGACATGCATCTGAGATGTTTGGAGACTCGTACCGGTTGGCATGAGTGGACGTGTGGCAGCCATGGAATGGGCAGTTTAGCGTGCTGTACATGGGGGGGGTTGACGATCTATAGTAGGTCGTTCTATTGTGTAAAATGATAATTAGGATGTCTTGGTATGCACTCATTTATTATCTTTCTAAATGAGTGTTTAAATTCTTTCCTTTGTTTAGGAATTGTATGGTGAAGATTACAGCTCCTTTGTGGTATACTGTAGGCGTATGATCAGCTAACTGCTTAAAGGTAATTATTTTAATAATTATTGCGAGATTATGCTGACTAGCATTTTAGAGTTGATTGTAATAAATGCAGAAACAAGTGGTTTCGATTGCGTAACCTGGACCGACAAACTGTGTTTGGCTGCTTTCTTTCTTTTAGAATTCGGTTTAGTCCAGCTCGTTGGCCACTGTTTTGCCGTTTTATGTGGTGGCCCTGGGATCTCCTACCCAGTAAAATTGGAGTGGCGTAGTCAGTCGATCATAGCTGTAAAATCCATTTTTGTAACTCGCGACATAATTTTTTGTTGATTGACGGAAATGGGCTTCCACAGATAACCATAATAAACTGCAAAAGTTGGTAAGAATTTACAGGTTGCATAACACGCAAGGCTCAGTAAAGACCTCCACCCTGCTCATGAGAATAATCAATTCTTACAGGAAAAGAAAGCTTTTTCAAGAGAGATGGTATACAGATTTAATCGAAGCTGTAGTAGTGTCCTACATAACAATGCTCATGATAAAAATGTATTTTTAGAATCCACTTTGGCTTCTGTTTTATAATTTAGTGTTCTAGGTATCATTGTTTTCAGAAACAATAAAGCGGTAATGTGGCCTCTTGCATTCTTGAGAAAGAATTTCACCAAAAGGTCACACTTTACATTTGTTCTTGTAAGAAATACTGGGTAACAACAGACATGTAATATGCAGATATTTTGTAGAACTGTATTTAATTATTCGTTATAATTTGTGGGCAATGGTTCAGTTTTTTCCACATATACTTTTATTTTCAGTGCATTCAAGTTAAAGTGCCCCATTATGGATTTTTAAAAATTACCATTACTGTGTAACACAGCTCTAATGAAAACATCCTGCAAAGTTTTAAATCTGAAAGTGCACCGTGTATGAAGTTACTATTATTCTAACTCAAAAGAATCATTCAAACAAGAATACTGAATATAACATGAATACTGTAATATAAAGTGCAAATTGAATTATTACTGTACCATGGTTGTGGAAGCACTCACAGATTGTGCTTTTCCTTTGTTTGTCTGTCTACATTAAAATAATTAGTCTTTGGAAACTGGGTCAGCAACTTGTGCTGTTAAAATCAGCATTCAGACACACAGCAGAAACAAAGTCCCATCTCTCCTTTTCTTTATCTCTTGCCCATTCAAATATATTACACTCTGTTAAAGATAGTTTCTGTGCCATTTGTAGTGCATGATAAAGCATAGCGTTCTTTGTCTTCTTCTCTGTCTCTGTAATTATCTTTGTTTTTAAAAATATGTCAGGTTTCATATCTCATAACACGTCATCTTTTCCCATAAGGTTGCCTGCAATGATCTTTTCAGAAAGAAATGTGTGTCCAGTATTTTCATTATCTGACTCACCTTATAGTTGTTGTGGCCATAAGGTGTTTTGTGCACACAATGAGGCTTTTGCTGCAATCGCTGCAAAAAAATGTTTCTTCTTGCACATTAAGATTGATTGTAGCACAGCAGTTTACATTAAATATCTGGAGAGAGGCACTAAAAAGGCTCTACATACTTTAGACTTTTTGTGAGGTTTAATTAAATGTTAAAGCTGTGGCAGTAAATGCTGTAACTAAACCATTGGGCAAAAATGTCCCCATTGATAAGCATTCAAAATTATCCATGTACTGCACTGACAAAACATTGGAAAACACTACTGTAAGGTTCTATACAGGAACATCACTTGAACATTTTAATGTGCATCATGCATAAATGAATATAGATTTGCTGATAATGCTGTGAAATGTTATTCATGGTTAGTTACCTAAGGCATCAAATGTTTATTATTATTTTTACCTAGGCTGCTTATATTTGATCGAAAATACATCAAAAAGAGCAATTTTGTGAAATATTATTACAATTTAATTTAATGCTTTAAAAATGTGATAGCAAAGAGCAATAACTTTTTGCACTTTAGTGTCATAAGATCCTTCAGAAATCAGTAATAGCATTTATTTGAAATACAAATATCTCTAATAATGCAAAAGTTTTTTACTGTCACTTTTCTATAAGGAATAGAGTGATTTATTTTTCATGCAATGAGTCAAAAACGGCAGTCTCCAGGTTGCTTACGCCCAGCGTTATACGGCAGCCAAGCAGCTGCTTCTGAGATGAATGGGAATACTCTTGTCATAGAAATATGGTAAAAGTAAAGAACTAAATAGTGTTTAGACATTAGCTACAGCTGTTGTAATTTGCAGAGCATACTGTAAAAAAAGAAAAACAGGCAGAGAAGTGATTTATTGGTGAATTTAAAAGCGTCTTTTCTTTTGCAATCCTAAAAATCCATAAATAAACACTTTTATTCTTTCAGTGCACAGCCCTCAGTTTTCCGCTGGGTCTTAAACTTGTCAGTTTACACAGCTGGCTGCAATTTCTTGTTCTTTGCAACGAGGCCAACCAAAACAACCCCCCAAATAGATTATCTGCCAGACAGAGGGGTGGAGGGTGGGGTGTCTTGTCCCCTGAAGTCATAATGACTGCTGTGCCTAGTATAGAAATCTGGAAACAAGTGTTGGCTGGTGTTTTAAATTGCCCTGAGAAAGGCTATTGTGCGAGTCTGATATATTAAATGCAATATCCTAAAGATCAAGGCTGCATCTGCCTCAATAACAACACAAATAACATATGACAAGGATTCATATCTCACACAACATTTCCATTGTTATTATAAACATGTACGTCACATCTTTAAGATTTAGATCTTTTCAAGAGGACACACAATAGTGGGCGAGGCAATAATAATGCTGTCACAGATAAATCATAGTGATTGTAGAGTCGAATTTAAAATATTGTGTTTTTGTTTAGTTTTTTTGGTCTGCGTATGCCCTTAAGACATGGTATGCATTCATTCTTGAGACAGGGAGAGAACAGCCTGTGCTTCTGCTGAAAAAGGTTTTACATGATTTAATTACTTCTCTGAATTCTCATATGATATCGTTCCAGAAAAACAAAGCTGACTTACGATACAGATTGGCCGTTGAATTGATTTCCTAAATAATCACGAATGACACCAGATTGATACATTACTTCATTAATGTTAATGAGTGAAGTGTGAAATATTTAGATATTCAAGTATTTCTGTCATCTCTCTTTGTTTTTGGTTCAAACTTTCAGTTAGTGAATAAACTAATTCATGTTCATCAGCTTAAAGTAGCTGTCTAATTCATTAATAATAACAAAGAAATATTTCTTAAAATAATAATATGTATGTGGGAGTTTTAGGTGGTTTGTGAATCTTTCTTTGTTGTTAAAGTTGGTCTACACTAGTAAAAGTTTTAAAGTGCCTTTATTATGGATTTTTGAAATTGAGCATTCATGCGGTGTTTAACTCTGCTCTAAGTGAATGCAAAAAACATTTGTGTTTAATCTGAAAGTGCACCATGTATAAAGTTATTGTCTTTCAAAAGAAAGAGTCCACTCTGAATCAAGTCCCAAGCCGTTTCATGTTGACGTCATGAAAATGGTGTGCTTTTCCTGTTGGTCTGAATGAAGTGCACAAACACTGCTTAAAATGAAATCGATGGGTTTTAAAAAATGAATCGTTGAACAAATAAGGTAAAAATAAATGCATATTATAAGAAAAGGAAAGTGTTTTTGACCTTTTTGTCTGGGACTCCCAAAACCAAAATATGAACTCCTAATTAACCCATAAACCAATGCTTTAGGGTAATAGCAATAAACGATTATGTCAGTTAATGTGCAGTAGTCCTACCTTAGACTGTGTGTCTGGGTATTATGTTTTGTTCCAATAATGATGCTTCTGTGTGTGTGTTTTGAGTATGTTTGTGCACATTTCTTATGGTGTCTGTCCCATTTGTGCCAGGGGTGTAATCTATAGTAGATTTAGGCCATGATAAGAAGTTGGTGTCATCTAGCTTAAAATGATTTTCAAGATAAAAATTTGAGGAGACGTTAAGCTGATGTGCAATTGTTCAGAGGAAATCTCATTCATATGATGCAGATTTAAATTTTCCTTTATCTTTTGTTATCATGTTTGTGTTCCCATTAGCTCCAATAGCAAACATTATTATAGCATGGTCTTACAAAAGAGCAAAAACTAAATATGAGAGACTGATTTTAGAGAAAAAGTAATTAAAACACTCGCATAGCACCGTTAACTGGTTTTGTGTTCTCCGTTTTAAAACTATAAATACTGTAAATGATCATTTACAAATAGTAAAATAAAGCACGCTGCTGGATGTCAATAATGAAAGAAATGCTTTCTCACAGGCTGTGAAAAGGGGTCTGTGAAAGATGGAGGAAAACATTCTGTTTGTTAATAGCAGCATTACAGAAATTTAAAATGAAAATGTCAGTTTTCTGATATACTGCTGCTTTTTTCATACAGAGCTACTTCAACCTTTTAGACAGATACGCTACTTTAATAACCAAAAAGTTAATAAAACTCTTTCTGTCATTCTTTGACTAGATACTGCTTACTAGCTGAAAACGACCCCTGGTAAGTGTAAATGTGTTGGTAGTCTATGACGGCAGCTCGAGATGCCTGCAACAAGGTCTCCACAGGTCAGCATCTGGAGCAGATTATCATAGCAATGCTTCTGATTGGAGCTTCACTGGAGAGGGTTGTTGGGAAGTGGGAAGCTGTTCCTCATCAGCAGTCACTCTTACACTGCTGCTTTATCTCTTGCACTTTCACTTTCTTCCTTGCGTATTCGTGGTCCTTTCTCTCACTCTCTCGATAGCACAGCGCACTCACAAGCAGAGGCTAAAAGTGTCAAAGAGACATCTCAGGCACTCCCAGCACTCAAGGCTCACTGTAATTTATTAGGTTTACACAAGACTCTTTGAACTGCAATATTTAATTTTTTGAGTCACTCTCAGTGGGTTCGCTGGAGAACATGACACCCTTGAAAGCATGGATATACTATACTCAAAGCAATTCGCTAAAAATTAAAAATGTAAATTATAATAACAATTATTAATTCAGCGTCCTGAGTTTTCACCAACAGTTGCAATAAAAAACATTTATGAATGTGATTCTTCAACAACTCAACTTTAACTGAAATAAAACGCTTCAGTATCTGTTTACCAGAATTGTGCAGACTGAGATTAGTCACCATGATTCTAGAAATCCTCTAGATCCTTTAAACAAAAGGCTTTTTATGAAATCAAAATGGGCTTTAAACCACAAAGCATTTCATGCTCAACAGCAAAGCTAGGTCTCAAGTATCTTACCAAGCACCAAAACAAACCACATAAAGAAGAGAATCAGTCACATTGCAAGTGCTATGAGGCTTTGAGATGGTTTCCCAAGAAGATCATATTCATTCCATTGTTTTTAATTGTGTAGCTTTTATTTCGAATGCACTTATAAGTCAAGACACATTGGATCTCAGTATTACATTGACTATTTTATTTGGAGCGAGATCTTTGAAACACAGACTTGCTTTATATTTATGAGGTGTTATTTTACTGTCTACATGGTGTACAGATATTAAAACAGAATTTCACCAAAAGATCTTTCATAGCTTAAATTTAGTGCACAGATTTCTATCGTTTAAATTATTAATTAACATTTTATTATTTTCTTTCTCTTTTGGAATGTGAAACAGGTTTTTAATAAGTATATGTCCATATAAATGAATTCCTGTTTTTCAAACAAATATATAAATCTGACATGCCAGTATGTGTCAGTATTAAACCCATTTCCCATTAAAAAATATACTTTGAGAACAGAAAACCATGATTTTTATACTTAAACTACAACCATAAAAATATGTTGATTCTTGAAATAAAATAAAAAGCTTTTTTAACTTAAATAAAATCAAATATGTAAAGTTGCCAAAGCAACATTTCTCATTTTCATTTAGTTAAATGTACTTTAATTACTAAAAAATAAATAAATATATATATATATATACATATATATATATATATATAATGATGATAAAAACACACGTCTCAATTAACAAAACTTACAATACTTAAAACGATATTTCAGTGAGACTCCAAAATGTTATTTTAATAAGCTATTTTTTACACAATGTATTTATGTATCTTACACACATATAACAATTTCATATGAAGTGGATATGTTTAATATACAACTGGTGGTGTTTACATTTTAATAATATAATGGGGCTAATGGTCAGATTATTGTTGAAAAAAATCCACTGTGGATCTCTAATAGTGAAAACAAAATATCTGTGATATTTGTTACAATTTGCACATTATATTTACTTACTCTAGTAATGACCGTTTCCTCATTCTTCAAAGAGTGGGTTTATATTAGATGTTTTTTTCAATGCTGTTCAGAAGTTTTGCTCTCTCAGAGTTCATTTCGCTGGCCTTGTGTTCAGGTCAAAATAGCACTGTTCCTGTTTAATGCTAGAATGCTGGAAGCTTCCAGGTCTGATGATGACCTCTGTCGCCTCAGCTTGACAGATACACAGTTGGTCTTCCCAGCATGCACCCCTTATTATCCTTTGAAACTCCTTGTGTCAAACCAATGGTTTGTGTATTTGTGTAAGATCCGATAGCTCCTCTGACACTGCTTCATACCCTGCCTCCATTAGTGAACTCATTAAGGCCGCTGTTTGTGTAAGTCGCTTTTAAATTTGATTCCCACGTATGCAGACAAGTAACCTCATTACTCACCTGTCCAGTGTACCGGCAGGGTCACCTGGGGATTCAAGAATGTGTTGACTGGTGTTGCTCCTGTGCTTTATCGCCCAGCTCTTATTCTCCGTAAGTTTCCTCGTTCACACTCACCCCCTCCTCCAAGGCCAGAATTTATTGTCCTTGCTTATCCTAGAGAAGTTCATTGACATTCCCGGATTGTTGTTGCTTTACTTGCATGTTTGTCTATAAGAGTATAATAATTCTTTGCAAGTGTTTTAATAGCCATTGGGATACTCATCTTACAATGCTATCCAAATAAAGCAACCTTTAACATGGCTAAAGTTTAAAACGTTAAAAAAAGTTTAAAAAATTTAAAAAGTTGCAGTCTCACAAAGGTATGTTCCAAAGGGCAACGATTTTAATGGATGTACAATACCGTTGTGAAATATTATATAGTATTATTGTGAAGTAACTGATGTATATACAAAAATCTAACTCTTTTTTTTTTTAATTTGCCATTGTCCTAGATTTTGCCCTTTGTCAGTAAGATTTTTTTACTCATTTAAAACACAAATTTAATATGCTTACTTATTCTTTTATTTATTTTAATATGTACAAGTCAGAATATGCATTTTTACAAAAAACATTGTGTTACACTTAATGACAATATTAACATTATTTCAACCAAATTTTGACATCTTATTCTCCAAAAACTTATTTAAAGTGTTTTCTATGGACATAATATCACTTTTGTGTTACATTAATATCCTTTGATGTGGAAGTCTTAACATCGCTGACCCTTATGTAATAAAGTGATTATATATATATGTATGTATTGATTAATGCTGTAAAAAAAAACAATTGAATAAGCAATTGAATAAGTTCTGCTATAGACATTCAACATTGGTAGTTTTGGTAGTTTTTTTAAACAAAAAAACTAGGAGTTCAGAATAAGGTCATTTTTTAAGTTGACTGGAGTCTAAAGTGTTTCAGTACACAGTTTTGCAATGACCTGAAACGTGAATACTTCTAGGATGCCATTGAGCAAGTGACAATGTTGTAATTGTTTTTTCTGCTCTCATGTAATTTATTTCCCATTTGTTTGATTAAAAAACCCCACTGTGTTTCATCTTTACTGTTCGAGCAGATTGGAGCGTATATGAATAATTCAGGTAGCATTGCACCTATAAATAATCAATTCCCTCTAGTCTGTCAAACCTGCATAATTTTTTGGTGTGACTTGTGATTATATCTACACCATCAAAAAGGGGGAGGTCAGTTGTAGCCTTTGCAGCTGTGTGTTGCATCATGGACCATTAAACCCACATCAGTGGGCACATCTGCATTTATTAGGAAGCTCTCACAGGCACTCTCTCAGACTTATTTTGCTCCATGGCCTCTTTCACAGCAGCATAATTACTCAAGCAAAGGCATTTAAGCCATTACAAGTGGGTAATCAGAGTAGATTGCCCTGATCATTCGCTTGTTTTTGTGCCAGTAGTTCACAACAGTCATTAAAGTTTTGTGACTTGAGGATGAATGTATATGCATAGCTTGTTTTACAGTATGGCATAAAATATGTTTTGTAGAGGAATGAAAATCATCTCTCAAGGCTGCTCTTTGTTTGACCTTAAATCTATGAGTCAGGGATCAAAAATCTTTTGCATCTTTTGTGCGGTTTCTATTACCGCCACAATGCATTAATCATCACAGAACAGACAGGTAATAAAATTATCTCAGGGTTTTAGTTGCATGAGGTTAATCACATCTAATCTCCACAAATTGAATCTTCTGACTGTCAGTTGGATTTTTTTTGGTCACAGCCAGGTTAGTTTGACCTTTATCAACCCATACAAGCCCCAAACGCAGTGATGGCCTATCATAGCAAATATCAGTCTTTCCTGAGTCTGTCAAATCATATTTCTTTGTTCACAAATCATAAATCTGAACAGCATTTGAAGCAAAACACCAGAGTTATTAACACCAGGTGCTATGTGTTATTATTAATCTTTTTTTTGCCAAACGACTTCTAAAAAAGCCTTCACAGTTCTGGAACAACATCCTATGGACAGATGAGACCAAGAACAACTGATGGGAAGAGAAGAGTATGGAGAAGGAAAGGAACTGCTCATGATTCTAAGCATACCACCTCATCAGTGAAGTATGGTGGTGGTAGTGTCATGGTGTGGGCATGTATGGCTGCCAATGGAACTGGTTCTCTTGTATTTATTGATGATGTGACTGCTGACAAAAGCAGCAGGATGAATTCTAAAGTGTTTCGGGCAATATTATCTGCTCATATTCAGCCAAATGCTTCAGAACTCATTGGACAGCGCTTCACAGTGCAGATGGACAATGACCCAAAGCATACTGCAAACGCAACCAAAGAGCTTTTTAGAAGAAAGAAGTGGAATGTTATGCAATGGCCAAGTCACTCACCTCACCTGAGTCCGATTGAATATGCATTTCACTTGCTGAAGACAAAAAAAAAAACTGAGGGGAAAACGCCTCAAGAACAAGCAGGAACTGAAAACAGTTGTAGTAGAGGCCTGGCAGAGCATCGCCAGGGATGAAACCCAGCGTCTGGTGATGTGTTCCAGACTTCAGACTGTAATTGACTGCAAAGGATTTGCAACCAAGTATTAAAAAAATGAAAGTTTGGTTTATGATTATTATTCTGTCCCATTACTTTTGGTCCCTTAACAAGTGGGAGGCACATATGCAAACTGTTGTAATTCCTACACCTTCTTAATTTGTCTTAAGGAAACATGCAAGTTTATTCTGTTGCTTCTGAAGGGCAGTACTATATGGAAAAAAATTATATTCCAAATAAGAAAACTTTGCGCACATTCATCCTGTTCAAATGTTTAACTGTTCAGGACAAACAAGGGACTTAAGAACAACAACAGTCACAAAACAAAAACAGTCATAGATGATCAGGTAACCACACACAGTATTAAGAACCACAACTTTCACAAACTTTTGAGGGGTTATTTTATAGTAATAATCTAGGTGCATTATTTAGAGTAATAATGCACCTAGATTCTCTGTCTCTGCTGCCCCTTGTGGCATGGAGATCACTTTTTCTCCATTTAGTCAGACGCTAGTGTGAAAAGCACACAGAACCAGCAAACACTAAAAATGTCACACAATCACAAGGGATAGAGTCAGAGCAATGTCCTTTTCCCTTGTCCACACACACAAATACAGGTTTCCTCCAGGGTATTAATGCCATATCTTCTTATTTATTTCTCCCCAGCTCCACCGTCCTTTTCTAAACAAACAATTCCTCGAATTCCTGCTAGTGTCAGAGCTTTGCAATGTCCCTACAACATGTGACCTATGTGGAAAGTCATTTCAGAGGGGGGCTTTAGCTTTTCCTTAAAAGGATACATTGGATTTTAACCTCTTGTCTGAACTTACAGCTCATGCTAGATTCTATGTTCCTCCAGCTTTGGTTCCTGAAGTGTTTTATGTCCTCATATCAGTAGATATATTTCAGACACAGCGTGATTGTGCCATGTCAGGGACAACATGTCCAAATATAGAGGCAGGTCATTTCTTTCTCAGGCTTTTGATGCTAAAAAAATCACAGACTAATGAGCTAAACAAATATATATATAGGCCTATATTTCCTTTTTTCCACAAGGGCCACAAATGTGTCTTTTATCTTGTGTGACATAGATACACACATTTCGTTCATACGAAATCTTAAAGAGGCAGTATCAAACCTGTATGACTTTTTTTCTTTCATGTTGGACATAAAGAAGATAATTTGAAGAAGGTTGGTGACCAAACACTTTGGTTTAGTTTAATTTGGTGTAGGCTGACTATTTGGTGAAATTTGGACTAATTAAGCTAGAAACCTAAAAAAAAAAGATCTGTGAGCATTTTGCGTGAGGGCCACAATATTGTTCTTCTTGGTAGAACATTAGGCCTAAAACAGGAAACTATAATTCAAGCTTTAATGGAGTTACCAGCATTAGTTTCTTCTCAGACTTCTTTCTTATGTGACAGCTGTGTATATTCTGAGAGACTTGTATCCTCTTGTGTAATGTATTGAATTCTTAATAATTTTAATTTAACATACGTAAGCAGTGTATCTGTTTTATGGTGGGTTGATATATACTGGCACCACAGTTTTGCTCTTATTTAGTGTCTTGAAGTTTTAAATGTGAAATATGAATCTGGTTATATATTCATATAAAAGTAGTTTGATCTCTCAGCGGGTGGAGGGTAGAAGTGTGTTGTTGTTTTTGATTCACAGTCTGTGAGCGGAAGCACTAAAAATAAGACGCAGTGAGAAATTGAAGCTCTCTGTCATACACATCTACTAAACACACACACATACATCAGTAAGCATACACACTGCTGCCCTCGCACCCTCCTCCCCGACCCCTTCGGTGTGACCCCTCTGCTTCCTGCAATATTTTTGGGAAGCTGAGAGAGCGTGAGAAGAGATCTTGCCGGGTGCTCTGACCAGGAACATCTTCAGTTCTCTTTACGCATGAGTCATTATTATATGTGTGTGTTCTACGTGATCTCGTGATAATTCAGGAAAATGCATAAATACCTTGTTTTCGACTGCATTATTAAATTGTTTACTTAAAGGGATCCCAAAAATGAAAATTAGGTGTTTATCTGTGTACCCAAGGACATCCAAGATGTAGGTTTCCTCAGTAGAACACAAACAAAGGTTTTTAACTCGAACTGTTGGAGTCTGTCAGATAATGGAAGTCAATGGGCACACAAACTTTGAGAGTAAAGACAAACATGCACAGACAAATCCAAACCCTGTGGCTCATGACGATACATCAGTGTCCTAAGACACAAAAGACCCAATGTTTTTAGCTGAATATTTTGTAGTGATATGCATGTTTTAAATGTTGAAATGCATCTAAATTATATGTTTAAGCATCACTAATAACTTACAAAAATTGACTCATTATAAGCATGTGTCCAGGCTTGCGTGTTATGTCATTCTCCTGGTTTTCTGGTACATTGTTACTTTTAAATTATGGCTTTTATATGAAGTGGTTTATCTTGTGTATGATGCAGTCAGAAGTGTAACACCACTCAATGTTTTTCTGTACACCCCCATATATTTTTTTTAAGGAAGTCTGTTATGCTCACCAAAGCTGTATTTATTTGATTAGAATTACAGTAAAAATAGTAATAATTGTTTTTGATTTTAATATATTATAATATCTCGGTGATGCTGAATTTTCACCTTAAAAACCTTACTCTCTGATGTTTTAGTGCACTTCCTGCAAATATGTAAAAATAAAGGGTCTCAATTAAATATGTGAAGTTTTACACAATTTACGCAAATTATCAGATGACCAGAGCAGAAAAAACGAAGGGCTTGTAAAGTATGTTAACATAAAGATATGACATAGATTTCTGGTACATATTATCTTTAGGGTATCTTTAAGTTTACCTGTGGAGTGGAGCGATTTCTTCTCATTAGTGATTTTACACTGAAAGATGAATAGGAGTCAAATCCATAGAGAAACCACCTTAAAAAAATTTTTTTTTAAATATATATATTTTTTTTGCATTTTGGAGGCAAGTTTTTGAACAGGCATCACCATTTCAGCTAATTAATATTCAAATGTTTTGAAACCGTTATTGCTGAGTGTTTTTAATCACAATAAGATACTTTCACCCACTGCCAGTTTCTTAATGAGACCAACAAAAGTTTGAGTATCTACCCAGATATCCTAAAATATATCTGAATGCGCACATCAGTGTGAACAATGTAATAAAATGTGTCAATGAAATCTTTTAGATGAGGAAATTAGCTCACAAGGACCTTTCTTATTTTTACCAGTTTCTTTCCCTTGTGATTTTTGCCTAACAGTTTCCATATGTACATGTTTGGATACATAGTAACGCTCCATGTCATGCAAACAGTCGAACCTCTAACAGGAAGTCCCCCAGAGTGACCTTTATCATGTAGGCAACATGGCTCCAACCATGTCTCCACCAACGTAACATTTAGTGTGGGAACAGCACTCTCCTACACAAACGAGTGGAGAAATCAAATGATCGTGGTGCTGGCTGGCCAGATTGTAAGCATTACTGAGAGAAGAATGGCCAGCGGGGATGAGACCAGCCTCCTCATGGGGAATGCAGGGTAAACAGTCCCAGTCTGGATACTAAAATCAAGGCTTGTGTTTGTCCCAGAACCCCCGTAGTGCAGCCCACTCATGAGTTACCCCACCAAAACAAAGACCCAGAACTCTGTGTGAGATATTGAGATAAAAAATGTTTAGTTATGGCACCACTGCTCTTGCCATCTTGTGTTTGCATCTGATTTGTGAACAATTTCTGCTGCTTTAGCAATACTAATGCTTGCCTTGGCAAGATCAGCTTAGAATTAAGGATTTGAACAAACCCCTAAGTATTGAAGTATGAAACCCACACCATCGGTGCAGTGTTGATTTAGTGTTATTTATTTGCTATTTCTTTATATTCAAATTTTTCAGCGTGCATGTTTATTTTGGTTTACATTTTAGTCATTTTATGTCCTTTTGCTATTATTATCATTATTTTAATTTTAGTGCTTAGGCATTATTTGGGATGATTTCTAATTTGGCAAATTTTTAGTAGCCTACATAAGGGTCAGCGTGGGACTAGATACTCATTTCAAATTTTCCCTTAAGTTCTATCAGTTTAAGGTTTTCATCTAATATTTATATTTTATATTATGCTATTTAGAAATGTATTATTGCCAACTAATTAAAATAATGTTTAGGTACTAAAGCTGAAATTAAATGAACAGCTAAATATAAATATTTTTAAAATGAATATAAATGACAAAAACTAAAATGGAAAATTAAAAAAGCTGAAAATATAACATTCAATTTAATTAAAAATAAATCATACAATTTAATGCTATAATATATAATGCTTTGCTTTTCTACTTTTTTAAGAACTTTCACACACAAAATGTGGATTTTTAAAAATTGTAATTGTAATTTTAAAAGTTGTATTTTGTGTGATGGAATGACTTCTCAGTCTATGGTGTTAAATGAATGAGATATCTCCTAAAAGTCAAGCTGACATCTTTTCAAAGGATACTTGTGTGAAAACGGTGTGACCGCATGCAGCTTCAAAGACTCCACTACATCTCCCCTGAGTGTATGTATAGGCTGAAGTGAATGTGTGTAATGGATTGGCGGTGGTTGGAGGGATAAAGGCTCGGCGGTGGGAGGAAATGGTTGAACTGGACTATCATCACAGCAATTTGTGGTTCTGCCACACAGTCCTCATGTAAGATGTAATATTTCCGAGTCACTCAGAGTAGCCAATAATACCTCAAGATCACAGCCCTAAACCAGACCATTACCTCTGCTGCCACAGCTTTAATGATGCAAGATGAATGCCATTTTCATTTCATTAAATTCATTTCACAAAAATGGACATATACTTTTTTACTTCACATCTGAAGTACAGGATCGGGGGGGTAGGTTTGGAGATTAGATGCTTGGTTTGCATCCAATATTATCCAATATGTTTACTAAGGTCAATTATAAATGTCTCAGTCAAACATAATGTGGTTTTAATGATTATAAAAAAGTATATATATATATATATATATATATACATTTTAGATTTATTACACACAACTGAAGTAGTTCAAGCCTTTTATTGTTTTATTATTGATTTTGGCATACAGCTCATGAAAACCCAAAATTCTTATCTCAAAAAATGAGCATATCATGAAAAGGTTCTCTAAACGAGCTATTAACCTAATCATCTGAATCAACAAATTAACTCTAAACACCTGCAAAAGATTC
>JAUYWG010000040.1:3511585-3522771 GCA_034779775.1 Enteromius afrohamiltoni | reverse complement strand
AATGTTTATCAGTACATTACAGAAAATAATGAACTTTATCACAATATGCACATTTTTTTAAAAGGACCTGTATATATCCAGCACATTATGGGTGTTGCTTGACAAATGTAATGCCTTATTTTTGCAGTCAAACAGTTGTCCTGTATGGTTGTGAAGTTTTTAGATGCATAGATGGCAAAAATAAATAAATACATACAAAAATAATAATTCAAATAAAATAAATATAAATACATAAATAAAAACATAAATCAATATTTTAAATATACAAACATAGAGGTTTCTTGCATGTATGTTCGACAACAATTTTAGTAATACTAACTTGTATTATTGTACTATTAATAATTGTATTCATATTACACTGTATATTGCAGGGGTAAGCAACATCGGTCCTGGAGTGCCAATGTCCTGCAGAGATTCACTCCATCCCTAATCACACCTGAACAAGCTAATCAAGGTCTTTAAGGCTACAGGCAGGTGAGGTTCTTTCCCGGGTTGGAGCTAAACTCTGCAGGACATTGGCACTTTATTTTATATTATGTTTTTATTTTATATTAATTAAATTATTTATTTTATGAATTAAGAATTTCAAGCAGAACACACAAGTGGTAAGCAATAATCCACTTCCCAGAATATGAAAAAAAAAAAAAAAAAAAAAAGTATTGTGCCCCTGTCTCTTTATAACAGGTAAACACAAGAGCAACAGTGATTTCATAGCGATTGAATATTGCATAGTCTCAGCCTGTGCACGACAAATGATGTGCGGCCCGGATACAGTGCAAATTATTACTGATAACTATAGTCTGTTCGAAAAATAAAGCATAATTGCAGATGAATAATGCATCACAGACACTCCATTTGAATAGCACAGTAGGACTGAATCCCTCTAGGTCTAGTAATAATTGTTGTTCTTCAAAATTTTTCTCAGTGTTACCTAATCATTACCATTTTGCATTCATCCATCTCTCCATTTCGTTCCATTCCATCACTACTTTCACTGCTAATGCAAACAGGCAGTTATTGGTATACTATCATAAAAACAAGAACATTTTAATGTCAGTCAAAATCTATTTGAGTGCAGGTTGAGATGAACCTGAAATTCAAAATCCTGTGTATGGTCTCAGTAGCTGGACATCGTTATAGGCCTCATGGTTTTAGTTAGTGCTAAAGAAAAACAGTTGGTCATCACACGAACACACATAACCAATAACATATATAGACCACAGACTTATTTATGTTTTTGACACAGCATCAAATAACATGTTACATAGTTGAATTACAAAATAAACATAACTAATCTGTTGCTGCAAAAAAAAGTGTAATTAAAGGTTAAATAAATGGTGTAAATAAGTGGATTTTGAAAGTCTGATAGCATGCATGTCAACTTTTTATTGGGACTCTAAAACCAACATATGAACTTTTCATAACCCATAATTTAAAAAATAAAAACATTTGTTAGAAATTTGGAAACATAATCAAACAAACAGTTAGCCTGGCTTCCGCAACTTTAAAGCTTATAGAAGCTTAGTCTGGCCAAGCTACCTTACTACCCGCCTTCTGGGAGAACAATTGTTGCTGCTCTGTATCATGGCATGTTTGAAAGCCGGTATGGTCGCAGAAATGCTGCGTCATCACGTTACACCTGTGATTAGCTGTGTTTTTTATTGGTTCCTACTTTTTTGGGAACAGAAATGCTCTAAAATGGCAGCTTGGCCAGACTAACTTTGCTCGCGAAATGAATGTAGAGTCAAAGGAAGTATGGGCGGGCCCAGGCTAACAATCAATTACATTACTTTGTACTCACATTACATGTCCCGAAATAGCTACACTACTTTTAAGTAGGGTAATATATAATCTGTAATTACACTTCCAAAGTAACCTTGCCAACACTGGTTACTTCACAACTAATCTACAAAAGATATTAAAAATAGTATGCTATCCAACCCGGTAAGATGTAAGCATTTAGAATGTACCTGAACCAAAATTTATTTTTCTTTTTTTAATGAGAAAGATTTTTCCTTTAATTAATTTGTTTTAACTTAAATTATTGCCAGTGGAAAAAGGACAGGATATCTGATTACTGCGTCGGATATATGATTACATTTTAAATATATACAGTATTAATATATCAATAATGACTGATAATTTTCAGTCCTTCTGATTATCCCTTTTTTCTTTAATGGATGAGCTTGACCAGATGATGAGGGAGAAGCAGGCAGCATATGTAGTTAGTTTGACGTTCTGAGTATGTGAGCTGGAATGTATGCAAGGGACGGTATGTAACATGTGATCAGAAGATGAGAGATAGCTTGGAGTTGTTTAACGTTTTTAGTCGACACAATTCCCACGCTTTCATTTGTGTTACCATTGTTCAACAGAGTGGAAAGTATTAACAATAAAGTTAGTAGTCGTGTCCACGCACAGAGCATGTACAGATGACTGTATACATACTGTAGCTGATTGATTTTTTATCAATTTTTTATTGATTTTTCTCTGTATTCTCTCAGCTGGCTCAAGTATCTAGTTTGCTTTCTTCTCAGGCTTCCTCTGTGTTGTGAATTGACCCCCTGCAGCCAGTGAGCACACAGTTTGATCTAATTAATTGTACCTTGGCTCAGACAGTGTAGTCATCTCCGGTTATGTTAGACGTTGGTATCTGTGGAAGCAATGACATTGTGAGTCTCCGTTACCAGGGACCAGCGGATGAGTCATAGCTCAGACCCTGAAGAGCCGCACCCAGCCTTACTTACCCTCACGAACCGAGCGACGTGCATATGTGTGTCCTTATTATAATCTCATTAATCCTTCTGATGATCTCGTTACTCAGTCCTGCAAGCATCTCGCCTGCTGTGCCGTGGCCTTGATCGAATGCTGAAATCTGTGAGATTCTTGCACTCTTCTATTTATTTTTCCTTTTGGATTTGTCCCCATAGTTACAGCTTTGAAATATAGCCTGGTTTCTACTACAATCAAAATATTCAGGGATATCTGGCAACATGCTTCTGGGTTTATAAATATGTCAATGCCCAAACTGTCCATAGCAAACACTTTCTTTAAAAATTGTAGCAGGTCACACGATACAGCTGATGACATCATCATCTCTTCACTGCCCAGTTTTTTATTTTTAATCAAGTTCTGTTTTTACAATAAACCTTGTTTCAGATAAAATCATTGTGTTAATAATGCTATTATGCATTTAAAGGGATAGTTCACCCAAAATGAAAATGATCCTGTCTTTTACTCACTTTTGAAGCATCCTAAGTGTCCAATCGAATAAAAATCAGCCAGACCCGTCCAAGCCTTTGAATGGGTTTAAGCGGTTGATAGCCGTTACGCTTCAGAAGATGTGAAATAACATGCGCGTATTCGGAATAAAGTTTCCCTCACACGGCTCTGGGGGGTGAATAAAGTCCTCCTGTAGCGAATCCATGCATTTTTGTATGATAAATATCCATGTTTCTAACTTAATAAGCACTTTTCTCTCACATCTGCTGTCTGTGAAAACAGGAAGCAGTCCCAGCGGATTACGTAAGATGTATGCATCACGTGATTAGTTACAAGTGCGGAGAGCAAATAAAACAAAACTCTGAAATTCTGATTTCATTTTTTTATCCTATAATTATTGGCTGGAGCATGATCATCTTTAATCCAAGTTTAAGTTAAATTACATTTTTTTATAAACAAATGTAGAACTGTAGCTCAAAGTGCAAACAGTGTTCTAGTACTCTAGAGTCCACAATGCAGCAATCATCTGCGACTGTATTTCATTTAAGGAGTAATTTTCACCTTATAACATTGAGCTGTTGGTGCTTTTTATATCCTATGGCTGTAAAACACTTAAAGAACTGAGAATACAACACTAGCTGATTCTCTTAGCAATAAACAGCCTCCCACTGGCAACCAAACAAACTAACAAGTCAGCCCGGAGTTTTCCTGCACATTGCATGAATTTAAGGATTGAGAAAGAGCTTGAATGCACTTCCTGCAGTGTGGAAAAGAGACAGAGAAACTCTATTTGCAACTAGAGGCTGTTTGGAGTGCGTGTTTCCCTGTATGTAGCAGACCTCCCATGTTAGCTTGAGTTTTTGGCTGCGGTTCAGTATTGTACTCACTGCGGTGATGCACTCCAAACAGCTAAATAAGGTTTTTTTGCTTTTGCCCAATTTGCTTAATTCAGATGAGATAATGCATTTAATTTTAATTTTAATCTAAATTTTGTTGTGTGCAATCAATTTGCATTTATATGTAGAAGTTTGCTTAATCTGTCTTTGTTTCGACCCCATTAGTGGTTCCCAAATTGTGGTCAGTAAAGGATTCCAAATGGTCCGTTAAAAGTCGAGCTTGTGTTTCCACGAGAGAACAGTGCCCGACCCCCCTCATGTTCTGGAAGAGATTTACTTGAGTTAGACAAGTCTAATTTTGTTATAGGTTTTCTCAATTCCAGAATGTTTCCACTATACAAGGTATTTGAGTAGAGTTTGCAGAAAAAAAAAAAAAACATTTCCAATGTGTGGAACCGCTGCCCACAATTGAATTAGGTTGTTTTTTGAGGGTAGGATTCAGGCAGACATTACCTGCAGAGGCATGCTGAGAGGTGAAGATCATATAGATCACTGCTTCCAGGTTTTGATTACTGACATTGCCTCGGGTATCAGTCATGCTGAATGTTATGCAGGGACTGACAATGAAAGCAATGCAACTTTTCTCTTTTTGTAGCAATTCATTGTGTTATACTGAAGTCTAGGAACATTACAAAGCAAAATTGTATCAAAAAGCGTCTTCGGCAGCTTTGCCTTGCAATTTAAAAAAGAAAGTTATGAAAATAAGAATAATTTGCACTCCCCCTGTTTAATATAGTTATGCACTCTGGGGTTAGGATTAGCTGTGTTTGAGAGAAAATAATGCAACACTTTTAAATCGACCATATGTTTCTGTTTTTTTAGAAAAGTGTACATTTGCTTGCTTTTTTCTATTAGTAGTGGTATTAATATGTACCATTAAATTAATAATTAGGTGTTGAATATTTTCTCTAAAATATACTGTTTATTTCCTACCAGCAAATTAAAGCAATAATATAATTGTATATAATTATAATATACATTATTTGTGAAATATACAAGGTGTTTCTGACTTTTGCACAATGTTTTTTAAATATGCAATACATACCTACTTGTGAGCTAGATCTGAAGTCCATATTTTGAAAAATAAAATAAATATTTTTTAAAAATCCAATTATGTGTATCAGTGTTAGTTATTAATAAAAGTCTTTGGAATTTAAATTTGTGTAGCCTACATTTTTCAGAACATTTTACAATAGAATCAAGGGGGAAAATATAAATATATGAAAATAAATAGAAATAAGAAGACAGTAAGGAAAAAATAAGATGAATGAAAAAATAGAAAAAAATATTTTTCTGTTGCCAAAATATAATTCATAACTTCTGTAAATGCAAGTATAGCTGTTCTAACATTATTTGAAATAAATAAAGTAACATACCACATTTTACTACCACAATTCCCTCCAACTCCTTCACTGATTCTATTATTTACTGACATTGTCTGTCATTTGACATATTAGGCTTTCTGAATTAAATATGATTCAGGTCCCCAAAGGTTTTTGCCATTGTTAGTTTTAGTTTTGGCCTGGCATTTGTTTTTACACCTTTAAAAAATGAGCTTCTTTGATAGTTAAGTTGGATGATTAAAATATAGGAACATTTTTGTTTGAAAAATGGTGAACCATAAGTGTACTATTTGCTTTTGAGAGAACAACACATGCATAACATACTTGTTCATATATTGTTCATAAAAAGTGTCATGTTTTTAGTTTGAAAAATGTTCTGATACTTATCCTTCAGCTTGGAATCAGGCACGTTTCTCTCTCTATCTCTCACTCTCTTTCTCTCGCTCTCATTTGTTCATGATCTTTTGTTCGCTCCATCTGAGACCACTGGATAAGAGGTTTTGTTTTATCTGAATCATCTGATGTTTTTGGATGCTGTGCATGTTTGCCTGGCAGTGCGACAAATTGTGAGGACACATTTGTTGACAAGAAAGGATACAACACACAGGTTTCCATGGTCTGTGTCAATGCCTTGATCACTTATCTTTGTACTCCACAATGTAATGAATATCTGACATCAACACTTCAGTCCGATTGTGATACATGTGTGCCACACACACAATATTGAGTGTGGGTTGCATTGCATCTTGAATGCTAATGGATCAATGCATTGTTAACCTGCAGAGGATTTTATGAATAGTACTATCTTTAGATAAGTTATTGGAGATATAACTTACGTGCCCAATTGGTAATGTGATTATTGGTATAGTGATTATTGTAGATATTGTATCATTGTTTTAACACTTTGAAGAGGTAACACTTATGTGTTCATTGCTGTATCAGGTGAGCTACTGCGCAAGTTTACTATGTCGCAAAAGCCATTGGTATGGACCAGGTTATGCAAGGTTATCCAGGTTATCTCACTGGAAATACATGCCTCGTCACACATTTCAGCAAAACTGAAAAAACATACCTATACATACAAATCCCTGCAGTTTCCAGTTCAAATGAGCACTAGAGACAGTCAACCCTCAATTCCTTTTCACAAAGAAGTATGATTTACAGGTACATTTTTGTTTAACAATGTCTAATTTCCACACAATTAGTTGTAGAATGTTATGTTATGACTTAAAAACATTTTTAACATCCTGCACAAGTGGAAAATTTATACTTTTGAACATTGTTGTCACATATACAGCTTCATATATATGAGCTTTCTAGTTCAGTAGGTTTACTGGGTAGCTCACGTGATATGTGACACAGCGTACATCAGCTCAAAAAGGAAGTAAAAATATTTCTAATGAACCTGGGTTGTGGTTATGTGATGCTAATGTCAACATGTTTTAGTTTACAAATAATGCACATGTTTTTTTATGTCATATAATGTTGTACAGGAAACTCAATGAAAATAAATATTTACTGAGCAATAATTAGATCATGCACACATTTTTTATGTCATATAATATTGTACAGGAAACTCAATGAAAATAAATATTTACTGAGCAATTATGATATATATATATATATATATATATATTTTTTTTTTTTTTTTAAATGCAGTGAATTAAACAGTATTCATAGGTAAATGTTTTGAGTTTTGTATAAATTAGGCATGTTTTTTGTCAGAGGGTTGATTACATCATAACACAGGAATAGGATGCATCAGAGGCGCTGACTTGTTTGCTAGGCTTTTAATCTTAGAAGAGAGGCTTTTGAGAAAGCTGTGACTTGAGAGTACTTCCAAGCTGAATATCAGCTAAAATGCATCATTCCAGAAGAACTACAGAGGGTTTGATATGCGTACGCTGGGAGACCAGCCAGGAATGAGCTGCAGTACCAAAATCTGAATCACTTCCCTGGCAGGAAAAGGTCTGACTTGTAGTTTAGCAGGAGGACTCTGCATGTCTTAACCCATGAGAGTAACTAAGATGCATGACCAGGTTTTTAAAAAGTCATTTAAAAAGTTCTGGTTCCTATAGCTTCAGATCCTGTTTGTTCATCCAGGAAGCTTGCCAGACTTTCAGTTTTAAGGGCATCTAATAGTCCAGTGGTGGAAAAGTCAGAATTAATCAATCATCAATTGCATTAGCATAACAGATTAAGTTATGAAAGGTTAAAACTTTGCTAATTCCGTGTAGCCCTGGTCCCTGTGGTGCTCCGTTTTTTTCATGATCTAGTAGTTTCAGTGCTGTAGGTAAGATGTGAACCATGTAATTGCGTAAGCTGTAGAGTCACTTGACTGAGGTTGGAGAGGACGATTTGGTAGTTTTCAGTGCCAGGCGCTGCTGAAAGATCGAGCAGAATCAGGACAAATGACAGGGTGCTTGTTTTGGCAATGTTCAGTTTCTCTTTCACTCTAATTATGCCAGGAACAGATAGAAGAACTAGCTGTTTTGTAAGCAACATCCAAGCTTTGTGGGAGAGATTCAAGGAAACATAGGGAACATTTTCCTACATTATTTTTTATGTAATTGTCATCCTTCTTTTGGTTTACCTCATTCAAGCTGTATGTCTTAGATTTGACAGTTCACAATGATAATCAATCAACGGCGGTGATGGGTAGTCCACTATTTCATATTTTTTCATAGTGTTGATCTGTTTTGATGATGATTCTTCCAGACCTGGAGATCTAAAACAATTGATGAGACATCGCTGGCTCAGCAAGGATCCCAACTCCTGCAGCATTTCTGGCATTTAAACTGCAAAAAACAACAGGGAACACATTTAGCCTTGAGCTATAGAGAAAACAAGGGTTTTCAGTTGGTTTGTACACAGTAATTGAGTGCTGTTATTTTTATACTCTTTGGTTCAGGATGGTCGACTGGTCAGTCACCAAATGACCAATCAATTAATAAGACTGACATGGTTGCTTCTTTTTGTAGAGTGAATATTGATAGTGTTGAAACTCTTTCTGAGGAGTTGTGCCTCTAAATTCATTCCTTTTTAAACACCTCCGCTGCATCTATCAAATAATTGCTTTTGTAGTGAATATTTTTTGAGGCAGTTTCTTTTTGTATTATTGTATTTTTTGTATGTACACAGCATGAGTGCTTTAATCATTTTGTGGAATATTTCTTTTTTTTTTTCAGTGTTGGTCTAACCTTGTGAAGTGCTTAATTAGTGTAATGTTTTCTGACAATTAATGGCCTGATAACTGCATTGAAATAAATACTATATAACATGTTATAGTTTGAATTAATTTGCAATTAGCATAACTAAAGTGTTTTAAGATCCACTTAAATAGAACTTGATTACATTACAAAGATAATATTGAAGTTAAAATTACACTGAATCAAGTCCTTGAAAAACAAGTCATCTTGTTTAGAATACAAAAGTCATCATTTGTGAATAACCCTTAAAAAGGAAAATATCTAATATATATAAATATACTGTATACATACAGTGGGTACGGAAAGTATTCAGACACCCTTAAATTTTTCACTCTTTGTTATATTGCAGCCATATGCTAAATTATTTAAAGTTCATATTTTCCTCATTAATTTACACACAGCACCCCATATTGAGAAAAACACAGAATTGTTGACATTCTTTGCAGATTTATTAAAAAAGAAAATATCACATGGTCCAAAGTATTCAGACCCCTTGCTGTGACACTGTGGCATATATTTAACTCAGGTGCTGTCCATTTCTTATGATTATCCTTGAGATGTTTCTACACCTTAATTTGAGTCCAGCTGTGTTTGATTATACTGATTGGACTTGATTAGGAAAGCCACACACCTGTCTATATAAGACCTAACAGCTCACAATGCATGTCAGAGCAAATGAGAATCATGAGGTCAAAGGAACTGCCTGGAGAGCTCAGAGACAGAATTGTGGCAAAGCACAGATATGGCCAATGTTACAAAACAATTTCTGCTGCACTTCCTAAGTGGCCTCAATAATCCTTAAATGGTTGACGTTTGGGGCGACCAGAACCCTTCCCAGAGCTGGCCGTCTGGTATCGAGCTATCGGGGGAGAAGAGCCTTGGTGAGAGAGATAAAAAGAACCCAAAAATCACTGTGGCTGAGCTCCAGAGATGCAGTCGGAAGATGGGAGAAAGTTGTAGAAAGTACCCCATCACTGCAGCCCTCCGTCGGGGCTTTATAGAAAAGGGGCCCGGTGGAAGCCTCTCTTCAGTGCAAGACACATGAAAGCCTGCATGGAGTTTGCTTAAAAACACCAGAAGGACTCCAAGATGGTGAAAATAAGATTCTCTGGTCTGATGAGACCAAGATAGAACTTTTTGGCCTTAATTCTATGTGGTATGTGTGGAGAAAACCAGGCACTGCTCATCACCTGTCCAATACAATCCCAACAGTGAAGCATGGTGCTGTGGGGGTGTTTATCAGCTGCAGGGACAGGACGATTGGTTGCAATCGAGGGAAAGATGAATGCGGCCAAGTACAGGGATATCCTGGACAATAACCTTCTCCAGAGTGCTCAGGACCTCAGACTGGGATAAAGGTTTATCTTCCAACACGTCAATGACCCTAAGCACACAGCTAAAATAACGAAGGAGTGGCTTCAGAACAACTCAGTGAATGTTCTTGAATGGCCCAGCCAGAGCCCTGACTTAAACCCAATTGAGCATCTCTGGAGAGACGTAAAAATGGCTGTTCTCCAAATTTACCATCCAACCTGACAGAACTGGAGAGGATTTGCAAGGAGAAATGGCAGAGGATCTCCAAATCCAGGTGTGAAAAACTTGTTGCATCTTTCCCAAAAAAACTCATGGCTGTATTAGATCAAAAGTGTGCTTCTACTAAATACTGACCAAAGGGTCTGAATACTTAGGACCATGTTTTTTATGAATTTGCAAAAATGTCAACAATTCTGTGTGTACATTGAGGAAACAAAATTAACTTAAATGATTTTAGCAAATGGGTGCAATATAACAAAGAGTGAAAAATGTAAGGGGGTCTGAATACTTTCCGTACCCACTGTGTGTGTGTGTATGTATATATATATATATATATACATATATAGTACAGTATGCCAAAGGCATTCAGAATATGTGTGCTACCTAAATAATAAAAGTAAAGCCCTATTTCAGAGGGTCGTTAGAGAATGTTTTGTTTCACAGACGTACTTGGTGATTTTAATCCCGTCTGAATCTGCCATGTCTGTGTTTTTTTCTCACAACCTCTGTGATAATTCTAGAGTCCGAATACGATGCCTGTGATACTATTTTTCAAGACGTGTTTCCTTGTGTGTTTTAGCCAACATGATCTGCCATAGATACTCTTACTACACGCATTTTTAATATATTTTGATATATAAAATGAAATACAAATAAAGAAGTGGTACATGAAGATCACGGACGACAGGTGTCACTGAAAGCACTGAACATTATCAAATAGAACAACAGAGTAATGGTAATGTATAATGACGAGAATTAAACCTTATTTATCAAATGCAGAGACGGTCTCTGTAGTCAAGATGATGGTAATCACTGGAAATCAGGTGTCCCAACTAAGCAAGACAGAGGCGACAGCGGCAAGAAACCAAAACCCCATCCATGAGAGAATGGGGAAAAAAACCTTTAGAGAACCAGGCTTAGTTGGGTCCAGTTCTCCTCTGGCCGGACGCCCAGCACCTAATTTCCAGTTTAATTTTAAACAC
>JAUYWG010000040.1:3452381-3508881 GCA_034779775.1 Enteromius afrohamiltoni | reverse complement strand
CCAATGTCCTGTTACACATTTGTACTTACACACACCATTCTGAGGGGTGTTACATGTGTGTAGTTACAGAAATATTGCAGCTGTAGATACTGTGTACCGGTGTGTACGTACACTGTGGATACATACTAGATACACATCTAGTTATTATGGAAGTGCACAGGTACTAGGGACACTTAATATATAAAGTGGGACCATATGGGCTTAATAAATGGCTAATAGTCTAGTGAGATATTTGGGTATATATTTGATTGTCAGAAAAATAATGAGTGTGTCCCTGTTTCCCAGAGCTCTGCCTCATCTGTTTGGTTTATCCAGCTGACCATCTGACAGTCAAATCAAAACAGCATTTGAATTGGGATTTGAATGTAAACACAGTGAGCAGAGTGACTCTTATAAAGTATGTCAGGGCTGGTTATTGTTTTTTTGATAATTTTCATGTGCACTAAAGGAATATGAAACCCTCTGGCCATGTTATGAGATAAATCTACTCTTACTCTTACTGAAAGAATTGGAAAATAGAAAAGCGATCAGACTGATCTGATATCAGGTGAACTATAAACTGGAGTAAAATAGTCATACCATGACCCAGTTTAACCCATATATGTGCCATATCCATCTAAATAATGTAGAAAGTCATATGGTTTATAGTGGCTGCTTTTCGAAGACTCCACCCACGGTCTCCAAACACTAACATATCATGTTATAGAAATCCATTTCAAAAGTCTCTTGCAGGGAAGAACTCCATCACCCTTCCCTCTCCTTTCTTTTTCTCCTTCGAGAGAGTGAGAAGTAAAAGGTATGCATGGCTTGAGCCAGAAACGGGTCTATTGTTCTTCCTTGACCAGGTTCTGATGGTCATAAGTGTTTTTAGATCTGTCCTCTTTTGGGAATCGCAGGCATATGCGCTATCTCCATCAGAACCTTGAAGGGAGGACAGTGGAGGAGAGGTCACAAAGAAGGATATCTTCTCTGTCTCTCTCACTTTCTCACTTCTGGGCTGAAGATAAGGAGGGGTTAAATGCTGCAGACACTCAGAGCCTGCTGATCTGAAAGCCAGACGTGAGTTTAGAGAAGAAGAGATGGGGGTGAGAAGAAGAAAATGAGCGTCTGTGTGAGAGGGAGACAAACACATAAATAAAACAATATTGCTTTGTTCATTTTTAAAACATGAGGTTTAAACCTCCCACAGCAATAATGTTTGGTGTGTGCGTGCGTGTGTGTGTGTACAGGTTTTGCTGCACTTTTTTTGAAAAGCATTATACGCTTTCTGGCCATATTTCTGAAAATGTTCTCACAATTATTGGGAAACATGGTAGAAAGCTTAATGATGTTTTTGTTTTAAATATGTTACAAATTTACTTATGTAACAGAAAAAGACAATGTAGTGTTGCTGAGGGTGTGACTATGGCATAAGTGCTTACCCACAATTTTCTATCATATTTTCTATTGAAATCCTAGACTTTCGCGTTGGACCAAATCCTTCGGAAATCAAGCTAGTATGCTGATTTGATGCTCAAGAAACATTACTTATTATCATTTTTGAAAACAGCTCTGCAGCTTGATATTTTTGTGAAACCTGTAGTTCTCTGATGTTTCTTTGATGAGTAGAAAGTTCAAAAGAAGTAGACTCCTTTGTAACATTAAAAATGACTTTAATGCACGTTTGATCTTTTTAATCCATCCTTTTCTTAAATGTGTTTATGCTGACAAACTTGACTGTTTTTCTACTTTTACATGTTGCAGTAGCACCCTACAGGAAGGTTTTTAAGCGTACACTTCATTAAAAGCAAGGAAAGCATCACAAGTCAGAACATGTGTCTAGTCTCCCCACGTAAGTTAGCCTTCTGTAACTTCAAAGAGCCTTTATTATCATGGCCATAAGCTGGGTTTAGGCTCTGTCTGTCTGCACAAAAGCAAATCACTTTTGTTGTCCACTAATAGCCTCAAACACAATCTATTGCAGAGCACTGATACAATGCATTCTGTCCAGTGAATGAAACTGCATACTGTGTGTATTACATTTCCCACCAGCCGGCTGCCCAGCAGAAAATGAATTCATTAAAAGATTGGAATTACAAATTGTCCAGCACCCAGCGAACAAATTTAGAAGCCTGTTCAATTTTGCATTGTAAAATGGTGAAATATAGCAAAGTCTGCATGGCGAAAAAGTCATGGAATGGAAAGAGAAAAAAAAGCTTTATTCATGTTCGTCCATGCAGCTCTTTGCCTCATTCATTTCTCTTTACCAATTCTCACTCTTCTTAGTGTCTGATATTTATTTTATAGCTCCTCTCATTTATCTGGCTCTTAAAAGCTCTTTCAGGAGCAGAAAATCTCCTGTGTCCAGCTTTTCAAGTTATTTGCTTAAGCTGGGAATCCATCGCTTAGTATTGCTGTTTAAAACGATTCCATTTGTCTCAGTGAAGCTCTTAAAAGCGTATATTATACCCCTTTATAAATGGGACCTTATGTACTCATGTATATTTCTTGATATTGAGTGAATGATTCATGTTTAAGTACTTTTAGGGTGACTTGCTCTTAAACAAAATATGCAAAACCCGTCAGCAGGACACTTAGTGAATTTGCTACACTGAACAGACCATATACAGTAAGTTCATGTTGTGATGAGTGATAGTTTGTGTATGTGCGTGTGTGTGTGTAAATGTGTATTGAATGAGCTAAAGTTATAACTGGTGCATGTTGTGAAGCCTGGAGGGTTTTGAAGAGCTTGTTGAAGGATAAGGAGAGAGAGAAGGAAGAAAGATAGATCGTGTTGAAAATATGCTTTGGCATTTGTCCACATTATAGAAATAGTTTGCATCCTGTCCTGAATTATGATTCAGAGTTTTGGCTCTGCTGCTGTTCTGAATGCAGTGATGGAAACCCCCTCTCTGACTGCGATTAATGGCGTAAGTGTTTGTGCAATCACATATAACGAGTTCTTAGTGAGGCTCATTGCTATTAGCTTCATTAAAAGTAATGATGTATAGAAATGATAGCATGGGAAAATCCATTTTCCCACTCCCTTGGTGACTAAACATTAAGAACAGAAATATACAGGAGAAACACATTTAAGGATGTTTAGAGAAAAATTTGCATCAAGTAAAAAGTTTTAGGTTTAATACTGCACATGTTCTAGTGTGTCATTTTTATGATATAATGATGGATGTAAAAGGGCAATTTTATTGTATTTAATAAAATGGCATTAATTAAATATGCAATTTAGTTTGACGATGGTATCCATCACCTAATGTTTTATGAGTAAATACTGTTTATAAATACACACACACAAACATATCTATCTATCTATCTATCTATTTATCTATCTATCTATCTATCTATCTATCTATCTATCTATCTATCTATCTATCTATCTATCTATCTATATATATATATATATATATATACACACACACAAGGTCAATAAGTATTTGATCACCCTGCGATTGCAGGTTCTCCGATGTAGAAATCATGGAGGGGTCTACAATTTTCAGCATAGGTGCATTTCCACTGTGAGAAAAGAAACTAAAAAGAAAAATCCGGAAATCACATTGTATGATTTTTTTTACAATTTATTTGGGAATTACTGTGTCAAATAAGTGTTTGATCACTTGTTTATCAGCCAGTTATCTGACCCTCAAAGACCTGTTCTACACTCTACTCATGATTCTAAATTAGTAGCACCTGTTTGAGGTCATTAGCTGTCATAAAGACACCTGTGCTCCCCACAATCAGCCAAAGGCTAAGTAGCAACATGGGCAAAACCAAAGAGCTGTAAAAAGACACAAGAGACACAAGGGCAGTTGCCAAGCAGCTTGGTGAAGAAAGAACAACTGTTGGAGCAATTGTCAGAAAATGGAAGATGCTAATGATGACTGTCAATGTCCCTCTGACTGGGAAGATCTGTCCTCGTGGGGTATCAGTGATGCTAAGAATGGTGATGAACCTGCCCAGAACTACATGGGAGGAGCTGGTCAATGCTGTGAAGAGAGTTGGGACCATCATTTACAAGGCTAATATCAGTAATACACTAAGACATCATGGTTTAAAATCTTGTATCGCACAGAAGATTCCCCTGCTTAAGTCAGCCCATGTCCAGGCCCGTCTGAAGTTTGCCAGGGACCATCTGGATGATCCAGAGGAGAAAGTCCTTTGGTCAGATGAGACCAAAGTATAACTTTTTAGTCTTAACTCCAATCGCCATGTTTGGAGGAAGAAGAATGATGAGTACAGTATCATCCCAATAATATCATGCCTACAGTGAAGCATAGGGCTGGAAACATCATGCTCTGGGAGTGTTTTTTCTGCACAGGGGACAGGACGAATGCACTGTATAGGATAGATGCCTAATGGCTAGAGAGTTGGACCTGTAACCCAAAGGTCATGGGGTCGAGTCCCAGGTCCGGCAGGGAATGTGGGCAGGGTTAGTGAATGAACAGCGCTCTCTCCACCTTCAATACTATGACTGAGGTGAGAACCTTGAGCAAGGCACCGTTCCCCCAACCGCTCCCTGGGCGCCGCAGCACTGGCTGCCCACTGCTCCAGGTGTGTGTTCATGGTGTGTGTGTGTGGTTGATCACTTCTCACTGCTGTGTGTGTGCACTTGGATGGGTTAAATGCAGAGCACAAATTCCTAGTATGGGAAACCATACCTGGCCACTGGTCACGTCCTTTCCTTTCCTATTGTGATATATTGGAAAAAAACCTGACAAATCTAGAGAAGATCTGTATGGAAGAGTGGGCCAAAATCCCTCCTGCAGTGTGTGCAAACCTGGTGAAGTACTACAGGAACCGTTTGACCTCTGTAATTGTTAACAAATTTTCCTGAACCAAATATTACATTTTTTTTGACTCAAGTGATCAAATACTTGAGTCTGACAACAGCCAGTGCTCCACACAGAGATCTGATCTGATCATCATCCAGTCTGTCTAGAATTACATGAAGTAAGAGAAAAAACTCAGACAGACTAAATCCAGAAGAACTGTGGCAACGTCTCCAAGATGAAGAAAAAACCTACATGGAAAGCTACCTAAAAAACTGGGCAAGTGTATCTCGGAACAGAAGCTGTAATACCAAATATTTATTTGATTTGGTTACTAGAAGTTAATTCATACATTAAATCAATTTATTATTTTTGAAAGCTTAGGGTAGCTAAATATTGTAAAATAGTAAAATATAACTACTAAAATACATTTGTAATACATATAAAGAATCATTTTTTTCCCGTTTCATAAGCTGTACATAAGTAATGTCTTGTTTTCTATGTTGTCAGTACATTCATATTGTGTGTTCATAAGTTTATATCCAAATGTACAAAAATGTATGTGCAAACAGTACATCTGATTTCCTATGAATTCCAATGAGACTGAGGCTGAATAAACACACAAACACATAAATTGCAAAATGTGTTCTGTATCACATAACACATTTGCTTCTTGCACAATTCAAAATATAGCTTTCCAGCACTGTGAACCTGAATTCCGCTCTTGACACTTGAGTCAATACACCCATTATGTTACACAGTGAGGCTCGTGGAGTGGAGGGGGTTGTTTTTGGGCCTCAATTTGAGTCTTTTTTTCGTGCTCTGGGTGGTAAGAGCTTTGCCCCTAAGGGGTGTAGGGGAGGGTACACAAATACTCTGACATTTCACTCACCCCAGTGTTAATCAGACTTTCTCCTCACTCTCTTAACCAGGGCCAGATTGTATTTGGTGGATTTAGAACAGCATCATGCATCAAAGACACTCTGCTTTAGCTTCTTTGTGTGTGTTCTGTTTAGCTAGGACTTATGGTCTTTCAACTGTGACCACCAGAGACTGTTTTGTGCCTTAAAAGACTGATTTTCCAGACATGCATTAAACTGCATTCTACTGTTTACTGTGTGAAAATGTTTAACTTTCCAACAAATAACTTTTTTTTTTTTAAGTCGCAATGAAACGGAACTAGAAACTCTCTTTTCTTCCATATTGTGATGGCTGCGTTCAAACAGCAGCAGAATGCGATTGTCGATCCAGTTTTTGAGTCCTTAATACGGTTACATTCACACACAGTTTGGTTATTTACAGGCCTCTAAAGACTCAAGGTTTTTGATAAAAATCCAAATTCGACATGCCTTAATGTTTACGTCCTGCTTTCTTTTGCTGCTACAGTTACGTATATTTTTGTATATAAATAACCAGTTGATGCATATTGTATGTATTGAACATGATGAAAAAAGTATTTATTTAACTAAAAATTTCAGAATCTTGAGCAAGATGAATATTTAGATTTGCATGGTGAATGCGTTTTGTCCAAAACCTGTTGGATTGTTTGCTAAATATCTTGGCTTCAACAAGAATTCCTCAGAGAATACAATCACAAGTGGGGCGACTTCTATGAGTTCTGTTATTTTTTTTGACAAACAAAGCACTTGAACACATTTTTTAATTACAAAAGATCTTCTGAAGTGGGAACATAGCATATAAAGGCTGCAAAAAAGATTGGAGAAGTTTTGCATATGAAGTCTCTCTAGTATTTCTTTTACCAGAAAGACGCTTTTCTACATTTTTGTAAAACATTACTAGGTCAGAAAAAGGATATGCACAGATGGATTGTTATTGATATGTAATGTGCCTTTAGAAAATAGGGTGAATTTTTATTTCATGCTGACTTTAACAGTATGCCAACTGGGTTTAATGTTGTGGATATCTGCCCAAACACAAACTGCTTTTTGGACAGAGTAAAACTGTCTGGAGAAGTAATTCTTCCAAGTATTTTGTATTGGATGTGGACCCACTGTAAGCCTAATATTTTGGCTTTTTTTGATACATACATTGAGCAGAAATGATACAGGTGTTATAATTCCCATCTACATAAGCAGTTAAAAAAAAAGTTAAAGAGGGAGAGTGTTTATTTATGTATGAATTTGTTGTTCCTTTTAGTTAATGTGATCAAGTCAGGCTTTCATCTGAATCAAAGGATCTCCAGATTTTACGCACAGTGTCTGTGTCTATGTGCTTGTGTATGCGGAAGTAATTTCTGACCCAGAAATGTATCTTTATAGGATGACCGCTTCAGATGAATTGGATTTGTGACTTATCATGGTTCAGAGAGAGGGCTCTCCACAATTGCTGTCAAAGTCTGAATTATGAATTTTAAAAATGTCAAACAGAGACACATAAGACTATACATCCTGTACCAAGATCCTTGTTTCCAAACACAGCTGCAGATGTTGATTGGTAATGTCATTGTAACATACAGCACATTCGTTTCTCTCTGTTTTTGTGGAATGCTGTCTTTATGATTAGTGTATGTAGTATTCCCTATATGGGGCTTCCATTTACATCAGTATCTTAAAATTGATAACATCACTTTGTACTTCAGCCAAGTACATAACCGCTGGCAAGCGTATGAGAGCATAATAGCAAGCTTGAAACATGAAGACATAAATGAAGTCTGTTGTGCGTATAACATCTCATCATAGTCGTAATCACAACACTAATTCATGCAATTATCACATGCAAGAATTAGGAAAACCGTTTACAGAGAAGCTAGTTTTGCATGATATGAAGGATCGGTTGAAACAGCATGAGACCTGAGAACAATATTAAGAATGAGAGATCTTGAGAGTGGAAAAGAGCAAATGTGATTTACAGGTGGTGAGTGGACAGTTCCAGAAAAAAAAGGAAAATAAATGAAAAAAATAATAAAATACCCTTAGGATCTTCTGTGCTGTGCTGCAGATTTGACCTCTGTTTCACTTCAATGGAGTTGTGAGATGAAGGTAAGGGACATCAGCACAGCTCACAGTGAGATTAAAAGAAAGCACAAGTTAACTAAAGTGCCATGTGCCATGTGCCCTTTTTCTAGGTTGGTTCCATGCGTTTTTTAAAAACTTTCCTATTATTTTCTGGACTTTCAGGCCTGTACATCCTTGAAATCTTGAAAAACAAACGCTTCTTGGAACTGGTTTCTTTTGATCCATGTTTCATTTGGCTAAGATATTTCATGTGTCAGACAAGTGTAGCTTTTATATGGACCCAGGATTGCATTTTTAACATTGAGTGTTTCCATGGAAATTAATGTTCTTGTAGAAGATCTGCAGTGTATGAATAGATTTGCCCAAGCTTTTATGATTGTTAGAAGTATGTGTGTCATTCCATTCACAATGGTGATTTTTTAATGATCTTTTAGAGAAATCCAGCCATTTCCTTCTCAGGCTGCTCCTGTTTAACCCCCCACAGAACGTTATCCCCATTACGACCATATACAAACTTAGACCCTACCTTTCCTCTTCTCTGTTTTCTTAACAAAACTAGACCTGCTTTTGTTACTTACGGCTGTGGATACTTTAACCTCTAGCATAGCTAGATTTATTTTTGTTCCGGTGTGCAGTGATTGTTGATGTTGCTGTGTTTTCACAGACAGCTGGAAGACTTTAGGTGTGTTTTTTATGCTGCAGTGGTCAGGTATGAACAACACATGTTTTATTTAACAAAGTTGTTCATTGAAGAATATGCATTTACATAGCAGTGTTTATTAGAAATTGTTAAACACATTTGAAGGCATATATTTAATCACAACAAACCATTGTTTTGAATCACACTTTTAATCCACTCAATAATTTGCGTGTAATTCATTCATAATATATAATGTAAAATGCTTACTTGGTATTTATACATAACGTTTGTGTTTTTATCTATTTATTTTTATTTTATTTTTATAAATGCCATGCCATGATAACACACATTAACCACAGTGCCACAGCTAAAATAGATGCAATGATTGACCAAATGCCCAGAAAAACAGTATGAAAAAGAGAAAAGGTCACAGAAGAGCTGGAATAGAAAGTGCTGACAGATGTAAGAGGGACTGTTAAAGCAGCCTTTGTTTAAATTTTCTCTAGCTTTTTACATGGTTAAAAAAATATATGTTTGTTATAAGTTACCCAATTTTCAGACTTTGGCGGGGGTGGAGAGTTGGGGTTGTGGGGAGTCGTCCCAAACCATTTCCATACACACTTATGAGAAACATACGTTACATTCTGGTGAAGAGGAACCGAGCTGCACTTCCCCCCAGTCCCCCCAAAATACACACACACATTGGTTCTGTCTATGCCAAAAACATCTTTTTTTTCGACTCCCCCTTTTCTCAGTCACTCCTACCCTCCTTCCATCTCTCCGACCCTCCCTCTCCTTCTCTCTCTCTCTCTTGCTGGAACGTCAAGGGTGAGATTGTAAGTACTCAGCTTAGGCACAGATCACCACTGGACAGGGCAGAGAGAGGAGATAGAGGAAAAGAAGGGAAAAGTTTAAAACAGGTAAAAGTAGTAGAAGAATGGGCTACTAGGGCATTAAACTGTATTTTAGCAACCTGAAAGCCTCCTAAAGAAAGGGAAAGAAAGTACAATAGAAAATAGAGTAGGTGTGAGGTATGGGCTGTCCAGTTTTTTTTGTTATCCTGCTGTCTTCACTGCTGTGCCTCTATGGGGTGCAGACTCAGGACTTGAGAGAACAGGATGCACTCTGCAAGGAGGATGGGTGCTTCGTGATCCATTTTCAGCGCAAGATCTTCCTGGAGGCTTGGCGGAGCTGCAAGGAACACGGGGGCAACCTGGCCACCATCAGGCATTCAAAGGAAGCAGCAATAGTCAAGGAGCTCTTCTCAAATGTGGAACTGAGACAACACCACAGAGGCAAGGCAAATATCTGGATTGGCCTTCAGAGACAACCCCGACAATGTTCACCCAACCGACCCCTGCGTGGCTTCTCGTGGGTCACTGGAGATCAGGACACCCAGTACACCAACTGGCTACAAGAGGACTCGGCCAGTACTTGCTCATCCCCACGATGTGTGGTGATGCCTTACAGCACTGCAGCCCATGAGCAAGGTCATAATCTGAAATGGAAAGACGGACCTTGTTCGATTTCGATGGATGGCTACCTGTGCAGGTACAACTTCCAAGGCATGTGTACAGCTATTGCTAACGAGGGAGGTGGGAATTCACTGTATAGTACCCCTTTTAACTTGCTGAGTACCGTCTTAACACATATCCCGTATGGATCGGTAGCAGCTGTGCCTTGTCCTGCTAAAGATGACCAGTCAGTTCTGTGCACACAAAAGGAAGACGGAACTGTTGGTTGGAATAGGGAACCACCTTTTTGCTCTGACATGCCTAAGACAAGCTGGTGTGATAAAGACAACGGAGGTTGCCATCACATATGCGTCGAGGATGACTCCAACTACTATTGTGATTGCAATAATGACTATCTGCTGGCTGAGGACAGGGTAAGTTGCTTTCCGTCTGACCCTTGCAATGGGGCTCCATGTGAGTATGAGTGCTTGCGTGTAATGGATGGCTACCGCTGTGCTTGTCCTGATGGCTACATGCTGGCACATGATGAACGGGGCTGTGTAGATGTCGATGAATGCCTACAGAGTCCCTGTGAGCATATCTGTGTAAATGCTCCTGGAACCTTTGAGTGTCGCTGCCACGATGGCTACCGACAAGATGAAGAGGGTGCCTGTGAAGATGTGGATGAGTGTTTGGACAACCCGTGTGAGCATGAGTGTGAGAACACACTAGGCTCCCATATTTGCCACTGCCATCTTGGTTTTGCCCCATTACAAGAGGACCAGAGTCATTGTCGCGACATTGACGAATGTCAAATCGAAGGAACGTGTGAACATATGTGCATCAATTATGATGGAGGCTTTGAGTGCTACTGTGAAGAAGGTTATATGCTTCAGTTTGACCAATATTCCTGCAGGCCCATCGGGGAGGACATGGAGACTCCCTCAAACACAGTCTCCAACCCATGGATTACTCACAACCCCATTTGGGAACCAGAGGATCCCGCATTACCGTGGCTTCTTCCACCTGATTCTGACTGGAACTGGCAGACTGAGCTGCCCAATGTGGAGACAGTTCCGACAGACCCAATTTCAACAACTGAAGAGGAACCAGAAACCACTACACCGACTGAAAGTTCCTCTGAGGTCATTGATGTTGACCTCAATCCAGAACTACCAGTTCTTAATGCTTTTTTTCCACCGGCAATTCTGACGCCCACACCAGACTATTACGAGGATGAGAGCACCACGGTTCCCACAGTCCTCCCTTCCTCCACAGCTTCAGGCGGCGCTTGGAATTGGCTCTGGTTCAGCTCAACCCAAACAAAGCCTGAGACACAGGAAACTGCAAAAAACATGATCATCAAAAAATATGAGACCTATGAACAAGACCATGACAGTACTGACATGTATGATGATGAATCAACCACCTTTGGTCCAGGCCAACAAACTTCCACCCCGCTCCCAATGCAGTCACAAGGATTAGAGAAGGTTGTTAATGGTAATGACAATAGCAGTAACCAGAGCCAAGGAACCAGCTGGTTGCTAATCGGATTGCTAGTGCCACTTTGCATCTTCATTGTGGTGATGGTGGTCCTGGGCATTATCTATTGTAGTCGCTACACAGTTAGACCACAGAACAAGAACACCAGCGATTGTTATCACTGGATTGCTGGCGCTGGTGATAAAGCAGCTACTGACATATCTGGTAGCGTAACTAAATCCCATGTTTAAGCAAGTAGGACTGTGACAGGACAGTGTGAAATATGTAAATAAAGTTTGTTTTGTAACTTAACAGAAGCAAGAGTTCCAAGAGGAATTTGATTAATTGAGGGTAGCGCCCCATCCTATCGTGTGGACATTTTTTTAATCCATGATTATTTATGGATGTTTATCTGGACAATCTGCTAAGCAAGAAACGGGAGGTGGGGCGCAAAGAGGAATGACTCTAAAACCACTGAGCCTCATTCTCTGCTGTCCTCAAGAGGCAATAAAAGTTCTTCTACTGTTGGTCACACTGATCTTTTTGTTTGCGAAACAGTTGCTCAACAATCACATGGCAAATAAGAGAGCTTACTTAATAAATGAGGATACTTGGTTGAGCAATGCGAGTTATTTATTTTTAACTCTCCATCTGAATAGGTGTCATTCAAGAGAGTTGTGTCTTAAGAGATTTGTTCTGTAAGAAGCCATAATTTCAGTCCACATGGACAGTGCCAAAATTTTTATTCCTTTTTGTGAATTGAATCTAATCCAGACAAAGAAAATAGGTTTTCTGTCTAATGTGTTAAATGTTGTTTTTACCAAACTGTGCCTAACAAGACTTGTTACAAGAAGATAAAAAAAAAGGTTTCTAAGCATTGTGTGTTTAATCACAGTAATCTGGCAAAAATTGCTCTGAAATCAGTCCTTTAGAGGTTAGCATGCATGCTGACGGTCTGGTCACTATGTCACACTGTGACTGTCAAGTTAGTCATAATTCATAAGCATTATGAAATGTCAAAACAAGCAGTCAGACAATCATGTACGAATGGCTTTTCTTGATCGTTTGCAGTATGTTTTGATATTCTCGAGAATGTGTGAATGAAAGGTACAGATAAACTTGTTTAAACCACAAACCACCAAATTTCCTGCTCTATTACTTGATTAAAAAAAAACTGTTTATTAAAGTGCTCAATAAGGTTTAAACGTTTGTGTATTCATTGTTTGAGATAAGCAGTATTTGTTGTTGGGGTTTTTTATGCTGCGACTAATGCATGCCTATAAAGTCAATAGGCAAGTTGTGTAGAATTTGTGTGGTAAGGGTTTACTCAGTTCTCCATCTTAAGCAAAGCTCACACCATGAACGATAAGTATAAAGATATTTAAAATTAAATTAAAAAAGATTCCAACGACATTGTCTCTTTGCCTTTATCGTTATAGCTGTGGTGTGGACTCTGCTATCCTTTAATATTGAGAACGTCATCTTTATTGTGATCGTCCTGGTGTGAGCGGGTCTTTATTCTTAATGTGTCCTTTTAACACTTCTCATCTCCTCATTGCTGTCTTTTCTCACTTGTTCCACATGGATACTGAGAGATTTTCTGTGATTGACAGTGGTACTATAAAAGTACAGAACATGTTCTGTACTCAGTACCAGCTGATTATCCAATCAGATAAATCTGGCCAGACATCAGAGAGCTCCTTACTGTCAGTGTTGTGGATAATTGGTGTGCTCAGCCTTCACATCATCACAGGAAAAGCACTCTGGTGTAATCGCTTGAAAACTGACAGCTTCCTACATGTTTGCTGTTGTGTTTACAGTTCTGTATCTTCAGATTCATTATTGGGTGGTCAGATGCACTTTTGTTCAAAGTTTTGGGGGCAGTAAATAGTACATAATACAGCATGAATGCTTTTAAATTGATCCCAAATGACAGTAAAGACTTTAACATTGTTACAAAAATAAACAAAAAATAAATCCTGTTCTATTGAACTTTTTATTCATCAAAGAAAAATGCATTAGGGTTTCCACAAAAATGTTAAGCAGTACAACTTAACATTGATGATAATAAGAAATGTTTCCTGAGCACCAGTTCAGTATATTAGAATGATTTCTGAAGGGTTATGTGGCACTAGAGACTGAAGTAATTATACCAAAATGCAGCCTTGCATATAAATGACATTTTATAATAAAAAAAAAATATTATATTTGAATAAATGCAGCCTTAGTTAACAGTGGTATATACAGTGACTCTAAATGTCTGCTAACAGCCAATGGTGGATTTTTAATCAAAACAAACACATTTTTGCTATTACTTTTGATCAGTGGTCTTAAAGTGTCCTTGCAGAGCAACCAGAAAAGTGTTTTTTTGTACTTTTGACTAAATTCTGCACACTTTAGCACTTTTTTTGTGAACTGTTTTGCTTAAAACGTGTGTGTGCATGTGTGTGCTTCGTATTCCCTATGTTTTTGGGAGCAAATGTTCCAAAGGATAATAATGCCAGTTAATTTTAATCTTGTGGGGACATTTTTTGGTCCCCATAAAAAACAACAACATTATAAATCATACAGAATGATAGTTTTTAAAATCTAAAATTTTCAGTGTCCCCGTAATTCAAATAGCTTAAAAACATACTAATTGGTGTTTTTTGAAAATCTAAAAATGCCTTTAGTTTCCTGTAAGGGGTAGGTTTAGGTGTAGGGTCAGTGTAGGCCAGTAACACATACATTATGTACAGTAAAGACACCATTACAACTATGAAGAGTCCCCATAAATCAACAAATCAATAAAAACCAACATGTGTGTGTGTTTGTGTGTGTGTGTGTGAGAGAGAGAGAGAGAGAGAGAGACTCATATCTTTCTTGAAAGTAAATGGTAAATGTTGTTGTCTAAAATTCAGTGACAAGTGTCCGTATACTTCTGACGTTAGTGTCTTTAATTGTGTAACTGATCATAGTGTTCAAATGTTGTAAAAAAAACAAATATAAAAGAATTATGGCTCTGATACACATAAAAGTCTTTATGCAAATTAAGAAAACATATTATATTATTTCTTGGGAACAATTTATACAAAACAATTTATAGCCACTGAAATCATTACGCTTTCTTAAAAGCATTTCACTAATACTTCAAATAATCGTTTTAAATATTCTAATCAACCTTCCATTATAATTGCTAATGTCAGTTTAACAAATGCTCACAGTAATGAGTTTTATTTCAAAGGTTTGCTGATTGTTTGTGTTTGCTTTGTGCCCTCAGGCATGCTCACATTCAGCACAGTGATAAGCAGCTGGGTAAAGATTTCTTCAAAGGAAAATGCAGGAGTATATCATGGCCTCTCCTCATTCCACATTCCACAGACGCCTCTTTTAAATTCAGCAGTGCATTAGGAGAGGGAATGGACCGATTTATGTTATGTATTCCAAAGAGTGTTAGGCATCACTGGCTTAGCTGTGTGTCTGTGTGTGTTTGATTGCATGCATAACCAGTCTTACGCTCTCCTGCCATTCCCGATAAACAACCTGTCAGCTGTATTAATTAGGGAAGAGTTATTATTGGAGCAACGTTCCTACATTCCATGCAACCTATAGGCTCCTAAGTCATTTTATGCCTCGTTTCCAGCACCTATGGAGGATGATACGGCTCATTAAAAACACCCCGTGATTTCAGTCTGACATTTCATATCCTGTCAGACATGGAATATTGACAAATGTGTTCTGCATACCTTAGTGCATTAGGACAGAAAGTGCTGTAAAGTTTTATTTATTTCATTTTCCCTCCAAAAAAAGAGCGATATTTATCACCTAGAAATGACCCAGATTCCAGTACTACCATGTATTAGAAGTTGGAAATCTTGCGGAAAATATTCATGAGTCTATTTGATGTTAAGGTGTTTTCCTTCATTCTGTTTGTGTTCTTCATTTTTATTGGTTCATATCCGAATGTTCAGTTCAACTGTAGGACTTTCTGTAAACATGCTGGCAGTTTGAACGAGTCTTGGCTATGCTGTATGTGTCCAATACAAGCAAACCGTAGCATGTATCCTTATGGACTCGCTTGGCTGCCTGCTCTAATGTTTATTCTGTGGTCAGTCATGTGTGAAAATACAATGTGTCAGAAATTTGAGGACTCTGAGTGTGACGAGAAAGGACGATCTGGTACTAGAAAATTCAGAAAAGGATGGAGAGATGAGTTCTGGGAATTGTGACTTTTGCACTTCTTTTTCCTAATTACAGTAACATGGATCCAGGCTGAATATCTCTGCACGACACCACAGACGCCTTAAACTGGGCTTTTCATATGTTAGGCTGGAATCTTTGTTTTACAGCGCTCTGTAAACTATTCAGAAATGTAATTTACATTTTGGCTGATAATTCCTTAAGCAAAAGACTTCTAACATCATGCATTATGTATGTGAGTGAGTACTGTAAATGCAGCTATGAGGAGAAATGAGACGTGGCTCTCTGTGAATGTTTATGATCTGTGCACCAAGAAACGTGTGATACGACTTCAGTTATTTTTCAGCTATATACATCAAGTGGCAATTTTATCTGGTACATTTGATTGTGAACAGCCCACTCTGGTACATGATTTGCAAGCCGTATATCTTTTAAAATGGCCACTAGGTGTATATTGAATGTCTTTCAGCTCTTATGAGTGTACACTATCCATCAATGACTTCCTGAATGAATTGCTCAGTATTGAATTTTCATCAGTCGACTTGATAATCTACTCTCAAGTGAATGTGCTTTTAAATCTCAGAAAAAGGCAGATCTTGTTTCTGATGTAATATACACAACTCATTTGCATCTGAATGTCCATGCCCAAAAACAAGTCAAGGATGTCTGAAACATTGCATGCTCTTACAGTTTTCCTTGCAGAATAAAGCAGATCAGACAAAATGCAGTCATGCCCTATTTTTCTAAAGCTCTTGGATTACTTGCAAAGATCATGAAATTCCCTTTGAGTAGTGCTTTGATCCAACACGAGCATCACGTTCTCCTTCCAAGTCACTCCAGTGAGGGCTGCCTTTCTCAAAGCTTTCTGTTTTCAGGAAAGTCAACCAACACCCCAGTCCTGTTTCTTGTTCTGGGTTCTTAAAGTACTAACACCTCGTGATATCTTGTGTTTATGTGACAGAGGGATTAAAATCTGCAATTAGATTTTGAATGGTTCGCGCCATTCAAGGTCTATCTGTTTTCACAAGCTGCTGAGCAGATGTGCAGATCATGGGCTTTCCCCGTGCTACTCCTTTGATCTGTCAATCAACCTTAAAATCAGCCTCATTTTCCATGGTACATTGTAGCAACTGTAGCTTTATTTTGTCTAACACATTAAAATAAATATCAGTTAAAATAATAATAATGAAAAAAAACTATATATATTCAAAATAATAACAAAAACTATAACATAATATCTCAGCTACCCTGTTACACCAGATCGTTTTCATTTTAAAACAGCACTTTAGAATGGAACAGAAACTGGAGATGCGATGCAAAACTTTATTCCTTACCACTTTTCAAATCTAAGGAATGTTACCTCAGAGAAAAACATTGTTCGTTGTGGTTAAATTGCACTTATCAATGAATAATAGAAGATCTGGTAAGAAAGGAACAAGGATAGGGATCGCCCGTCTTCCACCAAATCCCACCGTGTGGAGGCGTTGCACATAGCTTCTTGTTGAGGCTTGAGTTCCTAAAGAGGACACATATGATATCACGCACTAGATGCACTCTCTCGCAGTGAATAACGTAACAGACAACTAGTGTCCAATCCTGTTCCCAGAAAGCAATTGTGAGTCCTGAAAATTTACAGGTGTGAGTTCGGTAACAGAATGCGGTTGTCACACCCGTAAATAACCAAACTGTGTGTGAACGTAACCATATTAAGGACTCAAAAACAGGATTGACAACCGTATTCTGCTGCTGTGTGAATTAGAGCGTACTGTTTTTAACTGTCGGGCAGCACATTCAAATTCAAATGTAGTGCCTACTCAAGTAGTGTGCAATTTCGGATGCGGCATCACTTTTGCTTCTTTTACACTGAAACGCTACCCCAGAGTTTTCAAACTAAAACGGGGTCTGCAGCGTCTTAGATTAGTGTAAACTATAGACGTAACCATAGCAAATGGGGCCTTAAAATACATAATAAAAAACACACATGCACAAACATACATATAAAATTATACAAAATGTAGATGAAAAGCATGTTCATTCAAATTATGGCACCTGAATAATAATCACATGAACATTCAAAAAGAAACACTTGTGAAAAAAGCCTACTGCAAGCCATTTTAGAATTCGTTGTCTTAAATAGTTTTTCTCATTGAGAAGCACTTTCTGCTGTTGGAGATACTGAGAAATGTTTGAGTGCTTTTGAAAAGCTGGCAGGTGTCTTGGCAGTATTACTTCCCAGCTGTGTGCGTTATCCAATTTTATGTCATTTTTAAGCAGGTTCTTCAGGTAAAATTATCTTTAAGAGAGTTCGTGTGTAAATAATTGGAGAAACAACAAGATATGAGGATGCCAGAGCGAGTCTGCGTTAGAGCAAACAAAGCACAAGGCGTACATTACATTACATAATTTTTTTTTATATTTGTATGTATGTTTTCAAAGAAATGGTTTATGTTCAGATTCAGATCAATGCCTTTACAACATTTAAGCCTTAAATGGATAGTTACCCAAAAATGTATCATATACTCTCTGTCATGTTGTTCTGTGTTGGTTAAAACCTCACTGACCTTCATCGAAATAGCTTCTTTTGTGTACAGAAAAAAAGGTTTAGAAAAAAATGAAAACAAAATGTCCATTTTGGGGTATCCATGGCAGCAGGTTTTATCAATACAGTTATTCTTTAAACGTCAATAATGGACACTGAATCTTGGATTGAAAGAGAAAAGGTTAAGTGACCAAATGACCCAATACCATCAAACAAACCTTTGTAGTTTAACAGTTCGAGATTGACTGTTCTACTCTGTCTAACAGGCAGACCGTGTCAGTGACATTAGACCATGCTGAACTTAACATAATGCAAAATCAGTAGATCTTAAAATAGAAAACAAGACATGGGGGACATGTGGGATATGAATCTGAGTGTGCAAGTGAAGTATAGCAAAAAATATGTATATTAGCATTCCATTTTCTCCTACACTCTTAGAAATATAGGTACAGAAGCTGTCAATGGGGTGGTAGCTTTTCAAAAGGTACACTTTTGTACCTATTAGGTTCAAATATGCACACTTTAAGTAATAATATGTAGCTTTAAGGTACCAAAATGGACCCTTTAGATACAAACATGTACCTTTTAAAAAAGTATCACCCCAGTGACAACTTTTGTACCTTTATTTCTGAGAGTGTACAATTTTTTATTTCTTTGGGAGCAACTACTGTGAATTAATTCTATTTCAATTCTACAATGATCTCTTTTGGCATGAGGCCCAAGGGATCCTCTTCTAACAATCCAAAGTCATTACTTTGCCAGATATCTGATTACATACTAGTCTAAGGCCTTTTGTCTGGTTTGTTAAACTTTATAAAGATGTATTAATATTTGATGGCGCAAGTGAAGTGAAGTAACATCTGAGGTGAAATCTAATATTTCCCGTTCAGATATTTCTCCTGTCTAGACAATCGCATAAATGGAGCTGAGGTGAATCCGAGGGAGTTTTTGTCTAAGCTACGACATTTTCTATTTATTAATGTCAAACCCAGATGTATTTTTCGTTCGCAATTGAAGTCTTTCGAAACTGCATTATTTATGTTGTTATGAATAAGGAAGGAGACAAGATGCAGCGCATTAATGCATGAATGATGTCATCAAACCCTTAGTGATTTCTGCTGTTCTTAGAAAGAACTTGGGAATTTGTTTCCTCAGGAAGCCTGTGCTACAAATCAAATTGCGGCTAAACAGAAACTGCCCTGACACAAATGAGTAAAGTATGTTTTGCAGTTCAAATCCTTTAATATTTTTAATATTTTAATATTAATAGAGAGATTTTTTATCCAACATGGACTAAACTGCTTATATAATTTTATTGCATCACTCTATTTAGCAATGTTCATCAGTGAACTTCAGATTAATTGTCATAATAAACAACTCTTCTTGCAGCTTATTAGTCTAACTGTTGGCTGTTTACAGTTACCAGGCAACAACTTGGCAAATTAAAATTAAATGTGTTTGCAGGTGTGTGTTTATATTCATTTTGAAAGTGACTCACACTATCAGAGTCATACATCAGTGTATTGTGTATGTATTCAGGGTCAGCTGCTGAAGTGTGTGGTGTGGCATCCAAAAATAAGCACAAAACAGATACGCTGATGAAATAAGTTGCACGCCATCAGCGCAACTGGCGTCTCCTGAAAGCAAATGGTCATTTATTATGCTCGTATTTTAATAGCGAAAAGATTCAGTGGGTTGAAAGATTTCCTCAGGTGTCTGTGTGTGTATGCGGCTCGACTAGTATGGAAAATTGAGCTCAGTCATTTGTAAAAATTTCTTATTTGGGAAGTCATCAGAAAATTCTTGTCAAATTAGATTCAATTGATTAAATGAATAGCATCGAGACAAATGTTCATTCTGCTGTGAAACAATAAACAGTATCTAAACTATGGAAATATGTAGTAAAGCCATCATGAGGAATCATTTGATTATCTGAGCCGTTTGCACTTGGAATGCAGCCTTTATTGGTGGAAATATGGAGTGGTGAGCCATGACTATGTAAAGTGAGTCGTTTCTAATAGATATCACCTGGCTGGACTATTTTAGTTAGGAAAGAATGTTTAAATTATATCATCCTTCCAATTCTATCATACGAGATTTAAACACAATACCTTATCCTTAGCTTGTGTCTCCTAATTGACTCCACTGAGGAATGAATAAAAAAAGGATTCTCTTCGCTATGTATTTATGGCAGGTCTTTGGCTTCGCTCCTTTTGGTGGAGGTCCCCAGTTTGTCTTACTAATTTCTGCTAAATGACTCTCTGGAAACTTCACTGGAACATAATGGAGGTTATTAGAGCTTTAGGTGAAACCAGATGTGGGAGGGTCATAAAATCTGCATTTCTTTAAACGGTCTTCTCCTGCGGCACTAGCTCTTCGTGCTTTGACCTCGCTTTCCAAGAAAATTCTTGAAATGGGAGGTCAGTCGGTATCCAAACATTTACGAAATGATGAAAAATTGATGTGCACTCTTCTTTAGTCTTGGTTCTGTTTACATCACACCAGCGCCTTGTCTGAAATTGAGGTTGTTGCCCTCATTTTTGTGCCCCGTTTTATTTTTAGCCATTTCTATCGATCATAATGTCATAATCTGACACCTTTCCTGTGATGAGTTTCTAAAGCACCCGACCTCAGGGGTCTCAGCAAGGTCTGCAATGCAGAATTTTTTTCTGTAGACTGAAGCCAAGTTTGAGAGCTTTTGTTTTTTTTCTTTTGCATACCTCTGACAAAAAGATAAGGACATGTAGACAGTACAAGAGCTCCCACTTGACCTTTATTCTAATAATATTACCAGGCAAGGTGCTTTTCTTCACGCTCTGTTTTAGATGGTGTCATGTTGACACGTTGGAATAGGGGTCATAATGTAGCAAGAAAAATTGCTGTTGCATCCAATCATTTGTGCTGATAACAGTTGCTGCCACAAATGCATGAAAAGCATTTTTGGGGACAATTGTTTCAGAATCACACAACAGACGTTAGCAGTATGACAGGTGTTTAATGGTAATGTTATACTCGCGCCGTAGACCATTGAGGAAATGTCACTGTGATGGACTGAGTCCTATGTTTCCTCCATGTGGCCCCTTGGGGTTGTGCACATTTTCAGCCAGTGTTCATCTACGGTTCTGCTTCATTCAACAAAAACTGGCTGATTAAAAAAAATGACAAAGAGCAATATTTTTTCTAAAGGAAACAATCTGGCCTCACATTTAAACTTCATTAGCATAATAAAGGCAGAAGGAGATTAGGATGGGCAGTGATTAAAATGACTGCAGCAGTCGTGATATCACGGATCAGTTATTTTTGTTGAGTCATTAAAGCTGAAGCCAGTGTCCGTATAATATCACCTCAAACACTAAGCCTTCATTAACATGAAACGTGGCTATAGAACAAGTGAATGTTATTCATTCTTGAAACAGAGTGCTGCAGGGATGTATGTTTTTCCAGGCCAAAACCTAAGTTAGCTTTCCAGCATTGCCTATAGGCTGTTTTAAATGGGCTTTTGTTTGAATGCCTAACATAAGGTCTGCCATTAATACAAACTCAAGATATTTTCATGTTTCATTCAATATCAATATTAGGTTATTTTGACCCAGCAATTGTTTAAACCAAAAATGTTTAAGGCATGGCTAAGTATAACAGTAACATATGATGTAACCTCCATAACTCTTGCTATTAATATTTCTGTCAAATCAAGGTCTTTTAAGCGGGAATATTAGACTAGCCATTTCAGAACTCCCATTATAAATGAATTTATGGTTGTTGTTTTTTTTGCAGTCATGTTAAAATATCATTTATTTATTATTGTGTTTTTTTCATAACTTATTTGACAATGAGAGGCTGTGTTTGCAATATGGGGAAAAATTGTTTGGAGTCAAATACTCCTATGTTGACATTTGGAGTTATTCAGTACCTTAATTGAAATCTCAGTGTTTCACTTTGTTTATAGACCAAAGAACACGTTAATTGATCGAAGGGAATCATAGTTTTTATTTAACATGCTCTTTGAAGGTATATGAATGGCTAATGCATTAGAATGTATGAATTTTAATGTTTGTTCAATAAATATTCAGAACAAATAACATTGAGAGGGTTGCTGGCTCATTTGACTCCATTAAGTCTGTATTTCTCCAATTACAGTTAAGCTTAAGAAGGATTCTGCAGCCTTGGGACTGAGCATCTACATGCTAGCAGATAAATTTACTGACTCATACTGCCTTCCGTTTTTGCCTCCAAGACAGAAGTGTTAAGTGTTGCTATGAGATTACTTGGTAATGGGCTTTGGCATTGATTCAAAAATCCCCCCTGTTACTGTAGAGACCTTATTTAGTTCCACCATATCTCACAGGTACACTGCTTTTCACATACAAATGATAAAATTTGTTCAGGCTTTCTATAATTGGTCTGAAGTTAAAATGCTCAACCAACTTGACCTTTCTATGATTGAGGGCAATAAGTTATTCCTCAAAGTATATGCTCAGCATTGTGGACATTATTTTGACAGTCCAGTCACAAAGCGTGGGCTCTTGAGGGGATTCAGTGTGATTAGTTCCGTCCATCTTGATCAACAGTAAAGGTTTCAGTGGCAGCACTGAATATATGATTAGCACCAGCCTGTCATGTTTATCCTGTATATATATATATATATATATATATGTGTGTGTGTGTGTGTGTATTTTTATTTTTTTATATAAATGTAAATTCTTTTTACAATTCATTTATATGTCCTATTTCTTTTGTCTTGTACTCAACCTATGTTATTCTGAAAATTGATGAAGAATATCCTAGACTCTCTTTTAATAGTAAATGAAAACAAATAATTTGTTTAATGTATGGTCTCTTTCTCTAACTCACACACACAAAAATCACTGTTGAAGTAAATAATACATTTCCATTTGTCATTTTTTAAAATTCCTTTGAATACAATATATCCCAAAAGGCAAAATAATAATTTAATTTACACATATTTTTCTAATTAAAACAATGCATTGCATTTTTGACCATCACAACTGGGAAGATTTAAAATGTGCAGAGCAAGGAAACTGAAGAAATCACAGTACCTGGAGTTTCACTGCTGAAGACGAACCAGGCAAAATTCACAAAAGGCTTTGATAAACAGTCATAGATGCACTAGAAGGCAACATAAGATGTTTATACTTCAACAAAATATTATATATAAATTTAGTTGTCTCATGGATTGTTTGCATATAATCTGCTACTGTATGTTTAATAGTTTTATCAAGGTTGTATAAAAAAAAAAAAAAAAAGTTCCTTTCTGCACTCTCTGGAAAAAAAAAAAAAAAACATACCTGGTCTCATGGCATAAATGTTCCTGGATGCAGCTTTTAGCAAGACACAAAATATGTACCAATAAGTACATATCACTGCAGTTTCCAATATAAATGAACACTCAGTGAAAATAAATGAACAAATCTGTGTAAAAGTAGGTTAAAATGCCACGTTACATCAACAAATACCTTTCTATATCAGTTTTGCATTTGTCAATACTATAGATTAGGTTTAGGGTTGGATTTGGTGTAGGGCATATTTCCAAAGCGATAGAGCATTGACTTTTAGCAACAGTCCCCGGATATTTGAATTCTGAACCATTGCAATACATACCTGAAGCAACATAATAAAAACACAGCAATATGTACCTATATTAATGTAATAAATATGTGCCAGGGTTTATGAATTTGACCCGAATTTGGTTTTAGCACTACTCGGTGGACATTTATCTTTGAAACTGCAGTGAAATGTGCAGTAAGGTACATATGGTGTTGCACAAAAAGTGTACAGAATTACATATTTTTATGACACCAGGTTGAAACAAAAGCTTATTCATTATTATTTTTACAATACACAGCCTTTTTGCCTAATGCCAAATCCATTTGGTACAAATAATGGGGCATACAGTTCTGTTATAGAAACTCTCTTTCACACTGTCAGAAAATATGTTGTAGTTTTTTCACAAATATTACAATAGTACAAATATTGTACTGTATTTTTAGGGGTACAGCAGCTTATCACAAAGGGATACCTTTGTACTTTATTTACCCCTTAAATGTGCATATTAGTACCTTTAAGTACTCTCATGGTATTATTATGAACCCTTTTGGGGAAAGAAGGTACAAAGGTATCCCTTGGAGGATACTGCCCCCGTGATAAGCTGCTGTAACCCTAAAACTAAAATATTTGCACATTATTTTCTGACAGTGCGAAAGAGAGTTTCTGTAACAAAACTACGTGCCCCATATTTTTAGACAAAGAAGGCTGTGTACTGTAAAAATGAATAATAGTTTGCAGTTTCAACACATGAATCAGTTATGTTGCTTTTATAAATTTAAAAGTTGTTCAGCTATGCAATTTCCCAGAATCAGAGAAGCATTTATTTGAATCAAAGTGAACTCCTCATCAAAGTTTGTTAGAGGTTGCTCAGAGGTTGGTCTCAGAGGTTGTACTGACATGGAAACTAAATGAGGAAAATGTCAACAATCTCAGTGAATTTGTGGTCAGAACACTGTGTAAAAAAATGTGTTTTATGCACATTTGGAGTTTATGGGTAATGTTCAGAATGCCATAGACTGACTATATCAGCAGTTTATATTCTGTGCACAGTATGCAGATTTTATGATTTTAAAAATAGTATTAATACTTATGTTTAGCAAAATGTTTATATTGACCAAAGGTGACAGTAAAGACATTTTAATGCTACAAAAAATGTTGTTCTTTATTCAACTTTCAGAAAATCAATCATGAAAAATGTATCATGATTTGCATAAAAATATGAAGCTAAATTTAAGCAAAATTAGCTGCTTTGCCTTTACAGGAATGTATGTAGTAAACATAGCAAATGTTGTCCAGTAGACAATGTTTGCATGGAAGAAAGCAATTGTGCGATGTTTGCATATGGTTATTGTCATCCGCTAAAAGCTTTTTTCTGAATAGCTATAAATACTTGCTATTATTTTCTCTCCATTCTTCTCTCTCCCTTCCCCCTTCTCTCTTGCTCTCTCCCAAACATCTTCAGTAATTTATTCGCTCATGTGGCCATGTGTCGTTATTTCTGACTTTACAGATGTGATTTGAGTCACCTGTAGTAGATGATTTCAAGAATGGTGTGAGTTCTTTAGTTCATCTTGTGCCTGTGAAGGTCAGTTCAGTGTTTATAAAGTGCATTTAAATGTGCTTATGAAACATAATGGCTAAAGCAGGGAGGCAGTAAAGCATGCATGTGTTTCTACTCATAGAGGTTCACTTGGGAGCACTAGGTCTTTTCTGCCTGATGCTGCAGTATAGCAACCCGACTATTTGAAGGTAATGTTTTGTGCATGCTTTAGTGCACGGATAGCTTGTTTGCATTGAAAGTTTACATTCAGATTTGTATATATCTAGAACCCGACATATTTGTATGGCTGCTTCACCACAAATACAGTACAAAATAAATGCTTATTTCTACATATTCTCATCATGTGAACAATGCATGCGTTCTTTATTCGTCTTTTCTGTGACTTATTCATTTGTTTTTGGTCTGCCTGATTTATTGGCTGAACACATGGCAAAGTCTTCTATCGAACCTGTCTATTCACTTCTACACTATGTCTCTTTAGGATGTCTTTCGCTTTGACCATGAAATGTTCTTATGGCAAAAAGCATAAAGTAACTACACCTCTGTGTCTATTCCTTGCTAGTTAGAGACAGTTTTGTCTGTCAGGAAAAAAAATGAATCACGTCACTAAACAAAACCAGCTGTTTTTGCTGGATTCACAGTGTTTCTGTATTTGTGTGTGGCAGCAACTATTCCATACTGAGAGAGGAGTTATAAGGTTAAGGGAAAGAAATGGGAAAGCTTCCACATCTGTGTCATTTCAGTAGTCATTAGACTGAAACCAATCCATGGCAATGAATTGGCTGAGCAGATGGAGAACCTCAAAGTGATTGAGAATGATGCAACAAGCACAGTGGTTTCAGTCAGTGGCTTGCAGACTAGCTTCCTCCAGTCTGAAACTTAAGTATCTGTCTGCATCAAGTTCAAGTGAATTTAATTACGATTCCAGCGAGCACCTTGTTCATCATGCAGCTGCAGCTGACAGAATTCTTCACCATGTGATGCAAAAGCTCTGGACAAATACTGTAGCAGACGCCTGACAAGATTCTCTCAACTTTTATTGTCTTTTTTTAATTAAATTTAAAATACCAACAATTTGGACCCACAACACAGTTTCAAAGCAAGGTTAAATAAATAAAATTTGGGGCATTGACTTGTACAAATCATTTAACTCACAAACATAAATTAAATAATGATTTAAGCAAGAACAACTGGAGTATTTTGTTATGGAGATATTGTGAATTCAGAAGTACACAGAATCCATCATTAACTAATCATATAACCATTTTAACACATGTTTCATATAAACATCTACAATTAATCTACAGTTAACATTATTACATAAGAATCACAGATTTAACATATGGGGGATATTGGTTGTTCATAATGAGGTCTTGCTGGCCAATCTTCACCTCATAAGTGGATATTTTGATGGAAATTCTTAGTATTTTTAAGGGCAATTTGAGAAGAAGCACACACTTATTCTCTTATGACTTCATGCTTAGGACCAACTATTCTGACCTTGCTGACCTTTGCCAACATTTTTCTTACAATTAAGTTGCAGTAACATTAGTGAACTTTCTCAGGCAAAGTCAGTAGTATAGTGATGCATGAAATGTCACTCACACAGAGGTCACATTCAAACCAAACAGCTTTCTGTTGCGAATTTCTTTCTTACGATGTCTACGTGAGGAAACATGACTGGATTTCGAGGATGCAATTTTGCTCAACCACACTTTCAGAAGGAGTAAATTTATGTATCCTAATTACCATATCATAGTGTTTGATTGATGCTAACCACTCCCTAAAGCACATTTGAATTAAAACAATCTCGACACATCACTTAGTAATTCAAAGTTATTTAAAGATTCAACAAGCATTTCATTAGTTGTCTATACAGATGCACTGGACTGCCTTGTCTCATCAGATATCTATATTTCATGATATTTCATTATATTTCTTTATATCATGAAATATTGGGGGTCTGTTCCAATTTTAACTTAATGTAAATGAAATTATTCTGTTTGTATGACCAAATGCATAATTGTGCTTACAGCCGCTCAGAATGGTCTACCTATGTGTTAATTGTTCTTACAAACCAATGCTATGAACTTTTAGCCAACTTATTCACCAATTGACCTGTCGGCAAGCCCCACCCCCCTGTAGTTGCTGTTGCTCACTCAGAGAAGTTGTCTTAAAATGACAGCTGCCAGTGTAAAAACCTGATGTTTTTAGGTCCATTTTGGACACAGAGGTACCATCATTTAAGTTGGACTTAAATATGCCATGAAGGGATATTTGAAATATTTCAAAATAAATATGTAAAAATACAGATCACAATGCAAACACTGGATCCAGGATCAACACTGTTCATGTACGGGTAAGTTTACATTAATTAACATTTAAGTAGTTTAATATAGAGAGGCACTGAAATGTAGACCTTAGTTTATGTGCTTTTGACTTGTCGTGATAAAAGCTTGTACATTAGCACTGACTCACTAACTTTAACATTGGAGATATCTGGCTGAAGGACAAGATTACGTTAATGTTTGCTTGAGCAGATGAAAACTGTAACTTCATGAGAGTACGGTATCCAGAAAATGAAAATTTTTGTCTTCACTGGGATTATAGGGTTGAATGCTTAGGGACATTTTTGTTTGGGTTTAGGAAATGTAATACAATAAATAATGTTGCCTATCTGCTCAGGATACCTGGAATCAGTATTACAAGTGCCCCAAGCACCTTTTTTTGTAGTATAAACACAATCAAATCAACGTAAGCTTCAGATCTTCCGGTGTTTCTCTACAGCACTGAAACTTAAAGATGTCAGAGTTCCAGTGCAGCTGATACTCAACTGCCACTGGCTCATCTGCGTTTGAGGGGTGGGGTTCAGTGATAGGTCAATTTGTAATGCACTTCATGTCTCAATGAATGATATGGTTAAGGGGTAATTCACCCAAAAATAAACATCACTGATAACCAAAATTGGGCATAAACTGTATTCACAAAACATCTTAAGGCTAAATGTAGCTCATAACTCACTGTTTTAGAAAAAAAACATTATAATAATGGGTGTGTCAGTCCTAAATCTTTCCTCTAAGAGTCTGAAAAATCTGTGAAATTTAAGGAGGACCCCTCAGTCACTAAGACAAAGCCACATATTAACTAAAAATGGCTGTTGCTGGCAATCTGGCCGAATTTGTCCATTATATATTTTTTGAATGTTTCTATGAATCTATGAATCAGCCAATCACTGTGTGCATAGTTAGTAAGCATGCTGACATCATCCATAGCAATGAGGTCAACCCTGCCTTTAAGGCCCGTTCACACCAAGCACGATAAACGATAAAGACAACGAAAGTGATCACGATATAATTTCTCTGCCTTTATCATTATTATTGTGGTGTGGACTGTGCTATTGTGTTGTGCAATTCATTAATATGAAAAACAATTTGCAGAACTGTATCCTTTCATTATAGTTATCGTGCTTGTTGTGAACAGGCCTTTACTCTGAGCTTCAACGCCTGTTCACACCAAGCACAATAATTTTAAAGATAAGATTAAGATCAATATATTTGAGTCCACACCAGTGAACGATATTGTCTGTTTATTCTAAGTCTGCCTCTTTAAATTTCGATTTTTTAATTCAGGATTGATTCTGATTGGTTGTCAATGTTTCTATCATTCATCAGCTGGAAAAAAAATAGTTCTGAAAATGATTCCAATGATTTTGTTTCTCTTTGTCTTTATCGTTATAGTTGTGGTGAGGATGCTGCTATTCTTTAACAATTGAGAACTGTATTTTTATTGTTATCGTGCTTGGTGTCAAAGGGGCTTTAGTCTTCTCTCTGTTTGTCTCAGCAGCTTTGTGAATAGGTTTTAAGAGAAAACTCATAGCTTAAAACTTTCACTGATATTTAGGATAACTTTAGGATAAAGTTTTGTGAAAATGGGCCCAGGTATGTAAAAGAAATGTCCTTTTTGAGTCAGCTACAGTATTCCTTTAAACTTTAACATTCTCACTACCTTCTCACAGAGTGGTCGTGCGAGACGTACAGGTTCCATTACGAAACACCATTTCGGAGGCCAAGCACTCCTTTGGAAAGTCCGGTGGGCCGCATGTGGTCTGACGCCGCAAGGCCACAGCACAGTAGTCTACTTGCTCAGCATCCAGTCCGTTCTCCAGCCAGCGAAAGCAAATGATACGCTGAAATGAGCGGCGGAAGTTGTCCGACACGAATCCGTAGAGAATGGGGTTGGCACCACTGTTAGCGTAGCTTAGAATGACAAACAGCTGAGTCACCATGGGGTCCGGTGGCTTGCGGAACACACTAATCAGCTGCACAATATAAAACGGCATCCAGCAGAGCACAAAAACGGCCACCACCAGCAGCACCATGCGTGTGATCTTTTTTTCAGAGCGCCGCCTCTGCAGCCAGCCTGCTTTCAGACCCACCGCTCGCATGCGCACCACGATCAAGCAATAACACAGACAGATAGCACCCACGGGGAGCAAGAACCCGAGGAGGAACGTGTAGACCACAAACGCTTCTGACCATGAGGACTCAGGCCATAGGAAGTTGCAGTCCACACCTCCGTCCTGTGCCGGGACCGTGTCAGCAAAGATAATGATGGGCAGGATTACGAGCAGTGAAAGCCCCCACACGCAGACGTTAACCACTTTGGCAACAGTCGGCCGACGGTAACGAGCCGCTTTGATCGGGTGCACCACTGCGATGTAGCGATCCACGCTCAGCACGGTCAGGCAGAAGATGCTGGTGAACATGTTGATGCCATCCACGCTAAGGACCAAACGACACATGAGCGAGCCGAACGGCCAGTGATGCACCGCGGCCGAGGTCGCCAGGAAGGGGACGCTCAACATGAAGAGTTCATCCGCAATGGCGAGATTGAGAATGTAGATGTTGGTGGCCGTCTTCATCTTGGCGTACTTGAGGATGACGTAGATAACCATGGCGTTTCCCGTAACGCCGATGCAGCACACCAGGGCATAGATTGAGGGGATGATGATCTTGCTGGCATCGGGTTCTGGTTCGTAATACTCATAGTCACCGGTAGAGTTAAAAGGTAGGCCAGTTGGGAACATGAAGCTCTCACTGCCATTGTATCCAGCAAGCTCTGCCATTTTTGATTGTATTGACTTGTACTTTTTTTTATGTTTTACACCCAAATTTGTGTTTTTCTATATATGATTTCCAAAAGTCAGTCAATGTGTAAAATGGTCAGACATTTCTCCAACCATTAAGTGTCCTTGAAACCAATAGGATGGTACTTGGGACCAACCGACAGACTCACATGGGTCTCATCTCCATCACCTGAGGGCCTCCAGTTCCTTCAGAACTCAGAGATAAAAAGCTGAAAAACTGGAATTCGAAGGCGAAATTGTTGCATCTGCAGAATTCTAAGCATGAGCATTCCTCTTCGATTTCTCAGCAAACCTGTGAGAGTGTGCAGGTGTTGAAGGGCATGGCTCGCTAAGCATCGTTCAACTTCTCATTCTTGGCAGAGGAAAGGCATTCCAGCTCATTAAAAAGAAATTGAGTCTGTGAATCAAAGTATTACGACGTTACTCTCCATGCGCTCTTGCTGCAAGAACAGCCTCCCAGTGGAGAAAGTGATCGACGGCATATTGTTAAATCAAGATTAGTTCATCAGAAGTTGAAGCTGTTCTTAAAAAAGAAATGGATTGGGGGGTTTAGGTCTAATATACTTAGTTTGCTTTGTTTTGTTGGTATTCCTTTTGTTCCAGATGTCGTTAAGATCTATAAAAAGGAAAAGAAAAAAAACATGTTAGTTAAAGCCACTGATGACAATCCTAAGGTTAATAGAAACAGCATCTGCTTACAGCAAAAGAGTGAAAATATCTAAATATCCTTATCCCTCACATCTTTCAGCCCTTTTGAGCTGGAGAGGATTTTCATTTTTTTTCCAAAGTTTTTTGTTTTAATTTTTGCATCTTGTTATGCTTTTGTATCTGTATGTGTGGTGTTCCCAATCAAAAAAGGCTAGCCTACTAAAAATGGCTTACAAATGTCTTATGTTATACTATTACCAATTACTGGATTCAATGTTTTAAACTATTCATTTTCTTTAAATGAGCACAGGTTTTGTTGTTGTTTGGTTCCACTGACATTTTAGTTTTTGAGTGAGGATTGCAAACCAGTCATTTTCAGTAATCTTTTACCTATTTAACCATTTTTGCTTTTTGAACACAGCACAAGGATTAAAATTACATACATAAAGCACGAATCTCCTGAGAAACAAACATTTTGTCAAGTTTATGCTTTAAAAAATCACTTGCTATAAATTATTTGCAATTTGTAGAAAATAATTAGTAATTTATTATATTTAAAGAATGATAAAGCATTTTTTAATGTAAAAGGTGAAACTACAGATTTATCGAGACAACTGTTCATCCCTGAGTGTGGGACAGATCTATTTGCCCTGCATATAAAATAGATTCAGAGATTAGAAGTGAGATATATTTGTCTTCCGTGTCATTGTGGATGTATGAGCGTTTGCTATCTCAGCCATCCCCCTCTTCAATTAGAAGACATGACGACGCAGGGACACCTTTGACTTCAATCTGTTTGCTCACAAAGGGCAAACATCCTGCTGCAGGACTCGACCGTGGTGATGCCAACTAAACGAGAAAGTAATGAAAAGGAGAGGACAGAAAACACTAACCCCCTGCACCTCCTCACAGCTCAAGCCGGGCAGCCAGTGCCCCTGATCATCCAAAAGGCAAATGCATTGTTAAGCACAAATCTGTTAAGCTAATAACACGAATGGCTGGAATACAAATGGGTTTGTGTTCGCCCCTGCAACGTGTAAAAAACAGCTAATGCTGAAGAAAACAATACAGTGAGCAGAATTTTGAACACAGGAGCCCAGATAATAATAAAGCGGCTTCTCTCCCCTGCCATTCAGTTTTACAGTTTCAAGCAGAGAGAGATACAGATCTATTTTTCGGAAGATGGAGCATTTTGCTAAAACTAGATAAGTCCAAGCGCCCGTTGTGTTATTCCTAATAACAATCGCTCTGGTGTGATTTTTCCTGGGGACTTTTTAAAAGCCTTTTTTAAACCAAAATGGGTGTAAATTTTACCTGCATTTATAGCCTTATAACGATTGTCATTATAATTCAAATTCTTTGAATTCAGTACTTTTCTTAAATCAAGAAATGAATTTACACAATATTGACACTTACTGAAATAATAGATTCAACACAGAATAATGATGCTACTGTCTTCTGCTGCCGTTGAAAAGATTCCCCAGTTAATGGACTTTGGGACATTGAATCAGAGCAGCTTTATAGCTGAATTGAATTAATACTGCATAATTTCTTCATGTTTGTTATCGTAAAGTTGCTTGCAATCTTCATTTTGTATACGTGCTATATAATTAATATATTTTTCATCACAGCTGCTCCCTGTTTACAGTGATCTTATATAAATACAATCAGTTTGGTACATACTCTGCTTTAATGATACGTACTTAACCTCTGTGTATCAAATACACATGAAATTGTATAATCTAAAAAGCATTTCAAAGCCCTCTCACCCGGTAAATAGTTCTTTCACTGCTGTAATCTCCATAAAGACACCTGCTGATGCCAAAGCAAAAGCCTTTTCATGACGCAATGGGCATTTCTTGTCTGTCTGTGATGTTCATATAGGAGAAGACATGCTAGAAGGTTTAAAGAAGCATGGGCTGGAATAGAAATGAGGATGATACTAAAAAGTGAGGAGAATGAATAAATGGTTGTGAAGGAAAGCGAGGCGAGTGAAAGAGAAAAGAAAAGAGTGACAGGGAAATGGACCTTGAACAGATACACCAAAAGCGAGAAGCAGCAGGAGCACAGAACACAGTAGGATAAAAAAAAGGATTGTGAAAGAGAGGTAGGTCACGGGTGGACCGTCTCACACATATACCCGAGAGTGAGTGAAGACATGCTGGAGGATCTCATGATGAAAGACAGAAGATCAAGGGAGGGAAAAAGAGGGAAAGAGAAAAAGTGAGAATGGGTTCACAGTGGAGAGGAAACTCCATCACTGTTCTCTGACATTTTCATCCAGCTCCAGAGTTTCTCTCCTCTCTCTCTCTCGGGTCACAGTAATGTCTCAAACAGTGGCACATTAGCAATGTGACTGGAAGAAGAGGTATGTGAAAATTGGGTGTAGCTGGTCAATGACAAATAAGCATGTCAGAGATGGTGAACATGAGGATCCTACAAAAATCTAGCTGAAGAGTGCAAAGTTTTTAGAAATGCAATTTTCACATCAGTGTTTTTCCCCTGAAACACGTTTATACCAAATGAAGTACTTCTAATTAGATTGTTGCATTTTAAAAAATCAGACTACAGTCACCTTTTTTTATGGATTACATGATTACGAAATATTTTCCACAATAGCAATCATTTTTTAATAACCAAATACTGATGAACACATTCATTTTTATTTGAATTATGACCTTGGAGGGCATTTTCAAAAACATTAAAATGCACACAATTGAAATTACAAATTCAACATTTTTTTTTCATCTGATTCCCTTTGATGATACAATTTTATTTGAAGTACCACTGAAATTTTAAAATGTATATTTTAATAATAAAGTATCACATTTGCATGTTCATTGTTCTCTGACATTGGTTATGGTCATAAAAATTGTTTTATTTTATTTACGATTTTACATTATTTAATTTAATTTTAAATGTTAACTGTTAACATTTAATTTAATTAAAATGTTTTATTTTTATTTCATTTTAATCAGCATTCAGTCACTCTAAATGATTTTATTAGTAATTAGCTCATAACCCCCTGCAGTTAATTCACAAACCCATCTTGGAAACCTTGATGTTTATTGAATTTTATGTTTTTGATAACAACTAATGGATTATATTTTTGTACTCTTTGTATTTCTATATTAATTTGGTGCAAGATTATTTTATTTAAACCAATGAGAATCTAAAGAAATCTGAAATATTACCTAAAATACATTGACAGATAATGATTTGTAAGTAATTTACCCAGCTCTGTATAAACAGTGCTATGGGCTGCATATTACAAGAATGTATTCTGACAACCAATCACTGCCCACACAAAATGTAATCAACAAATACTTGAGGATGCTTAAAGATACCGACAGAACAGTAACAAAAAAGATCTAAATCCGCTCATTTTTAGATCTTGTAGTGAACATGAAAGCAAGGCTAATTTGCAACACAGTCTGTATAAAATTAGATTTTGCAGTGAATATAAAATTAAAATTATAGCAAACAAAGCAGATTGGTGTCAAGGGTTTCTGTCGCAATTAATATTTGTAAAGCCTAATTTGCAAATGCATCATATTTGTCTTACACGCCCACAAATGGCCCATGTTTTACAAGACTGTGGCGTTAATTGAAGCTCTAGGAATTTAATAAACATCAGTGCTGAAATCTGAATAAAACAGAGTACAAAACACATTTTTTGGCAAAACTGATGCTTTTAGCACCTTTTACTGAACTCAATGCATTTGTTTAACACAAAAGCGTGTGGCTATAGTATGTGGATATGACAGGCTACCCTTTAAAATTACGGTAACAGGACAATACTGTGCCTTTCTCCCATCTCATGTTATTGTATACTAAAAGGGCAATAAACAAAGGCAGTGCTTCCTTCACATTATGTAATGTGACAGGATTGGCTCCTGTTAATCCAACTCATCATGCTTCGTAACATCGTGTGTGTGTGTGTGTGTGTGTGTGTGTGCGCGCATGTGCGTGGTGGTCTTCAAATGCTGCTTGCTCAACAATAGCCTACAGAGCCATTATGTTCAAAAGGACATCATCTGGTTATCATTACCTTTATAATCAAAGTTTCTGTTGCAACCGAGTATCAGCATCCCTCACTTTATCTTCTTGCTCATGCACTCACTAAATATACTCTAGTAGCAATGTCTTACTATAAGGTTACAGTCTACAATTATTTTGGCGATTATTAAAAGGATGGTTTACCCAAAAATATATATATTTTTTCATAATTTACCCTCAAGTGTTTCCAAACCTTTTGAACCTTTTGTAGGCTATTTTGAAGACTGTTGGCAATCAAACAGGATCTGGTAGCCATTTACTTCCACAGTATGAGAAAAAAATACTATGAAAGTCAACCGGCAACTGTGTGGTTACCAACGTTCTGTAAAATACCTTCTTTTGTGTTCAACAGAAGAAAGAAATTCATACGGATTTGGAGCAACTTGAGGGTGAGTAAATGATGACCAAATTTTTACTTTTGGTTAATTCATTTGAAAAATAATTTGTTGTTATGATTTATGTGTCATTATGTAAGGGATAATGGACAGGCAGCCGGTAGTTATTGCAGAAATAAGCCCTGACAGTGTGATCAGGACCCGATGTGAAGCGGAGGTAATCTTTGTTGGCGCGGAGTACAAGTAGTACCGGCTATGCGTTATTACTTTGGAGCGGTTATTATTCTAAAAGAACGGACCTGCAAATGTCTCAACTGACCAATCAGAATCAAGCATTCCAGAGCGCCATGTAATAATGTTAGTTATTTGTTGCATTATAATGTAAAGACCTATTACAGCATTAATGTAACAATGTTTGCCTATTCTCAGCCATTTATTTTATACATTGTAGTAATTTAAATCAATTTTTCCACACGCTGTTGCAGTGATTTGCACATTGTTCTGTAGGATATGTGACTTCTGCGTGTCTATGGTCATGATACAGGTGTTGTGGGTGGTCACCATAGTATATCTATAAGGCTGTTATCATGTTTTGGATGTTTTTTTTATACAATAAGATGGTTGTTTATGGATGGTTGCTAAGTGAATGTTTACTGTAGAAGCCAAAAGAGCCCTAGTCCCAGAAAAAAAAAAGTACAAAGCTATCACTGGGGCAGCAATGTGTAGGCTACCCCAACCCTGCTCAAAAAAGTACATGCTGGTTAGGTATGTTTTGATGCTGGGATGCTGGTTTAAGCTGGTCCCTTGCTTGGTCCTTTGCTGTTTTATGCTGGTCATGTGCTGCCAAACCAGCAAAATTATGGTAATAACGTACAAAAATGCACCTTTTGAAAGAGTACTGCCTCAGTCACTACTTTTGTACCTTTTTTCCAGAGAGTGTGTGATGATTTTATGTTTTATAAAATGGAAAAAAAAACTGCTTGTAGCATTAGCACATGATTTTGACACCCGATCTCATGAATATGTGTGTAACGATAACGGTATAGATATTTAATTGCTTATTATCATAGCACACGAAAACTGCGTAAGCTATTATACACGTAAAACACGTGCGTGTCAAAGTCTATTTTGCGTATCAACGCCACGAGTGTCCATTTTTATTTGTCGTAGCTACTATTTACACGCATTTTCTTGAAGCCGGGCAGCACTTGCATGTGCATATTTACAATAATGCTTGAAGCCAACATTTTCTTTGGTAAAATACCGTTGTTGTCGCATGTTTTCTTCTCTAAGGTAATGTGTTGTGATGTTAAGCTATTACTTTTGCCTTTTGAAATTTTAATGCAGTTTCCACGCGCCATTACTAACACAAATGTCGTAACTTCCCTACTTCTAATTACCATAATAAAACATTTTGTTGGGTAATTTGTGGCACACGTTGCTACAGGCGGCAGAAAGAGAGCAATGGCTGTCACGTGCAGTCGTGTTGCTTGTTTGCACTGCTCCACTTGACCATCGCAGAAAACGCACGCTGCAGCGGGGGATATTAAACGAGCTCGTCTCTGCATCTGTACGCATCTCACGTATCTGTACAGTGCTTCACGCCACTCGACTCTGGCTGTGGGAGGGAGGGTATTTTACTTAGTGAGAGTGCAGCTACAAGAGAAAAAGAATGTGAACGTGATCGATGAAACCACATTCTGATGTGCATTTAAAACATAGAGCGTTTGTTCATAAAACTTCCCAGCAAACACACAGACTCCACCTTGTGGCAGAATCATGAGGTCTGCAAAAAGTGATTCAATTGCAGTGGACTGTTTCATTGACGTAGAGTGAAACTATTAATACGTAGGCTAGTATTGTTTTAGGATCGATCAGTAGAGACCAGAGTGAATGCTTGCTGCTTTCAGATTTTATTTTCACAGAGCTTTGAACTATGTGATGTGCAATATTTTGTTTAATAAGCTGTCACTTGTAATTTTCTGGTTGATTTAATTGCACATTGATTGTAAAGAACATGGGCCTGTTGTTTGATATCTATCTATCTATTTTATGAATAGCAGTAGAAGTAGTAATAATGCATTGGTTGTTGTTGTAATAATTGATAGTTGGTCATTGATAATGGATTCTTGTAAGTCTGTTTTGAGGGTGATTTATCATTTTTCAAACCTATTTATTTTTATATAAAACATATTTGGTTAAATCTTATATGTGAGGGACATGTAACCTCATATATATGTAGCAATCTGATACAACTGTACGAAGAGATATATTGTTTCAAAAAGCATGGCAACTTTCCTTCCTGTATTGTTGCACTCATGTTTAAGCAGGTTGTCCTTGGAGCAGACAATTAATGTGACTCATGGAGACAGGACAGCAGATAAATAGATCAGATACTTCACTGGACTGCTTTCTTCTCTCTGCTCGTGTTAAGATGTCTTAGTCTGTTGCGTTTTTACAGACACAACAGATTTCCATTTTCACCTTCTATAGCTGTTCAATAGCTCCTCGTCAAGTTTGTTTCAAACGATCTTTTCGACTTCAACAGTGGAGGTCAGCATGAGCCTGTCAGTAGTTTGTACACAGTTAGCGTAATGAGACCTTCAGATAATCAGGTTAGCCAGGCCTCCTGCGGCACATTCGTTACATTTCTGCTCTGCACGCTTCCTCTGTCAGTTTTTGCTAGAGATGTATTAAGCTAGACCTAATTGATAATACATAAAATGAACTGCTAATGTATTATGAATTATTATATGCATTTCTAATAAAGAATAAATGCAATATCAATAGCAGTTTACATGGAAATAAAAAACATTGTCTTGATAAATTATTTTGACCTTAAATACGCCTTAAATATCAGATAAACTATCTGCCCTATAGCTTTGGGAATATTTAGTCTTCATGTAGTTATAAAAGGGTTCACGCTGCTTACGTTTATATAATAGCAATAGTACATATATAATTCCTTCAAGTCCTGCAGACAAGTCTCTTATCAAGAGCTCAGCAGCATCACCTGTGCCTTCATTTCCTCTCTGAGATGGTGGTGAAATACTGAAGCATCTGAACAGCTCGTGCGAAGTGCTGCTTTAAACACACATTATTACTGATAACATCTGAGAATGATATATGAAAGAGACTACAGCAGTCATTCTGTCATATTGAACGGATCAGGCATGTTACTTAAGCTGTGAAACACTTTAATCCAAAATGCAGGACCGTAATCAGATTACAGTATCATGAAACATATCACACTTTTTTTCTTCACAACAATGGAATGTCAGACACAGTGTACATAGCAAATTACAATGGCCACTTTAATGATATCAGAAATGTTATATGATATGATATACATTTGTATAAAGTTACATTTACATAGTCACTCATATGAGATATAACCAAATATATTTTATATAAAATTAATAGGATTGGAAAATGATAAATCATGCTTAACGATAATAATAACTACAACAATAATATTACTAATAATAATAATGTGAGTGAGTGTGTCTTATAACATCATTAAGGCTCAAGTTCTACAGCTTTTTTTTTTTCTTTTTTCAACTTTTGGATTTGAAATGTGTTTCCTGTTTATATTTTTTAGACTATATTGTTTCTTTTTTATGTATTTGTGCTTCTGTGTGAATGAAGGAAACTGGTCTCTCTCTCTCCCCCACCTCCTCACACACTGTCACAGATCTAAAACACCATGTTCTCTAATATAATTTAAAGACTTTGAGCTTTTGTTATGCGTAAAGGACATAGCATTTATGAATATTTTTTTATCCGTGGACATTATATTTCTCCATACTTCACAAATCAGAATCATTCATAAATGTTATTTCCCTCACATGCAACAAAACCTGAAAAGTCTTCAAATTAAAATTTCTTTATACTGTTAGCTTATGATAAGACAAAGATCTGCATTTCCATTTAAAGTGTATGTAGTGTAAAGATGCTGTATGTGTTACCTGATGTGATCCAGATGAGTAGAGTTGTGTTGGTTAGTGATCCTGCTTGATTTAAATGAAGAGGAGCAGGTTGATATGTCAGTCGGTTTGTGCAGGTTGTTCTGTATCGTCCTCATGATGCTGGAAACAATGACAAAGCTGAAGCATCTTCTGGTCTCCAGCTCTTTCTTCCATCCACTTGCCAGTCTCTCTCTGTCTCCATCTGTCCCTCTCTCCCTCGTTCCTGTGCTGCCTTCACATATTCTCCTTGATTCCAGTGGTTGTGCGTTGATGTTCTCTCTCTCTCTCTCTCTCTCTCTCTCCTGTGCATCTCTCTCTCTGTCTGATTTCTCTCTCTCTATCCTCCCTCTAATCTTTCAGTCTCATTACATACACATTTATTCTATTTTCAGGACAAACAGCTCTAATTTCTTTCCCTTTATTCGCTCAGACTTCAGCCCAGAAGGTATTTGAGCCATGGATGCTGACTATACCTGTCCAGTCTGTGCCAAGGCATGTTAAATCTCAAACTCTCTTTAATAAATGACTGGTTTGTAGGTGTTCTTTTGGTTGTCTACATGATTTAACAGTATGGATCAATAACAGTGGACTGTGGCTGTGGACAGTTTGATATTGAGCTGGGGAAAGTGTATTTGTTCTGTCAAAAATCAGATTTTTTTAAATTTGCAAGATCACTCTCATAGTAGCAATAAAGAATTGGTTCTGTGATAGTAAAAATAGACTTAATGTTGCATTCTTTTTTTCTTCTTATATTTTTTTGTTTACTTATACAGTAACACACATGAAAATCAACATGGGCAAACGGTGACATAGGCAAAAATTTTGCATCATTTGTTGAATATCCTCCTCTCTGCTTTTATATACAGGGCATACAACTCTGCATGAATGTGTGTCTATATATATATATTAGTGCTGTCCAAAAAGTTTTTGTTTACATAGATGGTTTCAGGGACAACATAAACAAACTGTTTAACATCAAAAGGTCGTGTGTTTGAGTCCCAGGTCCGGCAGGGATTGTGGGCGGGGTTAGTGAATAACCAGCACTCTCTCCACCTTCAAAACCACAACTGAGGTGAGACCCTTGAGCAAGGCACCGTTCCCCCAACTGCAGCACTGGCTGCCCACTGCTCCGGGTGTGTGTTCACGGTGTGTGTGTGGTTGATCACTTCTCACTGCTGTATTTGTGCACATTGGATGGGTTAAATGCAGAGCACACTTCACAATATTATGCGCATGCGTTTGTGGCCATAACTTCACTTCCGGTAGACATCCCAATAAAATAAAAACAACAGCTAAGTCCTTCTAGAGTAGATTATTTTATATATATGATAGTGACATTGATGTTTTCAATATATTTAGTGAATCACAATATTAGGCCTAAATATACCTAAAAAATGTACGTATTGCTTAGAGTTGCATGTTGAACAGAGTTTCAGCCTAAAATCTTCAACAGAATTTAAATTGAATTGTAATTTGGAGGTCATTCTGTTTTTGCTCAAGTGCCTGATCTTACAGGAAGGGAACTTTGCAAACTGTACATCGCATCTCTTCTATAGCTTTGACGCCTGTAATTTTGTGTTTAAATGAAGAGTGGTTTCAGGAAAAAAAAAAAACTAATTAACTTTCTACTGACAATTCAAGGTCTAAATTTACAGAGAAGTGATGAGAAATTATGCAAGACATTTCATCTACTCAAGCCTTTCAGATCATTTTAAAAGGATGGAAAGCAATGTGATATTTTATTAAAATGAATAGCTAATGTCAGGTACAGGTTTGATAAGGTGTATTGTTATAGCTAATGAAGCTACAATTCTTCATTAAATCATAAAATGAGTCTTGGCACATTATTTCTTGACATAGGTTAATGTGTATTCTCATGGCTTACAGCATTATCAGAGCGGTTTCCAGAGAACACAATGCGTTTTTGGGCTTACTGATATATTAAAAGCAAATACATTAGATTATGCTCAGAGGTAACCTTTCAGATTTCCCAGAAATGCATGAAAAGGCAAAGGATTAATAATTATGTCTACTTCTGGTATCTATTAACTAAGATGCATTATATATGACATATAACGGTAAAAATACTAAAAAGTAAAAATACTTTGTAAGAAGAGCAGATTTTTATAGATGACTTTTCATGTCTTAATTGTGCCTTAGAAGATTAGATTAGAGTGAAACCACTCTTATTGTTTTCTCCCGAGTATATCCTAATTTGTATGCCTCAACCCTCTCCAGTTGAATGAATGCAGTGTGTATAATTGAAGAAAGCCATAATAGTTTGCAGTTTCAACACATGAATCATTTATGTTGCTTTTATAATTTACTTTAATTGGAGTAGTTCAGCTATGCAGTTTCAAAGAATCAAAGTATTGAGTACTCTCGTGGAGTTATTATGAACACTTTGACATATTAAATTAAATGTGAAATGTTGAAGTAGAAAGACTTAAATTAAATAAATATATATATTTTATGGAAAACATGCTGGGAAATATAGCATTACAGCTAAACTGAACCTTTGACCATTGTTTCTGTTCTATTCTATTCTGTTCTGTTTTATAGAACATTTCAAAACAACACACATCGGCCAAAGTGCTCTACAATTCATTCATAGCCCATACAGTCTGAAATGATAGAAAACAAAAACTACAAAAATTATAATCTATACATAAATAAATAAATAAATAAAAATACACAGTATGCACACATGTATAAACAAAAAAAATATTTTATATATATATATATATAGTTCTATATACACTTCAAAACAAGACCCAATGTAAAGGCACATTTTGTTTACATAATTTTCTTTATTTAAAAAGCATTATGCATAGTATTTGCTATTGGGCTAGATTACCTTATCCACATTTTCCCTTATGCACCTGTGATGATTTATGTAATACATTTTTTAAATCGATTTGTGATGACAAACAACCAAGAATGACATTTATGGTCTGGTTTATTGTATTCATGCCACAACAACTCCAGTGGTTTCTATCAGATGAATTCAACAATTATGAAGGCTATAAAGCAGCCTTAAATGATTGCTCTGCCAATGTGGCACATTGACGCACCACTGAGAATTTAGCATCAGTTAATGGAGTGTAACTGCAGGCAGGTGCAGAAAATTATGGTTTTTAACACACATGAGCATGTCCTTTGATACTGAGTGCACAGGAATAGATGTTATGGTGTATTTTTAGCTGAATATGTCCATAGCAGAACCATGGGAGCGCTGATGTGCAAGCATTCATACCTACATCAATGTTTAGAGCAGTCATGTTTTAAATTGATCTCGGTCCTGTCATTGTGTGATGCTCGTGGCTGTGTGTAGGGTAAAATTCAATACTGAATGGAAGTACAGCAATCCAGTAATTCATACACTCGAGTAAAAAGGTTGAAAACCAGAAGAAAACCTATAGAAATGTCTTCACCTTGGTTGAAAGAATCCCACCAATACCAGAGAGGTTATACAACAATTAGGTGTCTAAATGTGTGTGTACTTTTTAAGAAGGTCACATGAACAGAAATCCACACATTCAAAGATAAGCAAGGTTGTTACATTTTCAGGTTATTCACTTTTACTTTCTCTGTCCGCATCATTTAATCAGTGAATTGCTAACTGCTACAGTCAAATTATTCAGTGCAATCATCAGTATCGAACCGCTTCACATGCTATTGCTAGTGTATATAATGCACAGAGTATATTGTTAGTATACTGAAATACAGTCTATAAGACCAAAAACATTACCCTTAATGGAAATAATATCAAATAAGTGCTGCCATCCCAGTTGGCAGTTAAAATTGGCATTAAAAAAAACAGTTCAAATGGATTTGATGTAAACTTCTTATTAAACATACTGGTTAACATAGCATGCAGCATCCATTAAACCAATTTCAGTGTGGGATTATGGGATTAACCTACTGGGTTTTTTACCTAATTACAAGTGGAAGAACATCTTTCATGGAGACGCAGTGTGTTGATCAAGTCTTGGCTAATATTTTACATGAAATATCAAGTTGCCAGTAAGCAACGTTTCTCATTTTCATTTAGTTTATTTATAATAAAATGAATAAAAACTTGGCATATAAAAAATCAATCAATCAATCAAATACACAAGACGAAAACAGACAAGAAAGATTTCAACTAAAAAGTAACTGAAATGAAAACAGAATTCGAAATATGAATAAAAACTATAACAGTATCTCTAACCTGATGTAGTGACAATCAAGTAAAATAAATACTGTTTAGTGAGCTGAAATTTGAAAACCTAATCAAGTTTTGTTGAAGCTACTTTTACATTTATTTAACTAAACTTTAAATCTAACTAATCTATTCATTTATGAATAACTGAGAACGCATGGCTTTTCACAGATAAGATTGTAAAAACGACTTTATTATCAGTACCATTGTACACGCTTTCAAAATTACACGTGTGAAATGTCGCTTCACACTTGGTTTAATTTGCTTCAAAAGAAGATAACCTGGAGTTAGTCAAAGTGTAAAGACTGTTGTCTGTTTTTTTCCTATTCCAGCCCTCACAGACTCACAGCAGGTAAGTTTTGCATGAATTAATGAATATGGCTGCTCACCCATTGTGTCTACATCCCACACGCGTGGTCTTAAATTAGACCCTCTTCACATCAGGAGTCCATAAATGCAGTTCCCCGCAGTTCCACAATAAGAGCCCAGGTGTTTACATTGTGTCTGCAATGCTGCCTGCGGCCAGTGAGCGCAGTGATCTCAAATAATGAAAAATTACTGGCAGTTTTATTGCAAATATTTAATTGGTCTTCAGAATGAATGGTAGCCTTCTTTTTATAGCAAATTCCTTTTATAGCATTCTCATACAATTACAATGTTTTAATGAAATATTACAGATATTCCGTTTAAATACTATTTAATCTCTTAAACTTTTTTCAGCTCTTTCAGCTTTATTTTTATATACATGAATGAATGAATATGTTTTATTTCAATCCAACCATGTAATATCTATATATATTTTTATATAAATTTGTCCCTATAGGTTAGTTCATTCCAAATGTCTTTTGTAGAAGATATTATGAATTCAATGCATTTTTCTGATCTATAAATTTGCACACCGTGTTCAATAAAGAAAAGCAAGTTGGGACAAAGCAAACTCTTTTGGTCAATTTGTGAAGAACCTTAACACCAATTAATGAAAAACTGCATTATGCATTTAATAGGCATAATCTTAAATTAATACAAACCATTTGTAATTTGCTTACACTTTAATGTGTTTATTTCATCACTTTATATTACTCAAATAACGCATATTTTGTGTAGCCAACTTCTGCAATCTCTGCGTGAGAATGCGTTGCTTTTCCTCAAAGTGTTTTCCTGGAAAATAGTCTTGCAGTCACACACAGCCCTGCAATCTCCTGGAGAAATGACAAGTTCAGCTGGCAGTGTGTTATTAAGGCGTCGTGATTACTGACGGAGACTTGTCACCCTCTAATAAAGACAAATAGTTCCTATGGCTGGATGTTGTTTCTCTGTCTCTCCTGACATACGTTCCCCTCTCTTAAATGTCACAACGACGTTTTCTCAAGCGTGTCTGAGACACATTTACAGGAGGAATAAGCGCAGCGTCTTCATTCAGCGTGTCAAGAGCACTCCAGCTGTTTGGGTCCACAGCCATTTCAACGCAGGTCAAACATCACTTCATACACAAGCGTTATATTTAATATGCTTCATTAAAATGGCATGATGTCAACAACCGCTCACAAATACATAAACAACGTGAACCATATCTTAAGGAGTATTTATTAGTTACAGTTGTTTATTTCAGTACTGTTTGCCTTATACAGATCATTTAAAGTTATTACTGAGAAATGACCAATTGTACCTTTTTTGTGCTATTTAATCGGTAACATTCAGGCTATTTTGAGGTCAGCACTATGGGAAAGTCTTCAGATAAATCCAATGGATTGCTTGTATTTCCAGCACTTACATTTCATAGTCATTCCCTATTAAGTGCGTCCAGGTTCATTTCTGAATGACCTGTTTTATAAATCCATTTAGGTATATTTTTCCAAACTTATAAGTTGTTAAAATACAGGTAGACATATACAAACAAATTCACTAATATAAATAAAAAAAAAAGGTGTTAATAGTGCGGTCACATAATTATAACAAATTGAAAACACTCTGACAGTCCCGGTGACGTAGTAACATACGTCATCCACACGATGGCAGCACTCACGCGCTCAAAACTGCACCGCTTTAAATACACTCGCGACTCAATCTCGCAATTTAATCATTTCTGCATCATAATTTTGAACCAACTTTTAATTGTAAAAAAATATATACATTAGTTGTATGATGGGCAACTCTCATAATTAGAATGTGACTTGTAAATATATAAAATATTATTTCTTTCACAGGCATTTATGATTAGACTTGATTATTGGATACTAATGATTGGATTTGGACTTCCATGGTATCAATTTGACATCAAATATTAGAACTTAATCAAGATGCTAATGTTATTTTAAATTTCGTTTGGACGGCAGTTTCTTTGAATGGTAAAAAAACAGCAAGGGAATCTCACACTGATGTTGGTTTATAGCTCAATATATGTTTGACGTTCAATTTACATCAAATCAATGTCATGTCAAGTTCTTGATTTGCATATTTGACATGTTTTTACAACATCAATTGCCAACTGTACACAACTGATCAAATGTTTAGGGTCAGTAAGGTTTTTTTTTTAGGAATAGACTAGTTGCATTAAGCAAGAACGCATTAAATTGATCTAATAATAATAATAATAATTAAAAAAAACATTTCTAAGGTTTAAAAAAATGATTCGCTGTTTTCAGAAAAGTATAACAGCACAGATGTTTTCAACACTAATATTATGAAATGTTTTAAAGCACCGAATCAGATCTTTTGAAGGATAACCTGACACTGACAACTAGAGTAAAATTACCATAACTTGAATAAATTACATTCAATTCTTATTTAAATAGAAAAATCATTTTGAATTAAGAACATTTCACAATACTACCATTTAAACTGTATTTTTAAACAAATAAGAGATGTAAAAAAAATAATAATAATAATGATAATTACCAACCCTAAACTTTTGAATGATCGTGTGCATGTTACATATATGGTAATTATTAAATGCAACAGGCATATTTCTATGTAATGCTGTATTAAACACTCAAACCATGCTACTTTTTTGTAAGGTTGGTAGAGGGAATGTCATGTTGAATCATTATTAATGTATAATTATTTAACATAAAGACTCACTATTGTTAAATTAATTTTTAAGGCATATTTCGCTCTGTTTATCTGTGGTCAGAATCAGAAAAAAAACACATCAAATGATATTTAATGCAGTCTTGAAATACTGTGTATGAACACTCAAACGCCTTTCATGTTTGACGCTGGAAGAGATTATTGCAAAATATTCCAAAAACGAACATTTAACAAGCAGCAAGTTACCGTTAAAGATGACGTCGACTAACTTGAATAAGAAAGAAGTCCTTATTCACACAGCTTCGTAAACCTGATGTTGTTTAATTGTCCTAACCACCTCTCTCACATCTCCAAGCTTCTTTCTTGGACTCGAAATGGATCCTGAACCAGCGGTCGAGGAAGTAACAAACCCTTTTTATGTACACATCTGTCACTCAGCTTTTACCCAGTTTGCACCTTGTCTTCCTGAGCCCACGCTGGACTGTGGCCGCTGGCTAACTGTGTAGCAGGCATACAGCGATGACTCTTGTATGTGCCCAGGTGCCTGAAGCTCCGCCCACACTGGTAGCAAGAGTAGGGCGTAGCGCCGCTGTGAATGCGCATGTGTGTGTATAAGTTTCCCAGCTCTTTAAATCTGCGTCCGCACTGGGGACAGGCATAGGGACTCTCTCCCGTGTGCACACGCTGGTGCCGTTTCAGTCCGGACAGCACTGGGAAGCCCTTACCGCACTGCGGGCAGGGGAAGGGGCTCTGGGCTCCGCTGTGGCTGAGGCGGTGGCTCTTGAGGCGCGCGGCGTGCCGGAAACGCTCTCCACACTCGGGGCAGACGAAGGGCTTCTCACCTGTGTGGATGCGCTGGTGCTGACGCAGGTTTCCCAGGTAGTTGAAATGACGGCCGCAGTCGCCGCACTCGTATCCGCCTTCCACTTTCTTCTCCCGAGCGCCTCGGACAACAGGTCTGTCTGTGCCTCCCAGAGCTCGGCCCGGCTCGCTCGAGTCGCCCTCTCCACGAGAGGAAGAGCCACCCGGGGCCGACTGCAGGGTGCTCTCCTCGTGATGCATGAGCTTGACGTGCTCCTCCAGGAAAGAGGAGTCAGGGCAAAGGGTTCCACAGAAGGGGCAGATGAAGGTGTGAGAGGAGAACTGACCTGGAAAAGACATATTTCTAAATCACACTGAAGATATTTTGAAGAAAGCCTGTTTTTGGTCACCACTGACTCCCATACTAGTTTTTATCCTACTATGGAAATCAATGGTGACTAAAACAGCCTGGTTACAAACGTTCTTCAAAATATCTTCCTTTGTTTTTGACAGAACAGAGAAATTCATGGAGATTTAGAACTACTCGAGTAAATGATGAGAGAATTTCATGTATGGGTGAACTAACTATATAAGCAGAGAAAAAAAAAACTACTAGTGATCACCTTCCTCTTCCTAAACATTGATAAGACTGAAAACTGCAAAAGAAAATTGTAACACAAGTTTACTAAAATGCTATGTTTAAATATGCAAATTAGTTATTGTTCTATAGAATATGCGCCAATTTGCATACATTTCTATTACAAACAATTCAACACTGGATGATGTCAGTTTCAGAATGCTTGTTTAATTTTTTTTTCGACACTACCGTCAAACTTTTTACTGAGGGAATTTTTTCATTCTTAGAACGGACAGAAAACACTGTATTTTTACAATTTTGTTTGGAATAAAAAGCGTTGTATATAAGCAAGCAAAACATATATGAACAAAACTTGTGTTTGGTGTGTGTGTAAGTGCTGCTGAAGTGGAGATTTATGATGATTTATATGGAGAGAAAAAACTCATTTTGAGAAAAATGAAAAATCTAAATTTTAAAAAAAAAAAAAATCTATTGTAATTAAAATGTAATTACATAAATATAAAAAGTGCTATAAAAGAAACAGTTAACAGTGTCTTTCGGGTGTTTTTTTTTCCACTAGTTTGGAGAAAGAAAAAAAAAAGCACACACACAATGAAAAACCAAAAAGCCCAAAATTTCAAACTTGACAGCTACATGAAAAACAGTTTTGGGCTGTAGTGGTTACGATTAGGGTTGAGCCTAATGTATTTCATGGGTAAATCATTTCCGCGAGAGGAAAACAGGTGTACATGTGAAGAAACGGGGCCCACGAACTCATTTCAAACCCTCGCGCGCTTCACATGTCATCTCTCACCTGCTCGCGCGAACACTGTTTTGTCTGTCGTGGGGCGGGGCTTGGTGTTTTAGTTACAACTAAACATCCCCCCCAACAACCGCCGCCGCCTACGACGACGATATCATCGTCCATCGCGATGTTTCACATTAGACATCGCACGACGGCAAATTGGTCAACATCGCATCAATCATTGCATCTATCGTATTCAACGCATGGTGACAGAAGTTGTCAAACATATAAGTTTGGGGATCATTTTTTCTATTAAGCTCGATTAAAGGTTAACATCAGAGTCGGAAGAGCTGCTTTCATGTAGAGTTCACACTGAAACCGAAACATCCTCTTTCTTTTAAAACACTGACCTGGCTCCATTCTGTCCATACTGTCCTCCGCCGGGCTGCTCTTGTCTTCCCGCGGGGAGCCCTGAGCGTCCAGAGGAAAATGGTCAGACACTGACCTCAGACTTCCTCTTCCTCCTTCAGAGTCTTCAGTTTCATCCTCGTCATCCACAGCGGAAACATCTTCACATTTCGTTTCAGTATCGCCTAAAGAATCAGAGAAGAACAAGAATAAACGAAACTGGGTTAAGATGACACTGAACTTAAAATTCTGATTAATTTTGATATGTCAGCAGCCATTAACCATGAATTAAATGTATAACTGAAGCAAGAAAGGATTAAATTTGCTGTAGTGCATTTAAATCTGGCAAGCATTAGAGAAATCTGAGAACATAAAACATGTGCATGCTAGAAAGCATACATACCACAACACATGCCTTCTATTGCCACATATAACTATATAATTTGCAATTAAACATTACAAAGATACGTACACAAAACATTAACGCTATATATATATTGCAGTGAGTGCATGCATCTATATATATATTCTTTGATGGATGTGATCTATTAAACACATGCAAGCATGAATGCTATATGCATTAATACACATATCGGAGCGCATAGCGTGAATAATGCATACACGCTAAAGTGCATGCATACTTTAAACAGCTATATTAGTCTATTATGCATGCATGCCATAAACTATATGCAAACGAATGCATGCATATCACATACACACTACAGTCCATGTTTACAATACCTTAGATTACCTTTAAACTCAGCTGAGTTGAGCTCGACTCCTGCCATCCACTCATAGTCGTACATGCGTTTGCTGGCGGACGGCAGCATGCTGAAGATGTCCGTGTCAGCGTCGGGGTCCGCGGCTCCGCTGTCCGTCCACAGGCTCAGAGACGCGTGCGGCTGCGCTTCGGACCCGAAGGCCTGGTTGCTATGGTCGCTCTCCACTTCAGCAGCGCCCCGCTGGTTCTTATCCTTCATCAGATAGTCGCAGATCGCGTTGATGTTCTCCTTCTTCACCACGGGCGTCCCGGGTTTGGCTTTCTTCGGGTCGGCGCCGTGTTTCTGACCCGGTTGATGCTCTGCTTTCCTAAAGTCCAGGCTGCTGAAGTTACACCCCCTCCCGTCCTTCTCCGCCGACTCCAGCTTGGCTTTGAGCAGCTCAATCTCGTCGGTCTTCTCGCGGAGCTCCATCTTCAGGACTCTGATCCGGACGCTGACCAGCTTGCGTATCTCGGACAGCGCGGACTCCAGCACCACCGTGATGTTCCTGCCCAGGTGCTCCGTGATCTCGGTCACCGAGCACACCAGCTGCTCGTCGGGCTCGAGCTCGGACAAATCGTCCTGGTCTCGGCTGAAGGACCCCGTCGTGTCCATAAAGGCGGCCTGGGACTCCGAGGACGGGCCTGTTTCAATATAGCAGTGGTTCCTCTTTCGGTTCATGCTGAAGAGCGCAGACACTCAGCGCAGACGGGACAGTGTTTTGATCGAGATGGACACTGAGGATACAGCAGAGACACCATACAACACCAGACGAACTTCCTCCTACTTCGGAAGTTGGCAAAAAAACAGCGCCCCCTACAAAGACATCCTCCTATTTCTAGCAATAGCAAACATTCATACCAAAAAATATTCAAACATTAAAGTTCCATGAAGATATTTTGCAAATTCCCTTCAATAAATATATCGAGATTTAATTTTTGATTAGTAATTTGCATTGCAAAGGACTTTATTTGGACATATTTAAAGAATCTGAATTCACCCTCAGATGCCAGATTTTCATATAGTTGTGTCTCTGACAAATACTGCCCTATCCTATGCATACATACATCAATGGAAAGCTTATTTCATTTCGTGATTAAATATGCAGGATATTTTAATACTTTATACTCAATAGACTATAAACTATAGATGCATATGTGTAGCAAAATTCAATTTGCTATGCAATATTCAAAATGGCAATGGATTTCTTATTTAAATTTAAATTTTCCATTACCCCATGTGTGCATATGGTCCGTCTTACACAACTTCAAATCAGTCTGCAATTAGCATATTGAGGTTACTGTCGTAAATTGGAAATGTAAATAATATTATTTCATTTTCAATTTCCTTTTGCACATGGGGGTTATGGAAAATGTAGCTTTAAATAGGAAATGCATTGCCATTTTGAATATTGCATTGCAAATTGAATTTTGCCACACATAAGCTTCCATAATAAACTACAGTCTTCAAATTTTTAAAATAGTTTGACAGACATAACATGGTGCATCAAAGCTAGTAGTCTATAAAAAATAGAAAGGTCAGTTTCAGCCGGTTTGAAAGAAAAGGATGAGAAGGAGAAGAAACCTCAAGAATGTTTCCAAGCAGCAGAACTTCTGTCTTGTATAACGGCCACTAGATGTCGCTCTTTGTAAGCGTTTTAGACTAATTGTACGACTACATCTCACTTGTTATTGGTTTGATTCGTTTTACTGTTGTTGGTTCTTTTCCCAATTTTCAGCTTTTTGATGTGACCTTTTTAGCATGCAAAGATGTAACTTAAAAATAAATAAACATAAAAATACAGAATAAACACACAGTGAGCACCACACCAACAGATGACTCAAGTATTTTAAATGCGTCTTTAATAATTAATTTATTTGTGTCTTTTAAAACGGAATGTTTTTAAAACAAGACCAGATGTGTTTGTTGTTTTCCCAAAATTACAGTACAAGGCAGTCTTGAGAAAAACAAAACTTTGCATTTTAAGGAATGAACGTGACTTGATGGACTAAATTCCCCTATAACTACTGAAACCATTTGCTTTTACCTCCCACTACAATTTTCCAGCTAGTTACATTCTGATGTGCACTATGATCCAACACTGAACAGAGTTTTTCTTTTTTAGCATTATCATTAAATAAAGAATGAACTGAAGTTACAAAATATTAACGAATAACCTTTTCAACGTTAGGCTACGTTATTAACACACACAATATTTTCCACATACACATTTTGGCTCCACATCAGTCTTTGAAAATGTCCAGCAAGCAGCTTCCTTCAGACAAACGTTGCTTTGTATTGCACTGTGTCACTCTCGTTGACTTCCAGCACCCCGCTGAGGGGACGGGCCGCTTCTGTGGAGGGGTAAATGCCATTTCTCATTTTGCTCTGGCACTGGCGAATCTCAGCTGCGTAACCTTCGAAGCTGTCCTCCAGAGTGACCCCCTTGTCCTGCACTTGGCCTGCTGATGAGGGACGGCCGTTGACAGCTGAAGTGCATGCGTGTCCTTCTTCTGTACCTGGAGAAATGTTTGCAAACAAGTCAGTACAGCACATATAAAGGAAAATACAGATGGGCGGGAATATGTGGGAACCACAAATCAGATTTGGTGATAGTCTGGTTGCATTTTAAATTGCTTCTTGATTTATTGACACGATTACCACATCCTTGTTTAAAAAACTGAACGTGGAAATGCTGTGATTAGCACACTGTAGTATTATTATTTATAATGAATAGTGAAGGTTACTATGATAATGACTGTCCAACCATAAGGTGGCAGTATGTTCTCACTGGTAAATACTCAGCACAAGCACTCTTTTAGGATGGTGTTTGTAAAATTGCATTTTTGTATAAAAAAGTAAAAATATGCATTGTTTTTTACTACTATTACTATTTATGTATTTAAATCTATTCCCTAGTATTGCAGCAACTGGTTTAGTGTAAAAATGAGTCCAACACATCCACAGAGGAATCAGAATTAGGTGCAAATGAGATTGTTTCTAGTCCATGATCACTGTTAAAAGACGAACAGTGGAGATGGAAGAGCTTTCTTCATGTTCATGCTGTGGTTACTGATGCATTTCATGCACTCATCTTTAATGAAAAGTTCCAGTAGGTTGGAAAGATCATGTTTGTGCAAAAACATGCTTTGAGGTTTCTGACTGGTTTCAGACATCTGGAACAACAAGTTTTTCAAAGGCAGTCATGAATGGAGAAAAGTTCAGATGCAGGAAAGTAAGGAAAGGAGCATAACATGATAACACCAGGAAAGCAAAGGGATGACAAACAAGATCACAGCCAAGTCTAGACTGATTTTGCTAACATTTATTAGATCTAATCAGATTGACACAGAATCAACACGGTCACTACAGAGGAAACAGGATGGAGAGCAAATCAACAATGCGACTGTTTGAGAACATGGCGTTTAGCTTGAATTGTAAGGTGTCTACAAAGTGTATTGTGAAATACTATAAGAGTATTCCTGTCAGAACAACTCGGATTGAAGTCTCACATTCAGCATTGTTGAATCACACTTTAGGCAATGATTAGATGGTTATATTTGCACAGTTTGCAATCAGAAGAAAATGACAAAAATAAAAATAATATGAGAGAATTGTAAATGATTACTGTAAACATCTCGACACACCCATGTGAACACTTTCAGATTACAACATGATCTACAAGGTGTCTTTTTTTTCTTAAGTAGGTGTCAAAACAAGTAAAACAAATGAATGGTTAATTAATTTCATATTTTCAACACATGCACATCACATGTTCTACAGTACAGAGAAACTGGCTATGATGCAAATGTAATAATGTTATGTAACAATCTTCTTAAGTGCATATTGCAAATTATTTTCACATACTATTTTTAACATCAGGCAGTTTATAGCACATACTTTTGCATATGTAGTTTACAGTACATAAGCAGTAAACTGGAGTTCCATTTCACAGCTACACCATCGTTCAAAGATTTAGCATCGGTATGATTTAAAAAATATATATATATTAAGGGAACTTTAAATTGATCAAATGTGACAAAATATAGTTACAGAACATTTCTATTTCAAATAAAATGCTGTTCTTTTAAAAATTATATTCACCAAAGAATCCTGATTGACGCTTTTCACAAAATATGAAACATCTGTTTTCAACATAATAAGAAAATGACTGATAATACTTAACAGTATTACTGTTTTCACACATTTTTAAATGAATAAAATGTAGCATAAGAAACTTCTTTTTAAAAACAAAAATCTTACCGGTAATGGATGTGTATAAATATGAGATCAATACTATCAAGTGTATGGCAGGTGAATTTGGGATGTGTGTTTTGAATATTACATGAACCCTTTCAAACATGCCACCCAACACATGCACACACACACAGCCACACTCACGGCTAGTCAGGCGGGAGAAATACCTGGGCTGGGATGCCTGAGTAAGCACGGCGGAGGAGTGAAGTTGGCCTCAGGTAGGCTGCCCTCATAAGGGGGCGGAGAGATCGGCAGAGGTGGAAGCAGAGTGGAGTTAGGGCTGCTGATGTCGCCCTCCCCCACAAGAGTCAGGTCACCCAGCTCTTCCTCTTCCTGGCCCCGGGGACCGGAGGAGTGTAGGATGGGGGAGAGCGGGGGGGTGAAAGGGGGCGAGTCAGGGCTGGGTGCGCTATGGTGTCCGTTAGAGGAGCTGGGTTTAGGAGGTTGGGGGGTGGTGGTGCTGTGGCCGGGTTTATGGGAGGTGGGGGTTGAGCAGGCAGGGGGCTGGGGTTCGGGATCAGGGTTCACACGGAGAAAGTCAGGAAGCACAAGGTCTTCTTTCCTCAGCAAGCCTCTCTGGTCTTCGACACGACTGCTCTGAGCACGACTCAACAACTCAAAAAATTCTACAAAAAAAAAAAATATATATATATATAAAATTTGTAAAAATAAAAAATTGAGGCAAACTTTAAGTGTGAGGGTTACTCCTCCCCAAAATGCACATTCATGTTGTTCCAAACCTGTAAAAGCTTCGTTCATCTTCTGAACACAATTTAAGATATTTTGGATGAAAACCGGAAGGCTTTTGACTGTCCCATTCACTGCCAAGTACTGAACACTGTCAAGGTCTTACTGTCTAACTGTCATCAGTGGATCAATGTCTATTTTATTTATGCTTTTCTGTGTCAGCCACAACACAAGATGGCGCTGCCAAAATAGCGCTACGGTGATGCGGAGAGACATAGAGGACAAAATGTTGAAAAAAAGTCTTTCTTTTTATTTTCTCTGCATACAAGAAGTATTCTTGTCACTGTGTAAAATACAGATTGAACCACTGATAGCAGACGGACTATTTTTGACAAACTGTCTCATACTTTTCTGGACCTTGACAGTGTTTATTACTTGGCAGTCAATGGGACTTCATCCAAGAAATTGTGTTCAGAAGAGGAATGAAGCTTTTAAATGACATGGGTGTAAGTGATTAATGACAACAGTTTGGGATGGAGTAACCCTTTGTGTTCTCAAATACGTTTTGGCAAAAAGCACTGAAAAGTAGATCATCCATACCCTCTGCTTCATCTATATGGTTCTTTTTCCCTTTTTTCCTCTCTGTCCGGGGATGCTTGTCTTCACCATCTCCTTTCGATTGTTGTCCTGCCGAGCATTCATCTCTCTAGCAATGCAGTAAAGACAAATATGATGAGCTACGATGAATGAATCTTGGGCTGGGCTGAAGGTTTTATTCCATTTCTAAAACGGGCATCATGTCTGAACAGTGCACAAATCAATTTCTAATGCACAGATATTTCAAAACCTAACACAAGCATAAGTCATGCAAGTAACCACAAGTTCATGCTCACCATATCCATGCATGCTTAGAGCTAGTAGCATAAGAAGAATGACATTTAACTTCCGATTAGAACCTTGCATTTAGGCCCGGGCCCGATGGGCCCCGACTTTCTTACGCCCCTCAGGTCGGGCTTCAGGCCAAATTTGACGTCATAGATCAGACGCAGGTCGGGCCTTGAGCCTGTTTTAGGCTTCTCCTTATTTTTATATTTTATACATCCATCAATTAGTAATTAAAAGATTGCCATGCGGCGCCGGTGAATACAACATGAGACTGCTCTGCAGCTAAAAGCGGCTCCACAGTGTTTATTGTCCCGCCGCAGAGAGAGAGAGAGAGAGCTGCCGTCAGCGCAGCTGAAGAGTTCTGCAGTCAGATGCACGCAATAATCTTGCCGCAATGCCCCAGCAATAGTAATTATCATGAATGTGTCGGGGGAAAAAACAATAAAAAGACATTTGAATTATTTACTCATGAACAAGTGTTTTCTGAGTCCGTGTCACAAAGATGAATTTTCTGATTCTCCATCTCCTCATAGGCGCGCCTTTAAAGAGACGTCATCTTTACTGATTACTTCATTTAATTAATGAGTTTTTGTTTTCGATTTTTTTATTTTGTTAATTTAAATCTTTCTATAGATATATTTATCATGTCTTTTTATCATGTCTGAGTTTCGGTTTATTTTTGTGAAGCGCTCCTGTTCAAAACGAGAAGGCAGAACACACTTGTTTTCTTTATTTTATAAAATCAGGTTTACTGTCAGTGCACACAAATAAAAGTAGACCCTTTACAGTTCTGAATGACGTATTACTCTTACCTTTATCAGAGAAAATTAAGGC